>NW_020869330.1:166264-173764 GCF_003789085.1 Penaeus vannamei | reverse complement strand
ATCATCATTAGTATTTTGACTTCGTTTCCGTTCTTATTATCTAATTATCTAATTATTGTTATTAATATCATCATTGTAATTATCATGATCATTATTAAAATTAACGTTGATAGTATAATTCCTACGCTCTTAATACATTTTTCTTATCACTCTTACTGTTATGATTATTACATTTCATTGCCATTATTACTTCCATTATCGTTAGTACTATTATTACAATTAGGAATTATCATCACAACTACTACTATGTTTATCAATACTATTAATATCATTATTACCATCATCATCACTGCCTTTTATAAGCTATTATTTGTCTCTTTCCTCTTTTTCTATTTCACAAATACATAAATTACTGAAGACACTGAATTTATACACTAGACTGAACAGAATCATAGAATGAATAATATCCTAATATAATGGATTAATTAATATACTGATTGAATCATAATATACTCACCAGTCCGAATCCTATGATCTAAACCAATCGATTGTATATTAAATTATATTGCATACTAAATCACAATCATATTAAACAACAATATCAAATTAAACAATATACGAAACAAAATGTAAGTAATGATAATAATGACAATCGTAATAATTTTCTAAATCTTGTGTAAGTTTCATATGTACACACAGATACCCGCATTCGTGTGTGTGTATTTTGGCTACGTGTACATACCTTCATATGATGGTCTTCAAATTTGTATCTATAATGTAATGTATGTTGACTTCTTGCTCAGATTTCCTCATGTTGAAACCGTGCATATTTTTTTGTCTTAAAGTCACAACATAAAAATTCATACATAACACAGATGCTTCATCCGTATGTGTCTGCACGCACGGACACCTACGCATACATGTGCGCATATGAATGTGCACAGACTGGTACGAAGAGGCAACACACGCATATACACATGGTCAAAGAATTGATAAATGAGAGGGGGGGGTGGATGAGAGAGAGAGAGAGAGAGAGAGAGAGAGAGAGAGAGAGAGAGAGAGAGAGAGAGAGAGAGGAGAGAGAGAGAGAGAGAGAGAGAGAGAGAAGAGAGAGAGAGAGAGAGAGAGAGAGAGAGAGAGAATGAGTATGTGTGTGTGCGTGTGTGTGTGGTGTGTGTTGTGTGTGTGTGTGTGTGGTGTGTGTGTGTGTGTGTGTGTGTGTGTGTGTGTGTGTGTGTGTGTGTGTGTGTGTGTGTGTGTGTGTGTGTGTGTGTGTGTGTCCTCCTCCTAACCCCCCTCTCTGTCTCACTTCTTTCACACACACACACTCACACACACACACACACACAACACCACACACACACACACACACACACACACACACACACACACACACACACACACACACACACACACACACACACACACACACACACACACACTCACTCACTCACTCACTCTCACCTCACTCACTCACTCCTCTCACTCACTCCTCTCCCTCTCCCTCTCTCTCTCTCCTCTCCCTCTCTCTCTCTCTCTCTCTCTCTCACACACACAAGGCATCCCCCTCCCACTCACACACCCTCGAAAAAAACAGTCATAAACAATAAAAACGATATACGTACACGGCAGTTAAACCCACACAGAGCCAGCCAACTCACTCACAGATACATGGACTCTGATCGCATACACTTTAGCTGGAGAGAATTCCGCCAATAGATCGCGTTAAATCGCATATACCACAATAGATGTCGTCTGATCGCATATACTTTTTAGATGGAGAGAAGTGCTTTTTTTTCGCCAATAGATGTCGTCTGATCGCATATACTTTTTAGATGGAGAGAACTTTTTTCCGCCAATAGATGTCGTCTGATCGCATATACTTTTTAGATGGAGAAAAATGCTTTTTTCCGCCAATAGATGTCGTCTGATCGCATATACTTTTTAGATGGAGAGAAGTGCTTTTTTCCGCCAATAGATGTCGTCTGATCGCATATACTTTTAGATGGAGAGAAGTGCTTTTTTCCGCTAATAGATGTCGTCTGATATCATAGACTTTTTAGATGGAGAGAAGTGTTTTTTTCCGCCAATAGATGTCGTCTGATCGCATATACTTTAGATGGAGAGAAGTGCTTTTTTCCGCCAATAGATGTCGTCTGATCGCATATGCTTTTTAGATGGGAGAGAAGTGTTTTTTTCCGCCAATAGATGTCGTCTGATCGCATATACTTTAGATGGAGAGAAGTGCTTTTTTCCGCCAATAGATGTCGTCTGATCGCATATACTTTAGATGGAGAGAAGTGCTTTTTTCCGCCAATAGATGTCGTCTGATCGCATATACTTTAGATGGAGAGAAGTGCTTTTTTCCGCCAATAGATGTCGTCTGATCGCATATACTTTTTAGATGGAGAGAAGTGCTTTTTTCCGCCATAGATGTCGTCTGATCGCATATACTTTTAGATGGAGAGAAGTGTTTTTTTCCGCCAATAGATTCGTCTGATCGCATATACTTTTTAGATGGAGAGAAGTGCTTTTTTCGCCAATAGATGTCGTCTGATCGCATATACTTTAGATAGGAGAAGTGCTTTTTTCCGCCAATAGATGTCGTCTGATCGCATATACTTTTTAGATGGAGAAAAGTGTTTTTTTCCGCCAATAGATGTCGTCTGATCGCATATACTTTAGATGGAGAGAAGTGGTTTTTTTCCGCAATAGATGTCGTCTGATCGCATATACTTTAGATGGAGAGAAGTGTTTTTTTCCGCCAATAGATGTCGTCTGATCGCATATACTTTAGATAGAGAGAAGTGCTTTTTTCCGCCAATAGATGTCGTCTGATCGCATATACTTTTAGATGGAGAGAAGTGCTTTTTTCCGCCAATAGATGTCGTCTGATCGCATATACTTTTTAGATGGAGAGAAGTGCTTTTTTTCCGCCAATAGATGTCGTCTGATCGCATATACTTTAGATGGAGAGAAGTGTTTTTTTCCGCCAATAGATGTCGTCTGATCGCATATACTTTAGATGGAGAGAAGTGCTTTTTTCCGCCAATAGATGTCGTCTGATCGCATATACTTTTAGATGGAGAGAAGTGTTTTTTTCCGCCAATAGATGTCGTCTGATCGCATATACTTTTTAGATGGAGAAATGTTTTTTTTCCGCCAATAGATGTCGTCTGATCGCATATACTTTTAGATGGAGAGTGTTTTTTTCCGCCAATAGATGTCGTCTGATCGCATATACTTTTTAGATGGAGAGAAGTGTTTTTTCCGCCAATAGATGTCGTCTGATCGCATATACTTTTTTAGATGGAGAGAAGTGTTTTTTTTCGCCAATAGATGTCGTCTGATCGCATATACTTTTTAGATGGAGAAGAAGTGCTTTTTTCCGCCAATAGATGTCGTCTGATCGCATATACTTTTTCCGAGAATCGCCGAGAAGTGCCGCCAATAGATGTCGTCTGATCGCATATACTTTTAGATGGAGAAAGTTTTTTTCCGCCAATAGATGTCGTCTGATCGCATATACTTTTTAGATGGAAGAAATGTTTTTTTCCGCCAATAGATGTCGTCTGATCGCATATTCTTTTTAGATGGAGAGAAGTGTTTTTTCCGCCAATAGATGTCGTCTGATCATATACTTTTAGATGGAGAGAAGTGTTTTTTTCCGCCAATAGATGTCGTCTGATCGCATATACTTTTTAGATGGAGAGAAGTTTTTTTCCGCCAATAGATGTCGTCTGATCGCATATACTTTTTTAGATGGAGAGAGTGTTTTTTTTCCGCCAATAGATGTCGTCTGATCGCATATACTTTTTAGATGGAGAGAAGTGTTTTTTTCCGCCAATAGATGTCGTCTGATCGCATATACTTTTTAGATGGAGAGAAGTGCTTTTTTCCGCCAATAGATGTCGTCTGATCGCATATACTTTTTAGATGGAGAGAACTGTTTTTTTTCCGCCAATAGATGTCGTCTGATCGCATATACTTTTTAGATGGAGAGAAGTGCTTTTTTCCGCCAATAGATGTCGTCTGATCGCATATACTTTTTAGATGGAGAGAAGTGCTTTTTTCCGCCAATAGATGTCGTCTGATCGCATATACTTTTTAGATGGAGAGAAGTTTTTTTTCCGCCAATAGATGTCGTCTGATCGCATATACTTTTAGATGGAGAGAAGTGTTTTTTTCCGCCAATAGATGTCGTCTGATCGCATATATTTTTATGGAGAGAAGTGCTTTTTTCCGCCAATAGATGTCGTCTGATCGCATATACTTTTTTAGAGAGAGAGTGCTTTTTTCCGCCAATAGATGTCGTCTGATCGCATATACTTTTTAGATGGAGAGAAGTTTTTTTCCGCCAATAGATGTCGTCTGATCGCCTTTTTAGATGGAGAGAAGTGCTTTTTCCGCCAATAGATGTCGTCTGATCGCATATACTTTTTAGATGGAGAGAAGTGCTTTTTTCCGCCAATAGATGTCGTCTGATCGCATATACTTTTTAGATGGAGAGAAGTGCTTTTTTCCGCCAATAGATGTCGTCTGATCGCATATACTTTAGATGGAGAGAAGTGCTTTTTTCCGCCAATAGATGTCGTTGTCTCCCGCGCGCTTTTTGGGCCGTTTGGTACTTTGGTTTAATCTCCCGTTTTTTGTGTTTGTTATTCTTTTGATTTTTTTAAATTGTTTTTCTTTTTCTTTGGGCTCTTTTCTATGTTTGTTTGTGTTTATTCTTCTATCTATCCTTCTGTTCTCTTTTTTGTCTTTCTCTCTTTCTTTTGCTGCCTAACCCTCTTCCTCACACACAGACACAAGACACACACACACACACACACACACCACACATACACACACACACACACACACACACAACACAACACACACACACATACACACACACCACATACACATATATAAATACATAGATAAATAAATAAATAAAATAAATAAATGAATAAATAAATATATATATAATATATATATATATATATATATATATATATAATATATATATATATATATGTACATATACATTAACATGTTCATGTACATGTACAATACATACATACATACATACACCATACACACAAATATATATATATATATATATTATATATATATATATATATATATATATATATATATATATATATATATATATTAAATATATATATATATATATATTATATATATATTCTCTCTCTCATCGAAAACGAAATATACAATACCTAAAACTAACATCACCAAAAAAAAAAAAAAAAGGAAATGAAATAAAAGAAAAGACACATAAACTAAAATGAATAAACACCAACAAACAGATAAATAAATAAGATAATGATAATAAAAGACAAATAAACAAAGACCAAAATACAGAAGGCCGAAGACGTGATAGAAAGAGCGGGGTCATCACGACTACCTCCCCCCCCCCCTCTCTCTCTCTCTCTCTCTCCTTCCCCCTCTTCTCCTCCCTCCCCCCCTTCTCTTAGGTAAGGAGAGGGGTCAGATAAAAGGCAAAGGTAAAGAGGGAGAGAAGGGGGGAAGAGGTTGGGAAGGGGGAGGGGAGGGGGAATGGGGGGTAGGGGAGAGGGGAGAGTGGGGGGAAGAGGTGGGGAAGGGGGAGGAGGTGGGGGGAAGGGGAAGAGGGAGGGGAGGGGAAGGGGGGTAGGGGAGAGGGGAGAGGTGGGGAAGGGGGAGGGGAGGGGAGAGGGAGGGGAGGGGAAGGGGGTAGGGGAGGGGGAAGGGGGGTAGGGGAGAGGGGTGGTAAGGGGGAGGGGAGGAAATGGAAGGAGGAAGAGAGGGGGAGTTGGGAACAGGGGAAGGGAAGAGGTGGGAAGAAGAAAGAAGGATGCGGGGAAGGGGAAGCGAAAGAATTATAAAGATAACTATTGAAACTCCACGTACACGCAGTTCATACGTACACGCCTATCCAGACTTACGTACACGCATGTCTAAATAAGTATAGATTTACCCTCACGCACATTCATCTACGTGCAAGAGACACATAAACAAAAGTTATCGAGAATATGTCTAAATCCTTTTCCTAGAACCAAAGAACGTGCGTTTTGTCAGCTTTTTCCCGCGCTGCGTTCGAGATCAGCTGACCAGGCCGATCCGCGTTCCTTTAGTTTTTTTTTCTTATTTTTATTTGGTTTTCTTTTATTCATTTATTTATTCCGCGTTTTTGTGTGTTTTTTTTTTCTTTTAGTTTTTCTTCATATTTTTCTTTGTATTTCCGGGTTGTTCCTTTATTTATCATCGGGTTCCTTTAGTTTTTTTTCATATTTTTATTTGGTTTTCATCTATCCATTTATTCATTGTCTCCGCGTTCTTTTATTATTTTTTATATATTTTGCTTTATTTTTTTGTATTCATTTATTTTAGTTTTAGTTTTTAAAATATATTTTGCTTTGGTTTTCTTTTCTTCATTTATTTATCATCGGGTTCCTTTAGTTTTTTCCTATATTTTTATGATTTTCAATTATCTAATTATTTATTATCTCCGCGTTCTTTATGTTTTTTATTTTTGCTTTTGGTTTTCATTTATTCATCTATTTATCATCGTTCCTTTAGGGTTTTTTTTTCAAAATTTCTTTGGTTTTCTTTTATCCATTTATCTATCTTTATTTATCATCATTTGTTTAGGATAAGGTGAATTTGTGATTTATTTATTATTATTTTTTTTAGGATAAGGTAAGTGAATTTTGTGATTTTTAATTTCTAATAAATGTTTTTTTTTTATTTACTGTTCCTATTTTTGTTTTTATTCTATTTTTTGTTATTGTAATTACTGTTTGATACATGTTGATATTCATAAAACAGCGTTTTTTCAATTTTTCATCACTCATAAAAAATCATATTGAAAATTATAATTACTAGCAAATTGAAATGAATAAATAAATGCACAAAAAGATAACTGAATATTGAAAATTTATGAAAAAACAAGCATTAAAGTGTTACACGAATTAAAAAAAAAAAAAAAAAAACAGAATTAAACTGTGACACAAATTAATATAAAACAGAAAAACAAGCATTAAAATATGACACAAAGCAAATCAAACAAAACAGAAAAAACAAGCATTAAATATGACACAAATCATAAAACAAAACAGAAAAAACAAGCATTAAAATATGACACAAATCAAATAAAACAAAAAAGAAAAACAAGCGTTAAAATGTGACACGAACTGTATAAAAGAAAAAAGAAAAACAAATAAGATTCGGAGGATTTCACCATTTGACATCTACACTAATCCGTTTTCTATGAATTTCTTCTCCGTTTTCATTCCAATGAGAATTAAATAAACTGTTGATATAAGCGCACTTTAAAAATTTAGAATGAATAAGGATACATATGATTTAATAGAATAGAGGATATTTAGGAAGTAATGAAAAAGAAATGAAGAAACAAAGAAATCAATCAATAAAGAAAGAGAAGAGAGAGAAGAGAGAGAGAGAAACAAACAAACAATATATGCATATCGAGAAATCTATATATCTATCTATATACATACGTACAAAATTATTATGAATAGGAATGCATATGGATAAATAGCATATGATTAA
>NW_020869330.1:159375-161875 GCF_003789085.1 Penaeus vannamei | reverse complement strand
CAAGGATTTGTTCATGGGGAGAGCACTGTGAGTAGTGCTTTGCAACGGACGCTAACGAAATTCTTCCTTTGTTTGTCTTTCTTTATGTTTTAGTGTTGTTGATTGACGTTTTTTTTTATTATTTTTTATTATTTTTTTGTAATAATAATAAATGATAATAATAAAAAACAAAATTCTTTCTTTGTTTATGTATTTCTTTATGTTTTAGTGTCGTTAATTGACGTTTAACCTAATATAAAATGGACGGTAACTTAATTCTTTATTTTTCATAGTTTTTATATATTTTAGCGTCGTTAATTGACTTATTTAACCTAGTATGAAATGGACGCTAACGAAATTCTTCCTTTGTTTGTATTTCTTTATGTTTTAGCGTCGTTGATTGACCTAATATATAAATGGACGGTAAATTATTTATTTTTTTTATTTCTTTATATTTTAGCGTCGTTAATTTACTTATTTAACCTAATATGAAACGGACGGTAAGTAAATTTTTTCTTTGTTTATATTTCTTTATATTTTGCGTCGTTAATTCACTTATTTAACCTAATATAATATGGACGGTAACTAAATTTTTTCTTTGTTTGTATTTCTTTATATTTTAGTGTTGTTGATTGACGTTTTTTTTATTCTTTTTATTATTGTTTTTAATAATAATAAATAATAATAATAAAAAACGAAATTCTTCCTTTGTTTGTATATTTCTTTATATTTTAGTGTCGTTAATTGACGTTTTTTTTATTTTTTTATTTTTTTATTTTTTAAATAATAATAATAATAATAATAAAACGAAATTCTTGCTTTGTTTGTATTTCTTTATGTTTTGGCGTCGTTCATTGACGTTTTTTTTTATTATTTTTTAATAATCTTTTTAATAAAATAAATAATAATAATAAAAAACGAAATTCTTCCTTTGTTCGTATTTCTTTATATTCTAGCGTCGTTAATTTGCTTATTAACCTAATATGAAACGGACACATAACGAAATTCTTCCTTTGTTTATATTTCTTTATATTTTAGTCGTTAATTTACTTATTTAACCTAATATAAAATGGACGGTAAGTAAATTATTTACTTTTTTATTTCTTCATATTTTAGCGTCTTTAATTTACTTATTTAACCTAGTATGAAACGGACGCTAACGAAATTCTTCCTTTGTTTGTATTTCTTTATATTTTAGTGTTGTTGATTGACGTTTTTTTATTTTTTTATTATTGTTTTAAATAATAATAAATAATAATAACAAAAAACGAAATTCTTTCTTTGTTTGTATTTCTTTATGTTTTTGGCGTCGTTCATTGACGTTTTTTTTTTATTATTTTTTAAATATCTTTTTAATAATAATAAATAATAATAATAAAAAACGAAATTCTTCCTTTGTTTGTATTTCTTTATATTCTAGCGTCGTTAATTTACTTATTTAACCTAATATGAAATGGACGCTAACGAAATTCTTCCTTTGTTTGTATTTCTTTATGTTTTAGTGTTGTTGATTTACTTATTTAACCTAATATGAAATGGACGGTAAGTAAATTATCTACTTTTTTATTTCTTTATATTTTAGTGTCGTTCATTGACTTATTTAACCTAGTATGAAACGAACGGTAACTATTTTAATTTCTTTATATTTTAGTCGTTATTTTACTTATTTAACCTAATATGAAATGGACGCTAACGAAATTCTTCCTTTGTTTGTATTTCTTTATGTTTTAGTGTTGTTTGATTTACTTATTTAACCTAATATGAAATGGACGGTAAGTAAATTATCTACTTTTTTATTTCTTTATATTTTAGTGTCGTTCATTGACTTATTTAACCTAGTATGAAACGAACGGTAACTATTTTTATTTCTTTATATTTTAGTCGTTAATTTACCTATTTAACCTAATATGAAACGAACGGCAACTAAATTCTTTTCTTTGTTTGTATTTCTTTATATTTTGGCGTCGTTCATTGACGTTTAACCTAATATAAAATGGACGGTAAGTAAATTATCTACTTTTTTATTTCTTTATATTTTAGCGTCGTTAATTTACTTATTTAACCTAATATGAAACGGACGCTAACGAAATTCTTCCTTTGTTTGTATTTCTTTATGTTTTAGTGTCGTTAATTTACTTATTTAACCTAATATAAAATGGACGGTAACTAAATTTTTTCTTTGTTTGTATTTTTTGTATTTTAGCGTCGTTAATTGACGTTTTTATTTTATTTTTTATTATTGTTTTTAATAATAATAAAATAATAATAATAAAAAAACTAAATTCTTCCTTTGTTCGTATTTCTTTATATTCTAGTGTCGGTATTGACGTTTAACCTAATATAAAATGGACGGTAAATTATTTATTTTTTTATTTCTTTATATTTTAGCGTCGTTAATTTACTTATTTAACCTAATATGAAATGGACGGTAAGTAAATTATTTACTTTTTTTATTTCTTCTTATTTTAGCGTCGGTAATTTACTTATTTAACCTAATATAAAACGAACGGTAACGAAATTC
>NW_020869330.1:149375-151875 GCF_003789085.1 Penaeus vannamei | reverse complement strand
AACATCAAAATGTGGCTCCTGTCAGTCTACCGCTGCCCCCCCCCCCCCTCCCTCCCCACTCCCCACCATTACCCGCCGCCCCCTCTGGCCGCCATTTTGTTAGCACGCGAGCTATGACGGCAAGATCGCGTTCGTTAATCTAATATTTTTTTCTAAATCCTCATTCTTTTGCATATTTAACGAACGGAAAAAGGTCAAGAGAGAGGGTGATAAATGCGGTGATGATATAAAGGTAGTGAATTTAGGATGGAATAAGCTGAGGAAAACGTAGGTAAATAATTTATTGCGTTTTAAAGTCGTATTTAGGTTAGTCAATCTTTTTTTTCCCGCGCGAAAAAATATCGAATTTCTGTCGTAATTTAGTTCATTTTCGAATGCACTGAGTACTACAAAGAACAAAATGAAATAAATAAATAATAGAGAAATAAAATTAATTAAATCATCGCAAATCATATTCTTAAGAACTAGGTCAGGAATCAGTATATCTATATTGAATTTTTAAATATTTAGTAAAAGCATATTTGCCAACGTTCGCTTATATATACCTATATATATTTAAAGAAAATATGTGATAAAAATAACAGTGTATGGAAATAACAATTATGTATACCTGTGTATATTTACAATTACAATAATCAAAACATTTTAGCAAAATTAATTATTCTTAAAACACTGGCGATACTGATAAATAAAGTTGAGAAAAATACAAATAGATAGAGTTATACATATACATATATATACATACAATTATATATATATATATATATATATATATATATATATATATATATATATATATATATATATATATATATATATATATATGTAGCATACACACTTTCTTCCCTTAAATTCGATCTTATGGCATACATAAGATAACATAATATTATTCATTGCACTATTGCATTATTAATTACCTTCATCATAATCATTTTCTGTGATAATGAAGAGAGAAAAAAATAATTTTCCTTGATTTAATTACAGGTTCGATACAAAGTCCTACAATTATACTATTCGCTGTCACCATTACGATGCATAATGAAGATAAAAAATTATACATATTTTTTCTAAACCTCGATGCTACCAAATGCACCTCATAAAATTAAAAAAAGAAAAAAAGAAAGAAAGAAAGAAAGAAAGAAAAAAAACATACACTCGTTTCCCTTAAAGATTATTTAATTACGTCTTTATCCCGTTATTCATAAAACTTTCACATTATTTATAAGTATAAAAATAAACCAGAAAAATAAACGATATAACAATAAAAAAGACAAAAGTCTTTTTAAAACACGTGTTAAATTACAACCCCGAAGCTACTAAATTAAAACGAAAAACGAAATTAAAAAAAACATACATACGTTTCCCCTTAAATTCGATTTAATTACAGGTACGAGACATCACGTGACCTCCCTCTCACTTCCTCCTAGTCTCAAGGAGGTGAATTTTTCTTCCTTTTAGGCCAAGGTAAACAGACGCAGGATTTCCAATTTTTCATTCTCTTTCATTTATTTTTATTTTCGTTGTTGTTTTTTTTCCGTCTTTTCGCTTTTTTTTTTGTTGAGTTTGAAAGCGTTTTTAGAACTTTGAGAAAAAAACTGAGGATTGGTATAATTGGAGACACACACACACACACACACACACACAACACACACACACACACACACACACACACACACACCACACCACACACACACACACACACACAATCTATCAATCTATCTGCCTATCTATCTACATATAAGCACCTCAAAGACAAAGCATAAGAGAGAAAGAAATTATTGATTTCTCAACCAGACAATAATTATAACGATATAAACACTATATTTACACTCGCTCTAAAGACCAATATACATTCCCGTAACAAGAAAGAAAAAATGGAAAAAGAAATGATAAAAAAACGATTTCTCTATAAAGGTGAGTGTTAATAGGCGAGGAGAGAAGACAAGATAAAGAAATTTGAGAATGAAGCGCCATTTTGACAATATGGCGGACGGGGTTTGTTTACATTGGCGCGAACCTAAAATTTATGGATTTTCATTATTTTTTCCAACTCTATCTTTCTTTTCTTGTTTTACGACATGCCTGTAACAAATTGAATTTATTTTTAATCTTTCTTTCACCCTTTCATCTCTTTTTTCATTTTCTCACCCACTCTTTTTCATCTTCTCAATATGTCTGTAAATGATTTCCTTAATCAATATCTCTCTCTTTATTTATTTATGGTTATCTCAAATTTTCACACATTTTCTTTCTCTCTCATTCCCAAAAATTATCCTCTTTCTCTCCTCCCTCCCTCCCCCATCTCTCTCTCTCTCTCCCTCCCTCCCCCCCATCTCTCTCTCTCTCTCTCTCTCTTCTTTCGCTTTCACTTTGTCCATTCTACTTCCCTTTCACTCTCCGTCCTCCATTCACCCTTCCTTTTACTCTACACTTAGCTTGTGTGTTTTTCAGAGATCGCAATCTCAAACAAACTATTTCTTCTGGCTTTTGTCCCACAGTA
>NW_020869330.1:139375-144375 GCF_003789085.1 Penaeus vannamei | reverse complement strand
TCTGTTGAAACTTTGTACAAAGTTGTGGTCTTCAGAATTTGTCAGTTCCTCTGTACCAAGACAAAATGGAGCACCCCATGACTTGTTAATTTGGATGATTGTTATTGCTTTTTAACAAGACCCAACCACTGAGTAGGTTTTCAGATTAAAGCCTGGTCTTGTTCTTGCATCACTTCATAAACAGGATCACAATATGTATGGTATTCTGTGACAGATACCTTTGTATTAAGCCATCATCAGTACTATCAGTGGGCAGGTAGGTTGTTGAAAACTAGCATAGTGAAGTGGTTATCTCTCAAAACCCAATAGTGTGGTTAATGCTATCATTCCAAATTGCTGCCTAGTTAGGTTTAATCATAATGTTATTCAATTGTTACAAATGTCTCATGCTATCATTGTTAGTGGTTGGTTGAAATGTTAGTTTGAGAAATCTTTAGTTAACATAATGTTGTTACTTCTGGTGTGACTGTAGGCTGTTTTTAGATTTGGATTCGGCTGTCAGTGGAAGGTTTGGTATTATCAGTTTGGTTCTATGGCCAGTCCCCATACCAATCAGTGCCTTGGTGACTGTTTATGTATCTTGTGTGCAGTGTTGTCTTGACAACCTCCCAGCACTGTTTGTTAATTCACTGGCATTGTAGGCATAGCTTTGTGGTACCAACATATGTCCCCAACTGTTTGAAATGTGATTGGTTATTACTTCTAGAAATACAAGTTTTTAAAAAATTGTTAGATGCAAAGAACTATTGAGTGCTGAGTGAAAAGATGCTGTACTTTTGGGATGTATACAACCATCTGGACAAAATTGGCCATGCAATGAAAGGAAACAAACAAACAGGAAGATCAGAATTATGAGAGAAATTGTCCCAGAGGCCTTTTTCTGAAAGGCTCTTTGGGTAATGTGGAGATCAAGCATTATATGGAAGACGAAGGAGAGAGGAGGGAGAAAGATTGGCCGTAGTGAATATTGATTATGTTAATTGAGAATGAGTTTGGTGGATAGTAAAGATGCCAAAGAAAGATTGTGGAATAAATAGAGGAAGAGGGAGAGGGAGAGAAAATAGGGGAACAGTGGAATAGCGGACAAGAGATAAGGGCAAAGGGATAAGGAATATGTAAGAGAAAAGGGTTAAAAGGAAGGGAGAGGGGGAAAAGAAACAAGGAAAAGAGATAAGGGAAGAGATAGAGAGACAGGAGATAAAGGGAAAGAAAAGGGAAAAGAGATATGGGGAAGAGATATGGGGAAAGGGATAAGGGAAGAGCAAGAGAAAAGAGATAGAGGAAAAGGAGAGAGAAAGGAGATAGGTGAAGAGAGAGAGAAAGATTGATAGGGGAAGAGAGCGAGAAGAGATATACAGTATGTCAACACAAGAAGGTGAAAGAAATTTGATTAGGTGAGAGGGGGCCATGACAATTTCTGGTCTTTCCTGAGTTGTATGTTAGGTACAAATTTTGGGTAACTACTTGATAAAGGGACTTAAATTGAAAATGTATCCCAAAAACAGCAACTTTTTAGGAATTGATTATTTCATACATATATGTTATACAGTGTATAAACATGCAGAAGATTAATTGTATGCTTATATACAATTTGTACTGCTGTTGACTTTGAGCAGTGCATCATGTTTTAATATGTAGTTTTTTCTTGTGCTTTCACATTTAAAGTAATTAAAATTCTTCAGATGAAATGTTATTGATAATTCTGAGTTTGAACTGCAATAATATATTGACTTGGTTTTTAATGATGATGACTGGATTAGTTTAAGAATAAGAATTCAGTTTTGATATGTATTCGTTTGCTTGTTTTTTAAATATTTTTTCAAACCAGAATTATCAAATGTTGCGATATGGAAGGACATATGAATAGCGAATGATTGTATATGAAAGTTACTGGATGTGACTTTTACTGTAATGTAATATTTTTTTGTTAATTAATTTTCCAGTTTAAAGCGTGTATATATATAACACAAATAAGCATTTATGACTTATATTCTTGTGTGCAAAGATGCTTAAGTAGGGCTATTACTGGTGATTTTTTTTTTTTTTTTTTTTTTTTTTTTTTTTTTTGTGAGAAGAGGTTGGAAAGTGCCATGGATGAGTAGTGTATGGGCTTTCCAGGAGTAACTGAATTTCTGTTTCCTATTCATTTTATTTTCCATTTAGTTTTGTAGGACACATTGGAACCTATTTGTACATCATCTCTATTTTTTATTTTGTTTTGTTTGTCCCTTTTTGGTAGATTTAAAAGCTGTAATTAGAACAAAATTATGACCAAGAAAAAAAAGAGAGAGAAAAAAAAGCTGATAAAAACAGTGCAAGAAAATCATTGGGCAAATGGCTATACAGCTGTGGGACTCTTGGACAGCCCAAACAGAAATGGTGGTTGAATGCAAGACTCCTTGAGCAGTTGAGAGCAGCGCGCGTCTGACTTTGTAATCTGCCCTGACATGTGGGTTGAGAAACAGTAGTCTGACAATGTAATCTTCCCTACAGCTACCAAGGGAAGTACAGACGCCCCAGGTAAGGGAAAGCCAGACTTCCCCAAGCGTCTTGCGGCGAACTTGCTAGCTCTTCCGTTTCATGGTTATGGGGCACATTCCCCCCTCTCCTTCCAACCCACCTCGTCCATCTTCTCTTCCTCCACTTCCATCTGTCATTCTCTTCTGTATCCTTCAGCATTACATGAAACTACTGGTCATCATCCTCTTTTTTCCCATACACTTCTGGAATCATTGTGTAACTTGGGGGCCTCAGCTGGGGACAGCTTCTGATGGACTAAGGATGGCTTGGTTAATTATTTATTTATTTTATTATCTTTATTAATACAGTGTCATTATTATTATTATTGCTATGATTATTATTATTTTTATCAATATATATTTACTTTTTATTATTATTGTTATTATCATTATCTTTATTATTGGTATCATCATCACTTACTATTATTTCAGTTACTGTTTTAAGTGTCATCATTATCATTATTATTTTTTCCCATATTTTAAGATTCTCTTTCTATGCTTATCAGTAACTAATGGAAAATTGCTACCTTTTCTGTGCATGTCTGGCTTCTATGTCTGACTCCTGGTAAATCTTGCCTGCCCATTAACTGGTTGGATATTCAATTCATGACACGGGGTTGATGACAAGCACCTTGGGAGTCACTTTGCCAACATGTGATGATGGACTAAAATAATTTGGAATGAGAGAGAGGGTAAGAATGGGAGTTAGAATGAGAGTAAGAGTGAGCATGAGAGTAAGAGTAAGAATGAAAGTGAGATTGAGGGTGATTTGGAGAGTGAGGGTGATGGTGAGAGTGAAAGTCAAAGGAGAGAATAAGTGAGAGTGAGACTTACCTGTATTTTAGCATTTTAAAATCATATATTCAATCCCATGTTGAAAGTGTATGTGAATTGCACACCCATGCACATTCATATGCCCATGCATATACATGTGCACACACAACTCATGAACAAGTACACATATACACACTTGTGCACATGGTGGACACACAATAGATATGCAGATGTATATTTGATTGTTTTACACTTTAGTTATCTTAACTCATATCATGCCCCTCTTCCATAGCTATGAAGTTCCATAGCAAAATTTAAGATGCTATTCATATATCCACACTGTTATTTAATTTACTGTTTCTGCAAATATAAAGAAACAAACAAATAAGACGAAGCACAGACCATAATAGTAAAATACAGTTTGTGGAAGTTTCAGTTTGTCACATATCTTTATGAAACTATTTAAACTATAATTATGATTATGCAAAGGGTAAGTAAAATGGTCATCAGATTAGTCATGCAGATGATAGTCATTTACTAGTGACAGCAGGCTTTTCTCTTGTAACAAAGTAAAGAAATATGAATAGGTTGCATTTTAATGTTTTACATCATCCTAGGCCTTAAACAGAATGCAATGCATTTTATATCATCCTCTGTAAAATTATAATACTTTTAGATGATTTGTAGTTATATGGTCCTAAATTTCACCCTGAGCAATATTCAAGTTTGAGTATAGACAGAAAACATGAACAGAATAAAGGTTTGAGTATAGACTGTGAAGACTTACTGTGCATATAAGAATAACAATACAAACACTTAATACAGTATGATTTTCTGGGTAGATAAAAAATGATGTTGATACAAGATATGACTTTTTTTATAGAAGTAGTGCCTTTACGCATACGTGTGTGTGAGTATTATTGTGCTTGGGTGTGCATGGTTGTATGTGTATGAGTATGCATGGTTGTGTGTGTATGAGTGTGCATGATTGTGTGTCTATGAGTATCCATGGTTGTGTGTGTATGAGTGTGCATGGTTGTGTGTGCATGAGTGTGCATGGTTGTGTGTGTATGAGTGTGCATGGTTGTGTGTGTATGAGTGTGTGTGGTTGTGTGAATGTTTGTGTGTGTGTGTATGTTTGTATGTGTGTGTATCTATGTTTATGTGTGTGTATATGTTTGTGTGAGTGTGTGTGTGTGTGTGTGTGTGTGTGTGTGTATATGTTTGTGTGAGTGTGTGTGTGTGTGTGTGTGTGTGTGTGTGTGAGCTTGTGATTGTGTGTCTGAGCGTGTGAGTGTGTTTGTGTCTGTCAGAGTATGAGAGTGAGTGAGTCAGTGTGAGTGAGTGTGAGTAAATGAGAATGAGTGAGTGGAGAGGAGAGGAAAGAAAAAAGGAAAGGAGAGAAGAGGAGAGCAGAGAAAAGAGGAAAGGAGAGAAGAGAGAAGAGGAGAGAAAAGAGGAAAGGAGAGAAGAGAGGAGAGGAGACAAGAGAGGAGAGATGAGACGAGAGAGAAGAGAGAGAGAGAGAGAGAGGGGGGGAAAGAAGAGTGAAAGAGAGAGAGAGATAGAGAGAGATAGAGAGAGATAGAGAGAGATAGAGAGAGGAGAGAGAGGAGATAGAGAGAGAGTAGAGGAGAGAGAGAGAGAGAGAGAAGAGAGAAGAGAGAGAGAGAGAGAGAGAGACGAGAGAAGTGAGAGAGAAGAGGA
>NW_020869330.1:118968-123968 GCF_003789085.1 Penaeus vannamei | reverse complement strand
TACACTTATAATTATAGCTATGATTATATTTGTAATCACAATGATTATGATTATCACTGTTTTCATTGCCATTGCCATTGTTATCATCATCATCATCATCATCATCATTCATCATCATCATCATCATCATCATCATCATCATCATCATCATCATCATTGTTATCATCATCATCATTATTATCATCATTGTTATCATCATTGTTATCATCATCATCATTGTTATTATTGTTATCATCATCATTATTGTTATCATCATAATTGTTATCATCATCATTATTGTTATCATCATCATCATTGTTATTATTATAATTGTTATCATCATTATTATCATTATTATAATTATTATAATTATTATTATCATTATCATCATCTTTATCATCTTTATCATCATCTTTTATCATTATCATCATCATTATCATCATTGTCATTGTCATCATCATTATTATTATTATGAATATTGTTATTGTTATTGATATTATTGTTATTACTGTTATGAATTTATTATTACTATTATTATTATTATTATTATTATTATTATTATTATTATTATTATTATTATTATTATTATTATTATTATTATTATTATTATTATTATTATTATTATTGTTCTTATTATTATTAATATTAATATTGTTATTGTTATTGTTGTTATCATTATTGTTATTTTTGCTATTGTTTTTATTGTTATTGTTATTGTTATTATCATTATATTATGGTTATTATTATTTTTGTTAATATCATTATTATTGTTATTATTAATTTTGTTGTTATTTATTATGATTATTATTATTATGATTATTATTATGATTATTATTATGATTATTATTATTACGATTATTATTGCCATGATGATGGTGATGATGGTGATGGTTGTTATTATTATCATTATATGATAATGATATGTAACAAAGACACCTGAAGATTTTTCTGTTGTTTTTTGTTGACGTATTTTAATATGAATGCAGATTTTTTCTGCTATGGAAAAGTATAACATTACATTGATATAGTATTTATTATTTCATTATTATTAATAATGTTATGATAAGCTTCAATGTCCTTTTCACAAGTGGTTTTGTTAGTGTGATGGTATTGATATTTCTAGTGTGACTTTATTTGAGATTTGGCATGCAAAACAGACCCACATATTAGTAGGGGAAAAATGAAATTCTTAATTTGACTTCTGATATGCAAGTGATATTGAGGTTTTTAGTAAAATGAATTATGGGTTGTTGAAAATCAAATGGAAAAGATGAATGGTAGATATAGGGCATTGACAGCCATTAGCTATTAAGAGTGAATGAAAACAGGCAAATGATGATTGACCTTGCAACTATTTGAGCTTTGATGTCTATGGCAGCACATCTTGCTTCATTACAGAACAAGAATATGTTGATGGCCTTTTGATTGTCTGGTAAAAAGTAAATGGGTGAGACCACACAGGAATATGTGTTTGATACTGACTTTGGTCTTGGCACAATTTAGGCATTGGATAGATGCACTGATCGACTTTGTTGATGTCTGACAGTATTAATTGAAGAAAAAAAAAAAGTCACATTTTGTTAAACTATTGAAATATTTGCCAGATATATATGTGTTTTTCATTGTGCTGATATTTGAGTGATAAAAATGTTATCTGATATTGCTTTGTTTTGATTTTACTTGTATAATTACTTTATTGGTCTTAACCTACTCTATATATTCTCTTCCCACCCCAGGCCTGGCAACATCACATCCCCGACCCCATGGTGGAAAGAGAAAGAGCCCAGAGCTGCGACCACTCATGGAACCTTGTTCACAGTTCTGCTATCTGCATCTAGTTAGTCAAATTATGATTATTGTTTTTTAGTACTTTATGTAGATATTTATTATGCTGTATTTGATTGCCTTCGTATTGCACTTTCTCCTGCGGTATATATACAGAAAGGGTAGTGTAACATTGCCGGGTTGTCCATAGCTGAGTGCACTGATTGGCCGACAGCTGTATTCTTATATCCTGCATTGTGGCAATTCAGCGGTAACCCAGCCGGCTGACTCAGTGTAGGGGTAATTATGCAAAGTGAGGTTGTGCTGGTGCTGAGTGAGGTGAGGCAAGTATGCCGAGAGAGGCAGTGCCAGTGCTGAGGAGATTGTGGTGTCCACCACAATCTAATAGCTAGAGGGGAGTGTTAGTTTCAGTTAGCTGTAGTCCACTAAATACAGATATTCCATTTGTGTCACTAATAATGTAATGGTTACTGTATATCCCCTGTAATATATACTTGAATAGCATTTATTTTAAATAATCTGGAGTTAGTGCTCCACCTTAGTCTGCAATGTGGGAGGCTCACAATTTAACCCAGTTATGATTGATAGCATCTAATCATGTCATGGAAAATTGAATGTAAATGCCAGGTGACAAGCATTCCATGCCATTGCAGTCAGCCTGCTCTGAATTGTTTGTGCAAAACAACTTTTCACTGTTTGGCCGTCTCTGGCTACTGAAAAGTTTCAGCCACTCAGAACTAGGTATGGAGCCTCTTTTTAGCTTTCTTTCTTAGAACACTGTGTATGTCAAAGCCAAGAGCATATGACTGCACAGTCCCCAGCAGATGGCTAAGTATAGCATTGGGAAATTGTGTTGTGAATTGAGTAACCTGGGCAGGTGAGGGCCACAACAAATAATATAGAGGACATGATGTAGAGTGTCAAGTCTGACACAGTATGTGAGACTTAATTAGTTGCATAACATCATAATCAGCAGGCATGAATTTACTTCCATATTCTGCTGTATCCATCTGGCCATCATTCATTATTAGTCACCTATAGAGACAGAGACAAAGACACACGATTACCTACCTATGGCCTGTAAGATTCTTTTTGAATGGGTGAGCACCAGAAATATTCATAGAGGTATAAATATGAAGTTGTATGGGAATTTGAAAGTGGAAAAAGGCAAGTGGACTGAGACTGAAAAATATAGTGATTGAGCCTTTGGTCAGGTTATGTCAATTGTTTTATTCCTGGAATTTGAAGTGGTAGATTCAGCATCTCAGTATTAACTGCCCTCAGTTGGGGGCTGCTGGGGATAGGGAAAGCAGCTAGCATTACTTAAGTCAGATCGGTATTGGATGACTTTTAGGAGGTGCAGTCTGAATTTGCCTTTTGTGATGGAAACACAGAATGGATGATGCAGAATTGAAGAAGGAATTGGAAGGCTGCCAACTTGCATTGCTGTGCTTTAGGAGGATCTGCTTTACAATAAAACAACACAAGCAAAATGGCCATTGCAGGATATATGCATATTTTCTGTATCTTTGATTCTTAAAAGTATGCTAACTTTAACATTATGAATCTATCATAGAAGTATCATGGAAATTCTTAAATAATGTCAGATACCAATTGCTTTTTACATTGAACACCCAACAAAGAAATTAATAGCAATGGTGCTACAGCCCAGATGCCAAATGCAGAATCACAATACAACACAGCAGACACAGGAATTTTGAATCTGAATTCTAGTTTTCATTGTGACTTAACTGTATTTGGTGATGTTCCCTTCAAGATCTCTAAACTAGTTTCAAATAAATGTATAATGAAATTCCTTCTATTTGTATGTTTGGTTATCATGTTAATTAATAGTATTGTTTTTTTTTTTTTTTTACAAAAAATATCCATGTTAAATAAGGGAATATCATGCAGTGTTGCAAATATAGTTTTGTATATATGATGTCTCTCTATTTAGGTATTTTCATTATCTTAAAATCTAGCTTTTGATTATCGGTAACTATACAGCTTACCAAGTACAGTTTGTAATGCATGCACCTTTATTTGAATCAAGTGTAGAAAAAGATATAGATAGGAAGGAATATCTTCACAGTTCAAGAGAAGTATTTGACCAGTTGTAATTATATCTTTTTCATAAATACAATGTATGTCTGATGAAGATATAATTGAAACTTGTCAATTACATTTCTTACACTGTGAAGATATTCATTCTCATTCAAACCACTTTCTACATTTGTTGTAATGAACACTATTCAATATTCATATGAGACATTAATATTTAGGATTGAAAAGACATTATTATTAAACTGTTATAAACCCTACTTCTGCTCATTATTGTTGGTAAATTTATTAGCTCATTTGAGAATGGGACTAAGGTTTGAGTTATAAATGAACAAAGTTTAATAAGATTTAAGAAATCATATCGTAGTTACTTTGGGAAATTGAAAATTATATACATTCTTTGGCATTCAGAGCACTACAGGTTCTTAAGAAAACAAAACATACTTATGTATATGAAAGTCAAGAACCCTGAATCGCTAGCAATTCTTTTTGTACTTCTTCCACAGCCTGATGCAAAAGAAAAGATGGTCAATGCAGCCTCACTCTCGTCAGATAAGCTAAGAGATGATAATGAATCCTCCAATGATGCCAAGCCAAGAAAGATCCGGAAACACGCTTCAGTAGACTCAGGAAATGAAGCGAGCTCTGAGGACAGCAACGACAGTATAAGGATGAGTGGGCGGAAGGGAGAGAAAACAAACTCAGGATGTGAGTGATCCCACTTTCAGAGACAGTGAGTGAGTGAGTGAGTGAGTGAGTGAGTGAGTGAGTGAGTGAGTGAGTGAGTGAGTGAGTGAATGAGGGAGGGAGGAAGGGAGAGAGGAAGGGAGTGAGTTAGTGAGTGAGTGAGTGAGTGAGTGATTGAGTGAGTGAGTGAGTGAGTGAGTGAGTGAGTCAATTAGGGAGGGAGTGTGAGTGAGGGAATGAGTGAGTAAGAGAGACAGGGAGACAGACAGACAGACAGACAGTGAGTGGGAGTGAGTGAGAGTGAGTGAGTGAGTGAGGAGGGGAGGGAGGGAGGGAGGGAGGGAGGAGGGAGGGAGGGGGAGGGAGGGAGGGAGGGAGGGAGGGAGGGAGGGAGGGAAGGGGAGGGAGGGAGGGAAGGAGGGAGGAAGTGAGTGAGTCAATTAGGGAGGGAGTGTGAGTGAGGGAATGAGTGAGTAAGAGAGACAGGG
>NW_020869330.1:96493-118868 GCF_003789085.1 Penaeus vannamei | reverse complement strand
CCTTTGTATCACTTATGAAGGATGTTGGAGGGTAACTGATGAAGGAATAAATAGGGTAAGATGCACAAGTAGCACTTTTAAATGTGTTAGTTCCTTCAGTGTTGTTTGCCTTTGTATAAGTGTACAGGTTTTTTGTTTACTTGCCTGATTGGATTTCAATAATAATTGCATGTCATTAATTTTAAACAATATAAGGACCAGAAATCCAGCACAGTTAATCAAGTAATTTATTCTTTTATATTATCTTTTATATATGACTTGTGATATCCTCAGAAAAGGTAGCATTCTCTTGTTATACCTACTCTTCCCACAAAGCCATTAGTTAGGAGACTGTTGCGGCCAAAGTTTAGTATTATATATAATGATCCAAGATATTTGGTAAGGGGAAGTACTTGTATGTATAAGTATTGAGGTTCTATAAAAATTCAGTTTCTCACAGAAATATTCCTCCTTGTAGTTCCAAAGGTACCTAAATGTGCTACAACTTACAGCATATCTCACAGAAAAACATAGTAACAAAGCAGTTAATGCATTGTTTGTACTGACCAGAAAGTTGTTGTCTTTATGTAGAGAATCCTTGTTGCTTTTAGATATCATCATTGTTTATTCATCTGGAATGTATGACTCCTTATCTTTTTTTTTTTTAAGTAGGACATATTGAAATAGATTGAAATTGCAACAGCAGGGTGGTTTTGTTAGATGTATTTATACTCTTCTGTAAGTTTTATTTTTAATATGGTTAAAAAAATTGATTTAGATTTCTCTTATTGGGAATGTAAGTAGGGAGAGAGAGAGAGAGAGAGAGAGAGAGATTTTTTTTTTTTTTTTTTTTTTTTTTTTTTTTTTTCTCTCCTCATTTTCTTTAGAGTTTTCAAGATTTTTTTCCATTTCAGGTGGTCGAATACTGTCGTAATCTGCGCGTGCTCAATGTAAAGGATTGTCGTGATGTAACAGAACAGTACCTTTGTAAGCTCTTTGTTCGAGGAATTTGGGTTATCTCTGACTATTCCCTTGCTCAGATGGTCAGCAGAAGAAAACGAGTCAACAATCTTGGCCTCAATATACAAATATAGTTGATGTGAATGTACTGCATATTTTAGGTGTATACTGTATATATTTTATAGACAAATTATATCATTACCTAAAAAGAGACAGGTACAGGGAGCAGGATGGTGATATAAATCTGCAACATTTTATACTCATAAAGATATTTTCTGTAGTGCTGTGTGAATGCTTTAGCTTTTATAACAGGTACATGATATTGTTTTCCCCTAGGGCCATCCAACTGGGAAAGCATATAGCAACTCTTACTTACTTCTTTGGATGATGAATTAAGCATTTTTGAACAGTTACCGACTTAGTTCAATCCACTCAGTGTACTATATTATCCACAGGAATGTGCTCAAACTTTTTCTTAAATTAGGGAAAAATATAACAAAAATGTTTCCAAAAATCATAAAAGAGATCAGAGAAGTTCCTTGGTGACTAGTCACTTATGGAGCCAGCTTTGTGTAAACAAAATTAATAAAGTTAAATAACAGTGGAATGGGCATTTATGTAAATGCCCCACACCATTTTTTTTTTTTTTTTTTTTTTTTTTTTTTTTTTTTTTTTCTGCCACATCAACATCTATGGTCATTAGTGGCGTATACAAAATATAGCGATAGGACAAGGCTTGGGGGTGAAGCCCCCAGTTAAGGAAAGGTCATACAGCATCATGACAAAGTATTGTGGCAAAAAGGTTCAAAATTAGTCAACAATTAGGACAAATATGTTAGATGTCAAAGGTTGTAGAGTTAGTATGTTAGTCAAAAGGGTAAAGAGGGAATAGCAGAGTACAAAGGCCATTCAAGACTAACACTAAGCCAGCCTTTCATCCTTTCAGCATGGCTTTCACACTTTAGGATGTGGACAGAAGGAGATAAAGAAGAGAAAGAAAAGAAAATTGGAGAAAAAAAGACCATGCAAAATTAGTTAGGGCGAAGGCTAAGGCCCAAGGCAGGGGTGATCCCCCACATTGGGTCTCAGTCCTCATCTCCTAAGCCCCTCCATGACAACAATGGGCATGGGATGAATGGGGCCTTATATCATTAGTTGGTTCATTTATAATAACTTGAAAACCATAATGTTCAACTTTCATCAGCTTAGTATTTTCGTGAAAATTTTGATCTGCAAATCTCATCCTATGCAACTGATATTTATGCTCACCATTTTTGGCATACTACTTGGTATTATGGCCATCATATGACAAACTATTTATGCATAATGCGTACTTGATACAATGCTAATTTTTCTAGTGACGGTTTGCAAAATCTAATTACTTCCTTTAGTATAAAAGCAGAGAATGAAGGATATATTTCGCTTTCTCTTACTGTTTTCCTAGTTTTTCACTTTTTTCTTTGACTTTATTATTTACTCTTTTTTTGGGAAGTATATTCCTCCAAATATAGTGTAATATATTGAGTTGTACAAATAACAACCATATTTTATAGATCAGGTTTAGTAGATAATGTTTCACTGCTCTTCAGAATCAGGAGGTTATTATATACATCATTAGTCTATTAATTAATTTACTCATTATTATTTATTGAAAAATTTCAACATCTAAGGTCATTAGTGGCATATTGGAAATATAGTGATATGTTGAGGCTTGAGGGTGATGCCCCTAGGTAAGGAAAGGTCCTACAGAACTATGATGCAATATTGTGGCAAAAATGGTTAAAATTAGCTAATAGCTAGGACAAAATATATAAGATGTCAAAGGTTGTAGAGCACTGTATGTTAGTATGGTAGTGAAAAGGGTAAAGAGGGAATAGCAAAGGGATTATGAAGGCTGTACAGGACTGACAGAGCCAGTCTCATCCTTTCAGCATGACTCACACTTTAGGATGTGGAGAGAAGAAGGGGAGAAGAAAAGAAGGAAAAGAAAAGGGTTAGAAAAAAAGACCTTACAAAATTGGTTGAGGTAAGGGCTGAGGTCCAAGGTAGGGGGGATCCCCTAACTTGGGTATCAGTCTCCATCTCCTAAGCACACCCCCCCCCCACAACAACAATGATCAAGGGACTGGGGGAGTGGTCATTTACTTAGTATTAGTGTAAATAACTTTTATTTTTAACCTTTTAATTGGCCATTTTTTATACTTTAGGTACACAAGTTTTGCCATTTATTTCTGTTAACACTTTTTGTGCAGTTGTGAATGTAGGCCTCTTTTTCTTAATTGTGAGTAATCTGAAGTTTTGATTATTGCTTTTATTATGTATCCCTCGAATCCCTTGCTCATAGTTGTCGTGGGGGGGGCTTAGGAGACAAAGACTTAGGTCCAAGGTAAAGGATTACCCCTACCTTGGATCTTAGCCCTTGCCGCAACTAATATTGCATGGTCTTTTTTTCTCCCTCTTTTTTTTCTGTCTCTTCTTCATCCCCTTTTGTCCACATCCCAAAGTGTGAGAGGATGAAAGACTGGCTTTGTGTCAGTCCTGAACTGCCTTCATACTCTATTTGCTCTTCCTCTTTACCCTTTTCACTACTGTACAGCCTTTTATATCTAACATATTTTGTCCTTATTATAGGTGGTCCCCTATTTGCAAACACCCAAGTTACGAACTTCGCTACATAAAACAAAGTTGTCAGAAGCGAGTGAGAGTAGCACGCATCATAAACAATAGCTCTTTCACTGTACCCACACAGTCTCATTCAAATGTATGCTGTGTGCTCTTCAGAAAACTTTGTGATTGTTTTGCGAAGTCTTTGCCCTTATTAAGCATTCAAACATGTTGGGTGTTAAGCGCAAAAGCAGTGGTGATGCAGCTGGTAGTGCTAAGAAATGCCAGGCCATCACAATGGAAACAAAAGTGGATATCATGATAAGAGTGGAGCGCGGTGAGCTGACGGCGGATGTTGCTCATTCGTACCAGATGAATCGTTCTACCATTCGTACAATACTCAAGAACAAGGATAAGATCATGGAACATGTAAAAAGTTCAGTCACTATAAAGTCTACAATTATTAGTAAGAAACGTGGAAAAGTGATAGAAGAACTTGAAAAACTTCTGAGCATTTGGATGGAGGATTGTCATCAGAAGAGCAAGCTGCTGAAAACATACCGTACGCCCTACTACGGACATATGAATAAACGTACTTATGAACAGCCTACTGGAACGGAACCTTTAACTTTTTCACCACAATACTTTGTCACAATGCTTTATGACCTTTGATGTATCCATATATTTTGAATATGTTACTGGTGACCTTAGATGATGCAGCAGGAGTTTTTCAGTGAATTGAAATAAATTTTATTATACACTTCTTTTCTCTCTTTTTACTTTTTTTCTTTTTTCATTTATTTTCATTGTAAGTGAAAGCTCAGTATGAAGAATTATTTACCCTGACTTACCCATAGCCTTTATCAAGGGAGAATTTATTATGAGGTCTTTTTTTTTATTCTATTATTATTATTGTCATCATTGTGATCATTATTATTATTATTAATTTTATTATCAGTAATATTATTTTTATTATTATCAAACATGCCAAAGGTAATTTCATTGTGACAAGACAAAATCATGAAATGTACCATGCCCACTAGTAATTTACTTGGTTAATTGTATGTACTTATATAGCTCTACAAGTTCTTATTTTTGCCTGTTAACCCTTTTCTTTGATGTTTGGAAATATATGTTTTGATTTGCATAATTCCTGTTGGTATTATTAATAACATTATCATAATTGCTATATTGATAATAATAGCAACAACATTGATATCAATATGATTAGGAAAAAAAAAACATTTTTCATAAAAAATTAAGGACAGAGGTAATCAGGTAAGGCCACATATATCTAAAAATGGAGGGAGGGTTTTTGGTGTGTGTGTGTGTGTGTGTGTGCGTGCGTGCGTGCATGCGTGCGTGTGTGTGTGTGTGTGTGTATGTGTGTGTGTGTGTGTGTGTGTGTGTGTGTGTGTGAGTGTGCGCGTGCATGCGTTTGTGTGTGTGAGTGAGTGAGAGTGAGTAAGAGTGAAAGTGTGAAGGAAGGAGGAGAGAGAGAGAGAGTGAGTGTGGGTGTGTGTGTGTGTGGTGTGTGTGTGTGTGTGTGTGTGTGTGTGTGTGTGTGGGTGTGTGTGTGTGTGTGTGTGTGTGAGAGAGAGAGAGAGAGAGAGAGAGAGAGAGAGAGAGAGAGAGAGAGGAGAGAGAGAGAGAGAGGGAGGGAGAGACGTTGAGAAAGGGAGGAGAGAGAGAGAGAATCTGTGTGTGTGTGTGTGTGTTTGTTGTGTTGTGTGTGTAGTGTGGTGTAGTGTGTGTGTGTGTTGTTGTGTGTGTGGGCTGTCTTGGCCGTGTGTGCTGAAAGAGAGAGCAGCAGAGAGAAGGAGATAGAGAGAAGCAGTGACCGTCTCATGCTGAACTGTGAAGCGGTGAGCTCGAAGAGTGTACCGACTCGGGGAAGGACAAGTAGCAAGAGAGAGGACACTGATCAAAGAGCTGTGACAAACAAGAGTGGATCAGTGAGTCCTCTCGTCTCTTCTCCTGCTCTACACTGCACTCCCAGGGAAGATCCGACCGACTCTCTCTCTTACTGCTATTGCCCATTTGTCATTCCACCACTCTCTCTGCACTTCCCCTCCCACCCTCTCTCATCTACTCTCCCCTTCCTCCCGTCCCGGAACTCTTCCTCTTCTTGAACTTCGCACCGTCCAGTGTGTCCTACCCCCGACTCTCTCCTTCGGCACTTCCTTCTTTTGAGATGTCCCTGACCGACTCTTCTCGCTTATCCTATCTCCTCGCCGCCCCACTCCCTCTCCATATTCCCTCCCGTTGACCTCCCCCCGAACGTCCCTCTCTCTACTCCCCCGTTTCCAACTCCTCACTCTCTACTCTGTGCACCCTCCCCGACTCTCTTTCGCGGACTTCCCGCCCCGTTCGCGAACTCACCTGGGCCTTAGCTTCCCTCCCCGGAACCTCACGCACATCCGCCCCGGACGGTACATCTCTCGCTACTCCTCTCCGACTCCTCTTCTTTACTTCCCCCCCGAGCCTCGCGTACGCCTACTCCCTCCTCCTGACCTCTCCTACTTCCCTCCCCCGTCGAGATCTCTCTCTTCTGACTTTTAATCCTCGAATCCTGACCGTTGCGCCGACTCTCTCTCGCTACTTTCCCATCCCTCGCCCTGTCGCTTGACTTCCCCGTGTGCGCACGCCCTGGTCCGCTACTCTCCCTGTCCACTCCCTCTCCGACTCTCTCCTCTCTTACTTCCCTCCCCGGGAATCTCTCTGCATGTGTAGACTCAACGGCGTAGCCCAGCAGGACCGAGCTACGCCTTCTCTGTACTTCCCTCCCGTTGCACGACTACTCGCCTCTCTACTTCCACTCCCAACAACCGGAACTCTCACTCGCTACTTAGCGCTCCCCGACTCTCTCTCTCATTCCCCCCAGAGGCCAGCCGACTCTCTCCTCATCAATACTGCGCGACCTCCCCCGGATCTCCCTCTTTACTCCCGCCCCCGTCTCTCTTCTATCTCTTTTACGCCCCTCTCCATCGTTACCCCCCCCCCTCTCTCTATCGTTCGTTTAGCTCACACCCCCTCGTCGGCTTCTTGACTCCCGCCACCCGACCCTCCTTCTGATGATACTTTCCCCGACGCTACTAGTACATCTTAGACAACTTTAGAAGACTCCCGCCCCTCTGCTCTCTCCTCTCTTTTACTCCAACCCCTCTCCTTCTTACGTCTGCGACCCCCCTCTCTCTCTCTTTACCCTACCACCTCTTTACTTTCCCCCTACTCTCTTATTCCCCACCACCTCTTACTTCCTCCTCCCCTACTACCCCCCTCCCACACACACACCCACACCACACACACACACCACCACCACACACATCCACACAACAAAACACACCACACACACACACAACACACACACACACAAACAACACTCCACTCACACACATACAAATACACATTCTCTTCTCACTCCCTCTTCCCCTCTCCTCCTCCCTCCCCCTTTCTTCCTTTCTTTCTTCTTTCTCTCTCTCTGTTCTCTCTCTCACACACACACACACATACACACCTCACTCTCTCTCTCTCTCTCTCACCACACCACACACACAAACACACACAACAACCAACACACACACACCACACCATACACAACACACAAACACACACACAACCCTCTCTCTCTCCTCCTCTCTCTCTCTTTCTCTCCTTCTCCTCTCTCTCTCGTTCCTCTTCCCTCCTCTCCCTTCTCTCTCTCTCTCTCTCCTCCTCCTCTCTCTCTCCTCTTTTCTTCACACTCTCCCTCCTCACTCACTCAACTCACTCTCTATTCTTCCCCCTTTCATTTGAGACCCTATATTTACCGACGCCCCCCCCACCCACTCTCCCTTTCTCATCTCACTCACTAATTCACTTCCCACTCATCCTCTCTTCTCCTCCCTCCTTCTTCCCTGCACCTACTATATGCTCCTTCACACGTCGCACTCCACATGACTCCTGCGCCCTATCCTCCCCCGTACACAAACACACAAAGAAGACGTGAGTGAGTGATGTGAAGAGGGAGAGCTGTGAGAAAAGAACGGAGAGAGATGAGATGAAGAGAGAGAGAGATGAGACGAGAGACGAAGCAGAGAAGAGAGACGAGCAGATGAGAGAAGAAGAGAGGAGAAGAGAGAAGGAGAAAGAGAGAGAGAGAGGAGAGAGAGAGAAGAGAGAGTGTGTGTGTGTGTGTGTGTGTGTTTGTATGTGTGTGTGTGTGTGTGTGTTGTGTGTGTGTGTTTGTGTGTGTGTGTGTGAGAGAGAGAGAGAGAGAGTGAGAGTGTGTATGTGTGTGTGTGTGTGAGAGAGAGACAGAGAGAGAGAAAGAAAGAAAGAAAGAAGAAAGGGGGAGGAGGGAGGAAGAGGGAGAGAGTGAGAGAGAATATGTGTATTTGTATGTGTTGGAGTGAGTTTTGTTTTGTGTGTGTGTGTGTGTGTGTGTGTGTGTGTGTGTGTGTGTGTGTGTGTGTGTGTGTGTGTGTGTGTGTGTGTGTGTGTGTGTGTGTGTGTGTGTGTGAGAGAGGGGGGGAGTAAAGAGAGAGGAGGCAGGAAGTAAAAGAGAGTGGTGGGAAATAAAGAGAGAGGGGGGAGTAAAGCAAGAAGGAAGTAAGAGAGAGAGAGAGGGGGGAAGTAAAGAAGGAGAGGGGTGGAGTAAGAGAAGAGAGAGAAGAGGGGGGAAGTAAAGAGAGAGATAGAGGGGGGAAGTAAAGAGAGAGAGGGGGGGGAGTAAAGAAGGAGAGGGGGCAGTAAAGAGATAGAGAGAGAGGGGGGGGAGTAAAGAAGAGAGGGGGCAGTAAAGAGATAGAGAGAGAGGGGGGGCGAGTAAAAGAGAAGAGAGTCGGGGGAGGGAAGTAAGAGAGAGAGTAGGAGTAAGAGAGAGAGAGTCGGGGGGAAAGTAGAGAGAGAGAGTCGGGGGAGGGAAGTAGAGAGAGTCGGGGGAGAGGGAAGAGAGTCGGGGGAGGAAGTACAAGAGAGAGAGTCGGGGGAGGGAAGTAGAGAGAGAGAGTCGGGGGAGGGAAGTAGAGAGAGATAGTCGGGGGAGGGAAGTAGCGACAGAGTAGGGAGGAAGTAGCGAGAGAGAGTCAGGGGAGGGAAGCAAAGAGAGAGAGTCGGGGAGGGAAGTAGAGAGAGAGTCAGGGGAGGGAAGTAGAGAGAGAGTCGGGGGAGGGAAGTAAAAGAGAGAGAGTCGGAGGAGGGAAGTAGCGAGAGAGGTCGGGGAGGGAAGTAGAGCGAGAGAGAGGGAAGTAAAGAGAGAGAGAGTCGGGGAGGGAAGTAGCGAAAGAGAGTCGGGGGAGGGAAGTAAGAGGGAGAGTTGGGGAGGGAAGTAGAGAGAGAGAGGGGGAGGAAGAGAGAGAGAGAGTCGGGGGGCGGGAAGTAGAGAGAGAGAGTCGGGGGAGGAAGTAGCGAGAGAGAGTCGGGGGAGGGAAGTAGAGAGAGAGAGTCGGGGGAGGGAAGTAGAGAGAAGAGTAGTAGAGAGAGAGTCGGGGGAGGGAAGTAGCGAGAGAGAGTCGGGGGAGTGAAGGAGAGAGGAGAGAGAGAGAGAGAAACTGAATCACTTTGTCAAGTATTTGGATAAGTGGAAAGAAAAGATGTGCTTGTAATTGTTTTTAGTAGTAGTAGCACTGATTTAATATTATTATATCATCCTTGCCCTTGTCATCAATCATTAGTCAGTCATCAAGCAATAGACCATGATTATCAATATAAATCTTTTAATGGTATTATACATCATTATGTATTATTATTTATTGTTATTTTCTTTTTTGTCATCATTAGTTTTATTAGTATAATATATTATACTGTACTTTTTGATTTATTATATTATATTATATTTTTTAAATTAGTGTAATTGTCACTGGCAATATGTATTAGCAGTAGACACAACTTTTTTTGTTTTGACAAGTTTCAGGAAATAATTTCTAGTCAATGAAATGCATTTCTTCTCTTTGTTCAGGAAGATGATTTTATAATTTACTTTTATTTCTTTGTTATTAATGAACTTCCATTAGACAAAAAATCCATGAATTAATAATGTAATTGTTAATGGTTAATGGTTAAGATAAATGTGCTAGACATCTAAGGTCATATAGCACTATAGGAAGGTATAGTAAAGGGGGATGTCAGGTGATAGTTGCTATGTGTCAACTATCTAGAATAGTGTTGAAAGGTTGAAGATGAAGAAAAGATTATGGTGGTTTAATAATGTATGTGAAGTGTGTATATTTATATATATGTTTGAAGCAAAGAACTGGAATATATTAGCAGCTCTTTAATTTTTATTGTCAAAAAGATTTGTACTCATTGGAAAATTAATATACATTTGTATCATAAAATTAAATTTCCAATCTTCCTACACATATGTGTATGTTTATTTATATGAGGGTGAGTTTATGTATGCATATGTATATTTGTGTGTTTATTTATATATTTGTATGTGTGTGTTTACATATGTGTGTATTTGTGTGTTTTCTAACCTAGTTGTTTCAGTACGGGAGAAGAGCTAAGAGCCTGGAAGACTGTTCCATGCTTCAATAGTTCTGTTTGGGAAACTAAACTTTTTGACACCTTTATCACCTCTTTTTCACTTTCAACTTTTAATGTCTTCTTGTCTCTCGTGTTCAAAATTACATAGTCAACTTTGTCCAACTTCACTCTTCCTGAAACATAGTTGAACAGCATAATCATGTCTTGCCTTTTTCTTTTTTTTTCCAAAGTAGTAAGTCCTAATTTCTGTAGTCTATCTTCGTAGTTCATTTGTCTTAGAGTAGGTGTCCATCTTGTGGCTGCTCTTTGAACTCTTTCCAGTATGTCTTTTTTTGTGTGAACTCCATACCACTGCAACATACTCTAGAACTAGATGACTGTAATGATCTTCTTTATCATATCTTCGTCGACATGCACGAATGCCCTTTTCATGTTGGCAATCAGTCCTAGTATTTTATGGACTTCTTCTTTTATATGAACATTTGGGCTTAGGTTCCTGTTTATGATTACCCCAAGGTCCATTTCCGTCAGTTGTGTTTAATATTGCATCTCCTAATTAATATTGAAATAGTGGACAATTTCTGCATTCTCCAAACCAGACTACGTGGCATTTATTGGTGGCATTTATTGCTCTTGAATTCCATTTTCAAAGTACAACTCCATGTGAATCAATTATTACTGTCAATTAGGAGGCATTGCATGAGATATGGTCTATTATCCTTTTTTGTATTTTCACATCATCCGCAAACTGATACTAAATCATTGACCAAAATAGTATACATAATCGGCACCAAGACTGATCCTTGAGGCACTCCGCTGGTTACTCGTCACCATGTAGAATACTTCCCTCTAATTACAGTGCTCATCTGTCTATCATAAAGAAAGTGTTTCATCCATGCGGGGAGTTTGCCTTTCTCTCAACTTTGGTGGTCTAATTTCCATAATAGTCTTTTATGAGACACCTCATCAAAAGCCATTTTAAAGTCTGAATACCCACAATCCACCCAGCCATCTTTCTTGTAATAATTTGGATACTATGTCATAAAAACAGAGATTTGTTACACATGAACTTTTCTCTAAAACTAAATTATTTATTTTATATTACTATACTAGTTAATGGTTAATGGTTAAAAATCAAAATAAATATGCTACACATCTAAAGTCATATAGCATTAAAGGAAAGTATATTAAAGGAGGGGTGAAGGGTGATAGTTGCTATGCATCAACTATCTAGAGTAGTCTTGAAAGGTTAAAGATGGGTAAAGGAGTTGATGTGTGAATAGGGTATGGTGGGTCTAGGTAAGGGAATTATATAAAGTGTGTATCCAGGAGGGAGTGGAAATAATAGAGGGGATGGAGGGAGAGAGAATGTACGTGGAGTTGGAGTTGAGGGGGATGGGTTGTGTTGGGAGGGAGTAGGAGGGAGTGTTGTTGGGGGAATATGAGTAGAAGTATGGGTGTTGGGAGGATGGATATCGGTAGGAGTTGGAGTTGAGGGGGATGGGTTGTGTTGGGAGGGAGTAGGAGGAAGGGGTGTAGGGGAATATGAGCAGGAGGAGGATGGATATCAGAAGTAGACGGAGTTGAGGGGGATAGGTTGTGTTGGGTGGCATTAGGAGCAAGGGAAGTAGGGGAAATATGAGTGGGAGGAGGATGGATATCAGTATTAGATGGAGTTGAGGGCGATAGGTTGTGCTGGGAGGGAATAGGAGGAGGATAGATATCGGCAGTCACTTCGAGTGTGGAGGGAGCATGAATTGTGGAAATCTATCTCAAGCATATAGCTTTGAATATTTTCCATGGTTTCTCTAGTGGAGTTGGTTGGAGTCTTGTGAGACAAAGGTTTTCTTATGAGAAGGGGAAGAGGTGACTGGTGTCTGAGGAATAAAGGTAGTAGAGGTGATTGTGTGGTAGGAGAAGAAGGGGTGGAATGTTTAGTCTGCTGCGAGTAGTGTAGGAGGGAACAGGGGACAGTGTTGGGGATGTAGTTGAGATTGGAGTGTCTGGATTTAGCGTGGCAAAAGAATTTGACTAGGTAAGGTAGAAGTAGAAGTAGGGAAGTAAGTAGGTAAAGGGGAGGGTGTAGAATTTTCTGGGTTTGAGGGGGAGGGGGAGGGGCAGAGTGAATGACATTACTAGAGTATGGAGTATGAGAGAAACCTTGTCGGCGTGCTTCCTGTCTGGCTTCATGCAGAGTGAGACTATTTTTGTATCTGATAGTTGCTACCTCAGACTCAAACTTGTAAGTAGGTCAGCCTCTATAAAACATTATGGGGGCCGCTGCAGTTACATGTACGTGTTTGTGCAGGGCAGTTTGATCAGTTATACTGGTACAAGTGTTCCATTACAAGTATAAAGAGTTGGATGAGGTTCTGCAGGAATGGGGTTGCCAGAGAAATCAGTTTGATTTGATGCTATAGCTTTAGTTTCAGATGTAACTGTAATGAGACAGGAAAAATCGGGTCAGGTACAGAAAGGGATTCTACCCACTTGCATTTGGAGACATTGTTGAAAGAGAAGAGTGTTTTCTGAGTAAGGAGCTGTAGGGGGATCACAAAAAATTGGTCCCATTTGGCTGGGCTAAACAGAGTATTCAAGATATTGGTAGAGTTATGGGTGGTAGAAGGTACTCCCTCTTCCACACGTCCCGTGTGGGAGAGGGAGTATTGTTGAGGGGGTAGTATTATGGAGATGGAGAATAAGGCTGTAAGGTAGTAATAAGGGAAGAAGACGTGATTGGTGAAGAAGGCTGTGGGGGTAGAACTGATGAAGTTGGGAAAGTAGGAGTCTCAACTTGGGTGGATAGTGCACTAGTAGGTATTGAGTAGGTAGAAGTTGTAGTGTATAGTCGTGGTCAAAGGAGAGCCTGGGGTCAGTGAGCTGGGAGAATTTGAATTGGTGGGGCTATTTGATGAAGGGGTAAGCCTTAATGCCTTTAATATGGGTATTATTTTTTCCTTATTGGCCATGGGGAGCCTTGGCTATGTTGTGGAAATAAACAGTCCACCCCTCAGGGTCCTCTTGAGGGGTAAGGGCTAAACAACAAAACAGGGGAATACTGTGCCCATGGTTCCCTCAGACCATTCAGGACTGGCACAAAGTCCTTTCATCCTTTCAGCATGGCTCTTAACACGTTGCCGTCGGGTGGCACGTACGTAAATGCCATGGCTGTTGTGGACCAAACACCGGAGGGCATCATGTCATGCCCATTCCCGTGCCACTGGCTCGTCGAACGGAGGTTGTGTTTCTTCGATAGTAGCGGCTTCATTTATATGGTAAAGATTTTAGGCAAAGGCACCTAAAATAAAGGTAAACCTTCAAAATTTTAATATTTTTATAAATTTTAGCAAAATAAAAGCTTTTAGGTACTAAATGTCGCTCACAAACTACCGATCAAGCCAAGCGCAAACAGGGGAAACTGCCAATGCCTGCCAACAAGCCCATCCATACGTCCACTTGCCAAACATTTCTACCCATCGGCAATGGGTTAAACCTTGGGAAGTAGATAGTAGAAGGGGTTGGAGAAGGGACGGAAACAAAATAGCTGGAGGGAGAAAAGACCATGTAAAATTAGTTAAGTAAAGGGCTGAGGCCCTAGGCAGGGGAGATCCCTGCAATGGGTCTCAGTCTGCGTCTCCTAAACCCCCCACAACAACAATGGGCAAGGGATTGGGGGGATATACTAGTTAATGAAACTGGTTTATAAATTAGTGGGTATTGGTTGTCACTGCTCTTATATATGGGTGTAATGAGTTTTTAACTTTTTGGTAATTTTCCTTGTCTCAGTATTTTGGAATATTAACAAAATAAAGGAGTACATTTGTTCTTTGGCACATTTCCAAAGAACCCAGTCAAAAATCAGATCTGGTCCCTCTGCTTTGGTCTTGTCTAATCCTTTTAGGAGGTCTTTTATTTCATTCCTTTTGAGGGTGGTATTACCTTTGTTCTTTACATCTGTACAGGTATTTGCCTTATCAAAATATGGGTCCATACCAGTGACTGAAATTTCTTATTAGCCAATTTACGACAGGTGTCCCATATATGAGACACCCGGAAAAATAAACATTGCCGGGTGTCCTGCTAGTGTGACGTTGGATCAGAGCTAGCACGCCGAATACGGGCAGATTCCGGGCCAGCCCCACTTTTGTGGCTGCCCGGAAAATATTATTTTCAGCTTCAAAATATACCAGCGTCAGTGGGTTAAGGATTTTACACATTTCTTCCTCCTTAGCATAAACAATGTTGTCTCTTCGTCCAGTTAAAAAAATTAGTCACAATTTATTCTGCTTGTTTTTAACTTTACTTTTAATTGAACATTAAAGTTATGAAAAAACCAGGGTCAATGGTTTGTTGGGTTTATTACTTTCTTTTCAAAGTCTAATTTTGCCTCCCTCATGGTTTGGGTATATTCATTTCTTCCTACTTTACATCTTTCATACGTTGCCTGAGATCTATGTCCTTTGATTCTTTTCCAAAAGAGCTGCCTGTTTTATCTCATTTTCTTGCATTTATCACTGAACCATTGGTGGCCGTTTCGTGTTTGTTTTGAATCTTGATATAAATTTTTCTACTCCTTTTTCATAGACTAAAATTTTGAATATTGCACATCAAGGTTCCCTTTACCAGGAAGTGTCCTCCGTGGTGCTGTGTGTGTGTGTGTGTGTGTGTGTGTGTGTGTGTGTGTGTGTGTGTGTGTGTGTGTGTGTGTGTGTGTGTGTGTGTGTGTTGTGTGTGTGTGTGTGTGTGTGTTGTGTGTGGTGTTGTGTGTGTGTGTGTGTGTGTGTGTGTGTGTGTGTGTGTGTGTGTGTGTGTGTTGTGTGTGTGTGTGTGTGTGTGTGTTGTGTGTGTATGTTGTGTGTGTGTTGTTTGTTGTTTGGTCCCAAAAAAATAGGTAATAATAAAATAAATAAAAAATAAATTAAAAAGAAAAAAGAAAAGAAAAAAACATTTTGTAGATATTACTTTTTTAATATTATAACATGTGATAATACCAAAAAACTATTGAAAGGAATTTCTACAGGCTACCACAGGCATGGTCATTAGCCACCTACGCAGCTACAGACAGTCACCTTCGGTCTTTGTGAGCTGGCATCACACTGGGGGGTTGGGGGGGGAGGGGGTTGTAGAAAAGAAATAAGTGCAGAAATTAACCTTAAACACGTTCTATTTTTCTATTGCTCTTTTAATCATCATGCACATAAGAATTACATACTCTGCTCACATGTGTAACAAACTCATCATACAAGAGATATTAACCCTGATCTTCTCTGGAGCTCACTTCCTTAATGATAAAAGTGTCTACATTATCAGTCTACTATACCAGGCCCTAACAGGATGAGACCCATATGCTACACAAGAAAAAATATAAAGTTTTAGGGGGTATGGTGGGAACATGCTGCCCTTGGATTTACTTGATCTGAAAATGCTATTTTAAAACAAGTAAGGGAATAAAAAATAATAATAATAAATAAGAAATTAAAAATATATAAATGAATACTGCCAATTTTTATACAAAAAATACTACTGTAAGCAATACTTAATTTTTTCCCCCTTTTAATTTTGGTTAGCCAATCTTTTTTTTCTGTAAGAGTTCAATCAGTAAGAACATTTTTATCATAAATAATATTTAATAAGTCACAGTCTTCTGGTCAACCACATAACTATTACTAATACATAGCTGTAAATATTACAATATTTTTTGCTGTATTTGCATGGCTGAAACAAATTATTTTAAACAAATTTTGTAATTTAGGAAAAGAAATGTGGTCCTGTGGAACTTTACAGTTCAAACAAATTAAGACAAACTTATCACAAGGTGACAATTGATTTCTTTCTTAACATAATTCATTGTTGTACATACAAAATGTCAATTTATTTTTTTTCTTTTTTTAATCTATGTACATGTAAATATTAAGAAACAATAAACACAGGTATATGAGCATGTGCTTAATAGTGCACATATTTGTACATTATGTATATCAGCATATACACATGCATCCTAACAAAGCTATGCATACATGTAAGTATGGATGCATGAGTAAAATCAGAAAATACAAGAGCTTCTTTTTAAAAAATTTGTACACATTAGCCTCCACATTCAACCTAGCTCACTCTTACTTGTGTAAATATATGCATTTCATGTACTGACATCCTAACTAAAGTGTAGAAAAAAAAGAGTATCGACTGAAACTAAAATAAATTAGGGTTCCTGTACCAGTAAAAAAATGACATATCTTTTTAAAAATTGCTACAGAAGAGAAAGACATATTTACATTCTGGAGGTTTTAAAAGAAAAAAGAAAGAAAAAAAGTTTCATACAGCAACACATAATGAAAGGAGATGTGAGTAGCATACTCATAAGAGAATACCTTTATCCTGTAGCAAAGAATATACATGTTATACTTAACAGGTATACTGAAAGGAAGTGTAAATTTTACCAAATTTCTTTTTAAAAAAGTAAATAAATAAAACAATAACATATAAATAACAACAGCATATCATTGAAAGAACTAAGACAAAATCTAGACCTTGAAACAAGGTCCTTCATAGTACTATTAAAAAAAGAATATTAATTAAATCCACCTTCCATATTTTCCTTTTTCTCTTATCAAAACCTGCAGATTACAAAACAGGATATAACTTGTACCAGAAGCACAGTATACTAATAGTACTTCCAAACACATTGACACATTTAATACAATGAATATACTTGATTTAATCTATCATTTAGTACAGCGTAAAGGATTTTATTTTCTTATTTTTGTTTTTTTCTTGTTTTCTTTCTTTTTTTTTCTTTTAAATTTTTTTATCATTCTCTTACCAATTTTCCTCTACATGTTTACAACTCTTGTTTATTTTCTTCCCCTTTTTAATCAAATTATTTTCTAAATACTCTCCACTTCTAACTTCTTTTTGAAATGACTCATCAATTCACATTTTTCATTAATGGATTCCTAAATAATAATCAATTCTAACAACCACTGATATACTTTTTTTCCTATTCATCAACTATCATTCAACAACAAAATGTCAAAAAACTCAGCAAGCTTATGTATAAATATATAAAATGAGGAAATCAGTAAAGATTAGTCAAAATACCATCACAGTCCAAAAGCCTAATTTTTCATGATTACATACAGGTTTCTCCTTGGATCTCTACAGGCAATAGAAATATACAGTATAGCAGCACAATATTAATACCTTCCCATCTATGTTTACAGGAAAGGAAAAAGAAAATCATACAAAACAGTGATATGGCTTAAATAACAGTGATTTTCTTTTTTCACCTTAGGTACGTAAAGATTTAGATTATTGGCCATCATTAAAGGAACTCCATTTCCCTTTCTATGCCGACAAATTTTAGCTGTTCTGTTGGTCCGTATCTGGAAGATGAAAAACAAAAAATAAAAAGAAGTCATTTTAAAATACCAAATTCTCACAATCCCTTAAACGTAATTAATTCCTGTATTACAACTTTACTGAATGAGGTCATTTGAACAATAAAAACTTGTACCTGTACTATGTATTCAACATTTAATAACTCTTTTTAACTTTTCCTGATTGTTTGTTATTTCACTGTGATCATTAAACCCTATCACTGGGTGAAAAAAAAAAAAAAAAAAAAAAACAAGTCTGTAAAAATGAAAAATAATAATTCTATCCACCCTCACAAATCATAATAACAAATAACTAAAAGCAACATAAAAATATCCACATTTCACTTGCATTTACCTCAAGCTGAGAAAAAAAGACAACAGAGTAAACCACAACTCACCTGTAGTCAAAGAACAGTTCCTCTCCAGACTGTATATGTCTTTTTGCAAATATGCCAATGCGATGGTCACCATTAACCATCATGACTTTTGCATAACAGTTCGGATTAATGGAGTGATTTGCAAAGCGGATCTTATTCCCCTTCCTTGTTGCATCAACCACGAAATCTACAAGTGAGAAAATCAGAAATAATCCACACATCTACAAACAGATTATAAATATATTCTTTTCTACTTCTTACTTTATAAGTAAGAGTATAAAAAATTAAATATATTAATGTTTATTGAACATACAGACATACTAACAGTCAGACACACACACACACTTGCACTCATTCATGCACACATAAACAAAAACACACTTAAATAAATGATTATCATACAGTTCCATAAAATGGATGAGAGTAAAAAATTACTCATTGGAAGTCCAGAGAGTGACAATAGGCAAGCCTGGATGCAACTTCACAAAAGCTGAACATATTACTTCACTTCACACAGCAGCAGAAAATCAGCTTGATCGAAAGCTTCAAACACAGTAAAAAGAGATTTAGCGGTAAATAATTCTCTCTCTTTTCCTTTTTTTTTCCCGTCTTTTTTTTTTTTCCTTGTCTTTTTTTTTTTTTTCATTTTTTCTGAGCGGTGAGAACTGGACTCTAGTTACTTTTTTTTTCCTTTTTTTTCTTTTTTTTTTCCTTTTTTTTCTTTCTTTTTTTTTTGCCTTTTTTTTTTTTTTTTTTCTTTTTTTTTTTGTTTTTCCCTTTTTTTTTTTTTTTTTTTTTCATTTTTTTTTTTTTTTTTCTTTTTTTGTTTTTTTGTTTTTTTTTTTTTTTCTTTTGTTTTTTTGTTTCCTGGGATGAGAGGAACTTTTTCCTGGTCCTTTTTTTTTTCGCGCCCGTTCTTTTTTTTTTTTTTTTTTTTTTTTTTTTTTTTTTTTTTTTTTTTTTTGTTTCTTTTTTTTTTCTTCCTTTTTTTTTTTTTTCCTTTTCTTTTTTTTTTTTTGGTTTTTTTTTTTTTTTTTTGTTTTTTTTTTTTTTCTGTCTTTTTTTTTTTTCCTTTTTTTTTTTTTTTCTTTTTTTTTTTCATTATCTCGATCAGCACGTTTTGTGTTTTTTTTTTTTGTTTGTTTTTTTTCTTTTTATTTTTTTTTGTTTTTCTTTTTTTTTTTTTTTTTTTTTTTTTTTTTTTTTCCTTTTTTTTTTTTGTTTTTTTCCCGTTACCCCCAAGTATGTAATTCGCTGACCCACCGGTTATCAGGTTAATACTCATTTTTTTTTTTTTCTTTTCCTGTTCCTGCATTTTGTTTTTTGTTTTTTATTTTTTTTTTTTTGTTTATTTTTTTTTTTTTTTTCTCTTTTCTTTTTTTTCCTTTTCCTTTTTTCTCTGCGAGCAATGTCACCTTTTTTTTTTTTATTTTTTTTGTTTTTCCCATTTTTTCTTTTTCTTTTTTTTTCTTTTTTTTTTTTTCTTTTTTCTCTCTTTTTTTTTTTTATTTTTTTTTCTTTTTTTTCTAGTTTTGCTCTTTTTTTTTTTTTTTTTTTTTCTTTATTTTCTTTTTTTTTTTTGTTTTCTTTTTCTTTTTTTTTTTTTTCTTCCCCCCTTAAGTGGTCGTGACGTAATCTTTCTTTTTTTTTTTTTTTTTTTTTTTCTTTTTTTTTTTTTTTTTTTTTTTTTTTTTTTTTTCTTTTTCACGTCTTTTTTTTTTTTTTTTTTCCTTCTCTTTCCTTCTATTCAGTTTGTCTTCCCCCGGCCGCCAGATAGAAGTTCGCGCGCTTGGCCCGCCCCCGTCCCCTCATTTTTTGCCCTTTTTTTTTTCTTTTTTTTTTTCTTTTTTTCTTTTTTCTTAGAACTTCTGGTGAAGGCTCGCGTTTTTTCTTTTTTTTTTTTTTTTTTTTTTTTTTTTTTCCTTCTGTGACGGCGAAACGAAATTACGTGACCTCGGCTTTTTTTTTTTTTTCATTTTTCTTCTTTTTTTCCTTTCTTTTTTTTTCTTTTCTTTTTCTGACCGGCAAGGAAGAACCGCTATGCTTAAAAAATGACTGCGAGGATCTTTTTTTTTTTTTTTTTTTTTTTCTGAGACTTTTTTTTTGTATTTCCTTCTTTTTCTTTTTCTGGTCCTTTTTTTTCTTTTTTTCTGGCGTGAAGTCGTTCCCCTACCAAGACGGGACGTTCACCCCAGGTCACTGCCGAAGGCGCCCGGCCATTTCCTTTTTTTTTTTTTTTTTTTTACCTCTTTTTTCTTTTTTGTTTTTTTTTTTTTTCTTTATCGCCCACGAATATACTGCTTCCTCCGTTGTTGTTGTTGAGGACGAGAGTTTTATTTAACCCGCCTCATCTCTTTCTTTGATTGAAACTTCCTTCGATCAGCTGATTTCTGCTTGTCTTTGTGAAGTGAGAGTAATATGTTCAGCTTTTGTGAAGTTGCATCCAGGCTTGCCTATTGTCACTCTCTGGACTTCCAATGAGTAATTTTTTACTCTCATCCATTTTATGGAACTGTATGATAATCATTTATTTAAGTGTGTTTTTGTTTATGTGTGCATGAATGAGTGCAAGTGTGTGTGTGTGTCTGACTGTTAGTATGTCTGTATGTTCAATAAACATTAATATATTTAATTTTTATACTCTTACTTATAAAGTAAGAAGTAGAAAAGAATATATTTATAATCTGTTTGTAGATGTGTGGATTATTTCTGATTTTCTCACTTGTAGATTTCGTGGTTGATGCAACAAGGAAGGGGAATAAGATCCGCTTTGCAAATCACTCCATTAATCCGAACTGTTATGCAAAAGTCATGATGGTTAATGGTGACCATCGCATTGGCATATTTGCAAAAAGACATATACAGTCTGGAGAGGAACTGTTCTTTGACTACAGTTGTGGTTTACTCTGTTGTCTTTTTTTCTCAGCTTGAGGTAAATGCAAGTGAAATGTGGATATTTTATGTTGCTTTTAGTTATTGTTATTATGATTTGTGAGGGTGGATAGAATTATTTTTTTCATTTTTACAGACTTGTTTTTTTTTTTTTTTTTTTTTTCACCCAGTGATAGGGTTTAAATGATCACAGTGAAATAACAAACAATCAGGAAAGTTAAAAAGAGTTATTAAATGTTGAATACATAGTACAGGTACAAGTTTTTATTGTTCAAATGACCTCATTCAGTAAAGTTGTAATACAGGAATTAATTACGTTTAAGGGATTGTGAGAATTTGGTATTTTAAAATGACTTCTTTTTATTTTTTGTTTTTCATCTTCCAGATACGGACCAACAGAACAGCTAAAAATTTGTCGGCATAGAAAGGGAAATGGAGTTCCTTTAATGATGGCCAATAATCTAAATCTTTACGTACCTAAGGTGAAAAAAGAAAATCACTGTTATTTAAGCCATATCACTGTTTTTGTATGATTTTCTTTTTCCTTTCCTGTAAACATAGATGGGAAGGTATTAATATTGTGCTGCTATACTGTATATTTCTATTGCCTGTAGAGATCCAAGGAGAAACCTGTATGTAATCATGAAAAATTAGGCTTTTGGACTGTGATGGTATTTTGACTAATCTTTACTGATTTCCTCATTTTTATATATTTATACATAAGCTTGCTGAGTTTTTGACATTTTGTTTTGAATGATAGTTGATGAATAGGAAAAAAAGTATATCAGTGGTTGTTAGAATTGATTATTATTTAGGAATCCATTAATGAAAAATGTGAATTGATGAGTCATTTCAAAAAGAAGTTAGAAGTGGAGAGTATTTAGAAAATAATTTGATTAAAAAGGGGAAGAAAATAAACAAGAGTTGTAAACATGTAGAGGAAAATTTTGGTAAAGGAGTGTAATATAAAAAATTTAAAAGAAAAAAAAAAGAAAAGAAAACAAGAAAAAAACAAAAATAAGAAAATAAAATCCTCTTTACGCTGTGTACTAAATGATAGATTAAATCAAGTATATTTCATTGTATTAAATGTGTCAATGTGTTTGGAAGTACATATTAGATTACTGTGCTTTCTGGTACAAGTTATATCCTATGTTATTGTGTAATCTGCAGGTTTTGATAAGAGAAAAAGGAAAATATGGAAGGTGAGATTTAATTAATATTCTTTTTTTAATAGTACTATGAAAGGACCTGTGTTTCAAGAAGGTCAGATTTTTGTCTTAGTTCTTTCAATGATATGCTGTTGTTATTATAATGTTATGTGTTTTATTTATATACGTTTTAAAAAGAAATTGTTGGGTAAATTTACACTTCCTTTCAGTGTATACCTGTTAAGTCTATAACATGTATATTCTTTGCTACAGGATAAAGGTATTCTCTTATGAGTATGCTACTCACATCTCCTTTCATTATGTGCTGCTGTATGAAACTTTTTTTCTTTTTCTTTTTTCTTTTAAAACCTCCAGAATGTAAATATGTCTTTCTCTTCCTGTAGCAATTTTTTAAAAAAGATATGTCATTTTTTACTGTTACGTAGGAACCCTAATTTTATTTTAGTTTCAGTCGATACTCTTTTTTTTTCTACACTTTAGTTTAGGATGTCAGTACATGAAATGCAATATATTTACACAAGTAAGACGTGAGCTAGGTTGAATGTGG
>NW_020869330.1:94612-96393 GCF_003789085.1 Penaeus vannamei | reverse complement strand
ACAAGACAGACAGACAGGACAGGAGAGGAGAGAAAGAGAAGGAGGAGAGAGAGAGAACGAATGTAAGATAGGAGAAGAGGAGAGAGAGAGAAGAGAGAGAGAGAGAAGAGGAGAAGAGGAGAGGGACGATGAGAGAAGGAGGGGAGGAGAGAGGAGGATGCGGGGGAGCGGGAGAGAAGAAGGAGAGGAGGGCAGGGTTGAGGCGAGGAAGGAGAAGGGGGAAGAGAGGAGAAGGAGGGAGGGAAGAGAGAGAGAAGAGAGGAAAAGTAAGAGGAGGAGAGGTTGGGGAAGAGTGAGAGAGAGAGGAGTGAGAGAGAGAGAGTGGGGCGGGGTTAAGAGGGGAGAGAGAAGAGGATGAGAGAGAAGAGAGAGAGAGAGGGAGAAGAGAGAAAGAGGTAAAGAGAGAGAGGAGGACGAGAAGAGAGGAGAGAGAGAGAGAGAAGAACGAACAGCCCACACACAACCATAAGAGAAAAAGAGAAAAGAGAGAGAGAGATCAATAATTTCTTCCCATTACAGAGGTGCCTTACCACACGCGGCCCAGACACGACATCGAAACCGTAGCATCTTAACAAGACATCTTAGACTAGGTCACAGGAACACCCTTCGTCTCTCTGTTTCTTCACGTGTGGCAACTGCGTCTTATTAGTGAAATGTGTTTGTATGTGTGGTTATGATGAAAAAGATAGTAAAAAGATATTTCACTTAAGCTTATATCTCATTTTATAAGTGATAGAAGTCAAGATAGATGGATTACAATAGTAGTGATATTTATAATGATGATGTAATGATGATAATGAATAGTGATAATGATAGATGATAAATAATGATAATTATTAATAATTAATAATAACAATAATAATGTCATGACATTTGATAATGATAATGATAATAATGAATAACCAATAATAATGATGATTAAAAATAACAAGGATGATAAAAAGATTATTAATACTACTACTAATAAAGCAATAACAACAATAATAATTGAATGTGATAATGATAACATTAAAGATAACAAATACATAATAATAATAATTATTATATAACAAAAATAATGATGATTAATAATGACTAATAATAATAATATAATAATAATTACATAATAATATAATGAATAATGATAATGAATAATTAATAATGATAATAATAATAATAATATAAAATTAATAATAAAATAATAATAATATAATAATAATATAATAATTAATATAATAATAATAAGAATAATAATAATAACATATAATAATAATGATAATCAGCATGCAACATTACAGCAGCAGCCATTACAACCACCACCACCACCACCATTACAACCACCACCACCACCACCACACCACAAACAAACAACAACAACAACAACAACAACAAGCAACAAATGATGGTAATGACAACAATACTCCCTTCGCCCGTGTCTCTCACCTCCTGTTCCCTTACACCGAAACCCCTTCCTTCTAAGCAAAAATGTCTCAAGTGCCCATTCGATATGATAGTCCATTTAATTAGTATGGTTCCTTGGACTCGGCATTAGACCTTCCTGGAGAGACTCGCCCAGTGGGTGGCGTTGCTCATGGTCCGCGAAACGAGTTGATAAGGCGCCTAGAAAAATTTGGATTTTGATATAAAGAATAAAGTGGGAAGGTTAAAGATGTTAAGATGGTTAAGGTAACCATTAAGTTAAGATAAGTTAATTAAGGTAATGGCTAAGGTAACGTGAAAGAAGGAAGGGAGTAGAGGTTTAGGAGGGAGGAGGAGGAGGAAGTCCGTCTTGGTGTGTGTTT
>NW_020869330.1:79612-89612 GCF_003789085.1 Penaeus vannamei | reverse complement strand
TTTTCACCTTTTTATTCATCTTTTTTATTCAGCTTTTTATTCGCCTTATTTATTCACCTTTTTATTCACCTTTTTTGTTATCCTTTTTAATTCACCTTATATTTTCACTTTTTTTCATTCATCTTTTTTTATTCATCTTTTTATTCACCTATCATTCACATTTCTCAATTTTTCCACCATTTTCATTCAGCCTTTTTCTTCACCTTTTCTTAACATTTTCTATTCTTCTTTTTATTCACCTTTCCTTTACCTTGTTTATTCATCTTTTTATTCACTTTTTCTTTTACGTTTTTTTCTTCACCTACCCCCCGTCCCCCGCCCCCTCCCATTATAACAAGGTAAACAAACTTCTTTCTTCATCTCCCTTTGCCACAGGGGATACGCTGTTATCGTCAAGAACATTGTTACAATACAGTAAGATCCTTGTTACTGAAAGCCAGTGAGAGATACTTTGATTCTCGGAAGGAAGGAGGAAGGAGGAGGTTGGAGGAGAGGAGGGGAGGTGAGGAGGTGGGTGGAGGGGAGGTGGAGGGGGGGAGGGGAGGGGAGGAGGTGAGAGGAGGAGGGGGAGGAGAGAGTGGAGAGGAGGAGGGAGGTGGTGAGGAGGAGAGAAGGAGGGTAGAGGTGGAGGGAGGAGGAGGAGTGGAGGGAGAAGGAGGTGGAAGAGGGGGTAGAGGAGGAAGAGGAGGAGGAGGAGGAGGAGAGGAGGAGGGGAAGGAGGAGTTGAGGAGGGGGTAAATGGGAGCGGAGGGGAGAGGAGGAGGTGAGAGGGAGGTTGGGAGGAGGAGGGAAGGTTGGATTGAGGAGAAGAGGAGATGGGGAGGAAAGGAAGGAGGAGGTGGAGGAGGAGGGGAGGAGGGGTGAGGAGGAGGATGGGAAGACGGAGGAGGGGGTGAGTGGGAGGAGGAGGGGAGGGGGAGGAGGGAAGGAGGAGGAGAAAGGAGGGGGAGGGGGAAGAGGAGGAGGTGGAGGGGAGGAGGGGGAGAAGGAGAGGAAAGAGGTGGAGGAGGAGTGGGAAGAGTAGAAGGAAGAGTTGGAGGAGAGGGTACAGGAGGAGGAGGGGGAGGAGAGGGAGGAAGAGGAGAAGATGAGGAAGAGAAGGAAGAAGAGAAAAGAGAAGAAGAGAAGGAAGGGGAAGGGAGGGAGGGGAGGGGAAGAAAAGAGAGGGGGAGAAGGAGGAAGAGAAAAGGGAGGAGGAACTCTTATCTGCGCAAGTTAAGCCAATAAAAGACACCAAACGTCCTGGCAATACTCCTTACACCCGAGGATCACCATTTGCCATTTCCTCGCGGGGCTTCACAACCTAACGTAGAGCAAAGAGGGGAAATGAAGAAAAGCTAGGAGGAAAGAGGGAAGAAAAGAGAAATGGGGAACTGGAAGAAAGGAGGAAGAAAGAGGGAAAGGGAGACGGAGACATAGGTAGATAACTAGATAGATTAGATAGATAGATAGATAGACAGAGAGAGAGAGAGAGAGAAAGGAGAGAGAGAGAGAGAGAGAGAGAGGAGAGAGAGAGAAGAGAGAGAGAGAGAGAAGAGAGAGAGAGAGAGAGAGAGAGAGAGAGAGAGAGAGAGAGAGAAAGAAGAGAGAAGAAGAGAGAGAAATAACGAGAGAAATGGAGAGAGAAGAGAGGAGAGAGAGAAGAGAGGAGAGAGAGAGAGACAGAGAGAGAGAAGAGAGAGAGAGAGAGAGAGGAGAGAGAGAAGAGAGATAGAGAGAGGAGAGAGAGAGGAGAGAGAGAGAGAGAGAGAGAGAGAGGAGAGGAGAAGAGAGAGATGAGAGAGGAGAGAGAGGAGAGAGAGAAAGAGAGGAGAGAAGAGAGAGAGAAAGGAGAGAGAGAGAGAAGGAGAGAGGATATGAGAAAAAGAGAAAGAGAAATAACGAGAGAGAATGGCAGAGAGAAGAAGGAGAGAAGGATATGAAAGAGAGAGAGAGAGAGAGAGAGAGAGAGAGAGAGAGAGAGAGAGAGAGAGAGAGAGAGAGAAGAGAGAGAGAGAGAGAGAGAAGAGAGAGAAGAGAGAAGAGGAGAGAGAAGGAGAGAAGGATATGAAAAAAGAGAAAGAGAAATAGAGAGAGAATGGCAGAGAGAAGAAGGAGAGAAGGATATGAAAAGAGAGAGAGAGAGAGAGAGAGAGAGAGAGAGAGAGAGAGAGAGAGAGAGAGAGAGAGAGAGAGAGAGAGAGAGAGAGAAGCAGTGAGAAAATGGAGCTGTCACGCTAAGAAGAGGACATAACAAAAAATAAAGAGTAAAACTGCAAAAGAAATATTACCAAGAGCCTGCGAAACATCACTGCATTAATACTCTCGCCGATTAAAATATATGTACTAAAAAAAAAATTGCTCATAATTCTCCCAAAACTAGATGTATTGCCATTTCCGTTTCTAATTTCGCACCAACAAATTTCTGTATTTTTCACTCCCTCACACACACGCATACGCGAAGGAGCTCTTGGCAAATAACACTCATTTCCAAGAACAATGTTTTGGCATTACGGGATCATCAGCAAGCCAGGAGTACCATTATACCAACGCCGTACCCTATTTACTAGAGCTAGTCTGTAATCTTCCGCCCACGCCCGCGCATAATAGGAGCGTATATACATCAGGAGCATCCTAGTCTTGGCTCTGTAATTATAGCAATTGTGCCGAAGTCCCTCTCCACGGGCGCTCGGCTACGTCACTGCACGCGAGGATAATAATGATGAGAGCGAGGAGGGAATGCACGTGTTCGGAAATAAAGAATAAAAAAGGAACGTTTGGAAATAAAGAATAAAAAAGGAACGTGTTTGGAAGTAAAGAATAAAAAAGGAACGTGTTTGGAAATAAAGAATAAAAAAGGAACGTGTTTGGAAATAAAGAATAAAAGAGGAACGTGTTTGGAAATAAAGAATAAAAAAGGAACATGTCTGAAAATAAATAAAAAAGGAAAGAATAATTTGCACGTGTTTGAAAATAAAGAATAAGAGAGGAACGCGTTTGGAAATAAATAAAAAGGGAAGGATTTGGTATAATTTGCACGTGTTTGATAATAAAGAATAAAAAAGGAACGTGTTTGAAAATAAGAAATAATAAAAAAGGAAGGGTTTGGTATGATTTGTACGTGTTTGAAAATAAAAATCATTAAAAAAGGAAGGATTTGGTATGATTTACACGTGTTTGAAATAAAGATAATTTTTAAAAAAAAAAGATTTGTTATAATTTCCACGTGTTTGAAGATAAATAAAAAATAATAAAAAGGAAGGATTTGGTATGATTTGCACGTGTTTGAAAATAAAGATAATTCAAAAAAGGAAGGATTTGGTATTTTGTCGTTCCATTTTTTACCCTCCGGCTGAAAGAGCAAGATAAAAAGGGGAGCAAAATCATTCAAAACTGCTTTCATCCCAGCCTGGAAAATGATTTGGGCAGATATTCCCCCAAAGAGTAATGACCATTTCCGAAGCGACGTTCCCAGTCCGCGTGGTGTCAGGTGCAGGGCTGCCAAAGGACCCAGTCAGCCCACTTCGCTACATATTACTGCAGTTAATTAGCCAATCAACTTGATAGCCGGTAACAGGAGGGCGACCTGTTGATCAGGCGAATGCCATGAATGCGACGGATATCATGAAACCCTAACGAGATGGAGTCGAAACAAATCCTAACTTCTAAATCGCTGGAATGTCTCGGATTTCCGGAATATGCGGATATAGGAATACTTCATCACCTCTGGCGGTTAGATGAAGCCATGTTCTGAGCCATTAAATCAGTTCGTCTATTTTCCATGACGTCTAGATTGGTGTCATGACGAGCTGACTTGCCCTCCGAGGTCGTTCACGCAGCCGCGAGTTTGCGAAATGGACGTTGAAGTCGTCACCCGGGTTCGTCTTTGGCATTCGTGGCTGCGTATTAATTGCTGCAGCATGTCGGTTATGGTGCAAGTAATGTTGCTTTTATAGATATTGCAAACAGTGGACAGCAAGTTGTAAAACGAAAATTATTACATTTTAAACTACACGGATTCCTTTAACGTACGTGAATAGCTACTTGCATTTTAATGTGTGTAATATATATATATGCATACATATATGTATATATATATATATATATATATATATATATATATATATATATATATATATATATATATATATATATATATATATATATATATATATATATATATATATATATATATATATATATATATATATATATATATATGTATGTATGTATGTATATGTATGTATGTATGTATGTACCCACAATTGAATACTGCGTGTGTGTTTATGCGTGGCTGCAGATGAACGTACACGCCTACGCAGTCCCAACGCTTCGCCTCCCCCTCTCCTGAAGCCGGTTCCTAGGTTACCCATTCTTATGGCCTCCATTGACATCCCATTACCATATAAAGTTCCCGCAGGTCCTGGCTCCACTTGCACAGATAGGGCTCCCCATTAAGCAATCTTTGCCTCTCCTCTCCCTTTCCATCAGACGGGCTTCACAGGGCCGACGCCCGCCCGCGCGACGCAAGCCTTTTCATAATTTCACCTGCCGTCTCTCCCGCGGATGTGAATGCCCGACTATTAGGAGCCTCATGATTGCCTATGAATACCTGAGTAAGTTGGCATTCACGGGGGCTGCCTATGATATTGTCTCGACTAATTGCCCCTTCAGCGAGGCGAGGAATCAGCTGGTTTAGGGGAGGGAAGAAGACCCGCTGCGCATCTCGCTGTCGGCGGCGGCGCTGGCGGCTGCGGGCGGGTCGTCCTCGGGGGGCGGGCGTGGGGGGGGGGGGGTCGTGGAGATATGCACATACGCTGACATACGTAGAGACACACACATGTATGAGCAGATAGACTTTGAGAATTATACATGAACGCATTTATACGTACAGATATTCATGAACACATGTGAACACAGACATCCATGAACACATTCACACGTACACAGACATCCATGAATACATTCACACGTACACAGACATCCATGAACACATTCATGCGTATACAGATATCCATGGACACATTCATACGTACACAGACATCCATGGACACATTCATACGTACATAGACATCCATGGACACATTCATACGTACACAGACATCCATGAACACATTCATACGCACACAGACATCCATGAGCACATGCCACACGTACATGACAGGAGCGTTCGCCTGCACAAATCTTTTCAAAACGTTATATATAAATCTAATCCACCGTACCAATACCACGTAGACATTTATCAAAACCTAGACTAAATTTCAATTATTTTCCCCATCAATACACTCATCACCAAAAAAGAAAAAGAAAAAAAAATGTTTGGGTTTATTCAAGTTTCGAATATTCGTTATATTCATTCGTGAAATTAATGATGCCACGTATGGCTCAATTATACCTTAATTAAGCCGCAAGATCGTGCCTGATATGATACGATGCTCAGACCAGGTTCCCCTTATTAGTGGCTTATTAAGGTGCGCGGGAAGGAGGAGGAGGGGGGGGGGGGGGGGGGGGGGGAGGGGGGGACGCGCCTAAAATCTGTTTACATTCCGATCGGATTATTTGTGATGAACGTAATAATCGTCGCTGTGATGATGATAAGAATACCGGAAGTGAGGATAATGGTAGTTATGGGAGTGATGATGGTGATGATGATGATGGTGGTGATGATTATAATGATGATGATAATAATGATGATAATGATAACGATGATAAAAAGATAATGATAAAAATAATGATGATGATGATGATGATAATGATAACGATGATAAAAAAATAATGATAAAAATAATGATGATGATGACGATGATGGTAATAATGATGATAATGATGAGAATAATGATAACGATGATGTAAAAGATAATAAAATAATGATGATGATAATGATAACGAGGATGAAGAAGATGATAATAACAGTGATGATGATGATGTGCAATTACGTTCAGGCAACACAACACACAGTACATCATATAAACAAAAATAAAAATGGCTAAAACATTAACGGCTGAAACGATGAATGACAACAACAAACTTAAAAACCATCATTTGAATTAATAAAATGAAATAGAAATAAAAGATACAATAATGAATATGATTATAGATAAATATAATGTGATATTCTTAAGAAAAAAAGGAAAAATTCAGTCTAACGAAGGAAAATATAAAAGCTGGTTGATCAGGTCTTAAATGTTAGAATATTTCCATGTGAATCAATAAAATGAAATAAAAATAATAATGATAATGGTGATGATAATAATAATAATAACAATGATGATAATAGTAATGATGATGATAATAATAATAATACCAATGATGATAATAATAATGATGATTATGATAATAATAATAATAATAATAATGATAATAATAATAATAATAATAATAATAATAATAATAATAATAATAATAATAATTAAAAAATAATAATAATGATTATAATAATAATGATAATAATAATAATAATAATGATGATGATGATGATAATAATATAATGATATATATGAATAATAATAATAATGCATAGAATTCTTGTAGTATTTTTGAGAAAAAAGTTCGGATCAGTTTAATGAAGGAAAATGAAAAGGCTGTTTGATCAAGCCTAAAATATAAGAATATCGCCCAGCTGAACAAATGGAACAAGATATTCCAGAACTTATCAACAGCTGGAACAAATATAGAAAAAAATGGCAAGTACGTTAGTGTACAGGTACCAGAACGCACTTCTTTGTCATCATAGCATTTCTATTTAACCAACTAGAATAAAATCTGAATGAAATGTAGTATGTAAAGCAAATTCATCAGTATCCTATATCATATCAGTATCATCATGTATCTTATCAGTTTTATCACAAATCTTATCAGCCTTATTATACAACTTATCAGTATCCTATATATTATCTTATCCGATTTGTATTAAGACAAGTGATGTGACAAAAGATATGATTGAATTAAATGAACTGTTAAGCAACTTGGGGTGACAGACAGGCGCAGAAATCACATCTTGTGGACAGAAATCAGACGGGGGCAGATTGAAAGCATAAAAAGATCTCAGAAAAATATTATAATGATGATAATGATGATGAGGATGAGGATAATGATTATAATGAGGATGAGATGAGGATGAGGATGATAACCATAATGATAATAGTAATTATCATTATCATTATTTTTATTATCACTACGATGTAAAACAAAAATATTGATAATAATGATGGCACTAATACTGATAATAACAATAGTAACAATAACAATACTGAAAACGCCACAAAAATAACAATACAGACAAACACAAAGAGAAAACAGTTCAAAACAAACCACGACAAAAAATTGATAATAACCCTAGCTATGAAATGGACAACAACCCCCTCCCTCCCACCCCACCCCACCCCTTAGTCATTAATAGAATTGCAATAAATTCAACAGAATTTATGATAATAATCCCGACCGTGTGCTGCTGACAGATTTTTTTCCAGACCTGGCTGAACGAGGTAATTCCGTAACATTTATATTGTGAAATGTAAAATGGCGCATTACCTGGGGATACCTGCGTATTTTATTTTTTATTTTTTCGTTGTTATTTTGATTACTGTTGTTGATGCTGTCATTATCATTTTATCATTATTATTTTCATCTCTTTAATGTTGTTGTTATTGTTGTTTTTATTGTTTTTGTCATAATCATCATCATTATTGTTAACATTTTTGATATTGTTATTATCAACATTATCATTATTACCATCATCATAGTTATTATCTCGAATCATTTTTATAATTTTCATCACTATGATTATTAACATCAGAATAATTATTGTTACCAGTATTATCTTTATTACCATATCTGTCATCATTCGCATCAACATCATCAAAATTATCATTATCATTATCATTGCTGTTATCACCACTACTGTCATCATCATTACCACCAATATCATTACCATTACCATTACTAATATCATCATCATCGTCATTATCATTACCATCCCTTTTTTGTTGCGAGGATGGGAGGGTTCTAGGGGGTAGGCCTAGGGGTGGACGGGGGGGGGGGGTGATGAGGTCAGGGGGAGGGATGGGGGGGGCAGGTAAGGGTGGCGAGGAAATTGCAATATGTTGATCAATTAACTCAGTGAAGCCAGCCAATGACAGTTATTGCTGTGGCGATGTGCTTAATTAGTATTTTGTTTGAAAATGAAATTTTTTTTTGGGACCAGTTTTGATATAGGGAGCCAATTGTTAATTAATTGACGCTATTCATTAACAGTGGCTGAAATCCTTCTCATTTACGCTTGTCTTCATTAATCACAAGGAATTCATTTGCTGCTGAAGATAACTCCTCGTTGCCTGATTTGATTTTTCTTGATTGTTCTTTTGGGCGGATTGTTGAGTGATGGACTGCTCTTTCTATCTCTGTTTCTGGTTGTCTCTCTCTCTCTCTCTCTCTCTCTCTCTCTCTCTCTCTCTCTCTCTCTCTCTCTCTCTCTCTCTCTCTCTCTCTCTCTCTCTCTCTCTCTCTCTCTCTCTCTCTCTCTCTCTCTCTCTCTCTCTCTCTTTCTCTCTCTCTCTCTCTCTCTCTCTCTCTCTCTCTCTCTCTCTCTCTCTCTCTCTCTCTTCTCTCTCTCTCTCTCTCTCTCTCTCTCTCTCTCTCTCTCTCTCTATCTCTATCTCTCTCTCTCTCTCTCTGCGGCGCGCGCGCAGACGCGTGTGTCTGTGTATGTGTGTGCATATGCATGTGCATGTGTTTGTGTATGCATACACGTACATACCCCTCTATTTGTGCATGATGTATCTCTAAAGTAATAATCATTTGGAATGCATCTATGGAATTTGAAACCCAAGACATCCTAATCAAAGTTAATCAGAATTGTGTCTTCCTCAAACCGAATTCATATGCAGCAATTTATATAAATTAAATCGCGTTATTTTCCCAGTGATTGGCTACGATTATTAATAACATTTATCAACACAGTATATAGTGGCAGTATGGACATATAGTCTAACAGATGATAAACCACCACAATCATTTTAAAATCATTTTTGGTAATTATATCCTGTATCATTCATTAGGAGATAGGTGGGTGGTAGTCTTGGTGAAAATAATCTATTTACTTATTTCTCTGTTTATTTATCTTTTCTCTGTTTATCTATCTATCTGTTTATTTATCTTTTCTCTGTTTATCCATCTATCTGTCTGTTTATCTATGTTTATTCTGTTTATCGGTCTATATATCTATTTTTGCGTTTATTTCTCATCTATCTATTTTTCTGTTACTTTTTTTTTCCCGCGTAAATTATTCACGCTGAGCAGATGGTAAACAAACCCAATATAGATAACAAAAAAATTATTTGTCTTTATTTTTCTCTTTATCTGTTTCTTTTTCTCATTCGCTGTAAGGAAAAGGATGAATGGAAAAGAAGATAAAACACATTGATTTTCGCCATGTTACTAATGGTCTTGAAGAAAGATTATCGTGGTCTTGAGGTTTTGTCGTTTTATGAATTTCATTAGTTTGTCTTCTTTGTTTATCTCTGGAATTAGTTTTCTCCTTTATTTTGCAGTATTTTTTTCTCTCTCCTTCTCTCTCCGTTCCCTTGTCTCCACCTTCCTTCTCCCTCTCTTTCACACATACACACACACACACACACATATTTTCACTCCCTCTACATCTATCTATCTATCTATCTATCTATCTCTGTCTTTCTATCTCCATTTATCGCTCTGTCTGTCTACTCTCTTCTCTCTCATCCCTCACCCCACACCCCCTCCCTTCGTCCTCTCGTCGTCCCTTCCTTCCTCAATCTCCCCCCCTTCCCTCCCCTTCTCTCCCTCTAACCCACCCTCCCTTCAAGCCCTCCACCCCCTCCCCTTCTCTCCCTCCAACCTCTCCCCTCCTTTTATCACTCCATTAATCCAAACACCCCCACCCATTCGCCCCCGCCTTCACTCTCACCCCCCCCATCCCCCGCCCAAGGGAGCTCAAAACCAATCGTTTTCCAATCATTTTTCTCGGCGCTTCAGGTATAGGCTAGTC
>NW_020869330.1:64612-69612 GCF_003789085.1 Penaeus vannamei | reverse complement strand
ACCATAAGAACATTAGAAATAATACAAATGTTAAACTAGCAAAGAATACCGAGCATTTGAAGATTTTGAAAACAATAAGAACAATGATTCAATACCATGTCTAAATATAACTTTAGTTAATAATGTTTATTATATTGGACAATTCCAAACAATGAAACAAGAATACATATATAGCCCACTCTATAACATCTAATTTCTTGTGTTTTTATTTAGAGTACTGAATAACAAGACCAAAAATGACATAAAACCTCCCATTAGTTTTTTTCATACAAGCTAAAAAGTATACCTTAAAAAGTGTAGCCAAATTCGCCATAATGTGATCAAATCTCTCACTATGCACCCCTGCAATAACCAACACTTGATCAACCTGTGAATAAAAAGGAAAAAAAATAATTACATGCTTCATCTAAATGAAATATATCAAGCAGTCCCATGTAAGCTGACATTCTGAATGTTTTGCAGTTCTTCTTGTACATATATAATGTTATTTCATATTTTTCTCTTTATAAAATCTTGAATAACTGCTGAAATTTACTTTTAAAAAAATCACAAAATCTTTTATTTCTTCTCTAATACTATTTTATACTTCCTACTTTTCCTGCACTTCATACACACCATACTCTTACTAAAATTTCAAGATAACACAATAAGGTTCATACAAAGTGTTTTTAAAGCAGATGCTGCCATTGATATACCTCTCAAAATAATTTATGTTTTCTTTTAAAAAGCTATCTAGTTGTATCCTCTAGTTCTCCATTCTATATTCCTAACTTATAGAACTTTTGGTTCATGAATTCTAACAAAGATTTATGTTCTTTACTATAAAGTGGTACAATACATGTCCATGCTTTCATGTCTTTAGTCTAAACTGAAATCTGAGCAAAATGTAAAATGCAAAATTTAATAATCTCGAGTGGCAACGTCTACAACAAAAAACATGGGACTTTCCTTATGAAGAAATTATTTTCACCTATCTTCACTCCAAACAGCAGGTCTAGAGTTTGCAAGATTGATAGACATATGATATAAATGTCTAATGATTATCTTTTCTACAGCAATCTCTGTGACAAAGACCCTTAAATGAAGGACACTCAGAGCTCAACCAACACATCTTTTGGGTACAGAAAAAAAGCAGGCTAAGGATCAGAAGGGTAACTCAACACAGGCTTACTTGGAGAGACCACCCTCCTTTAGACTGGATGGTGAGAGTGCAGTGCTCCTCTGGCACAGTGCATAACCATCATGGGTAATTCAATTTAAACTCACTTTTATAATATCACTCGAGACATCCACTCCACATTCTTATTCTGTAATTAGCCTAGGCTCTTATCACACAGATATTTTTTTTAATGATGATGAGTCATGTGTTTAACATATTTTTAATATATGAAAAAAGCCAAGTGCATGTTACACAAAAAAGATCTATACAATTTAACTGAATCCAAAGATTGGGACTTCAGTCTCTGATATGATCATCAAACTAAATTCAAGTCCACAAAATCAATGACAAAGCTTTAAATAACTTAATCATTTCTTTTCAAGAATACTAGACCATATCAAACCTACTTCTAATGTTGTCTTTGAAGTTATGTCGAGTGCCCATTCAATTCAGTCTATTTAAGAATCTTACAATTATCAGTCTCTTCCAATAATATGGTATTGGAAACAGTTACACTGTAAGCAAAGTATCATTTAATCTTTTACAGTAATAGCATTAAATCTTAATATGTGATTTAACATTTTACTTGACAAGAAAAAGAAAGCAAAGAAAACCATGTACATTTAATTTTGTAATTTTCAAAAAAATATAAAAATAAAAAATAAAAAAATAAAATAAAAAAATCTAAAAAATAAAGACCATGATATCTGGGGTAAAAACTTACCATCAAATTTCTTTCTAAAACGTACTTCCCCAACTCTCTGACTGCCTTTGTAAAATCTGTCTCATCTTGGTCAGGCGTGTGGATGACAGTAACATTTTCATTTTGATACAGTTTCAGCAACTCTGGCTCTATGGAATCAAAATCTCCCGCTATCAGGTCTGGTAGACGACACTTTGGCGGATCTGAGCTGGTAGCGTTAGTCACCTGAGGACCATTTCTTATTAGGTAATGGTACAGGTTGGTACCCCCATCCACACACATGCGAACATGAGCTAAAATAAAGAATGGCAGCAATATTAGCTCAAATTTTCAAAGTCATACAAGAGTTTCCATAATTATTGTCATGAAAAAGTAACACAAAAATAAAGTTATGAGAATAATATCTTCTCGGAACAATTTCTTACCTTTCTGCCACAGATGATACACAAACGGGAAATCTGAGGCATCAATGGATTCATTCAACACAATCACTGCAAATGGTAGTTGTGGAGGGGGTCGATAAAAATTCTCAGCCTTCCATAATACTCGGTCGTCACTACCATTCATTTCTGGAGTTGAATTAAGGAAATTAAATACTGTATTGGCAGACATTAGTGATTTTTTTTCAACTTTCAAAAACCTGATATGCATAACTAAAGAAAAAATAACAAATTGAGTCAGCATTTGAATTCCCTTTGATAATCTATTCTCATTGTTAGAATATAGAGCAAGTAACATTTTAGCATATATATATAATATATATATATATATATATATTATATAGATAGGAGAGAGAGAGAGAGAGAGAGAGAGAGAGAGAGAGAGAGAGAGAGAGAGAGAGAGAGAGAGAGAGAGAGAGAGAGAGAGAGAGAGAGAGAGAGAGAGAGAGAGAGAGAGAGAGAGAGAGATATAGATAGATACATAGATAGATAGATACATAGATAGATAGATACATAGATAGATAGATACATAGATAGATAGATACATAGATAGATAGTTACATACATAGATAGATACATACATAGATAGATACATACATAGATAGATACATACATAGATAGATATATACATAGATACATAGATACATACATAGATAGATACATACATAGATACATACATAGATACATATAGATAGATACATAGATACATAGATATAGATAGATAGATATAGATACATAGATAGATATAGATAATATATTAGATAGATAGATACATATATAGATACATACATAGATAGATACATAGATACATAGATAGATACATAGATACATAGATACATATAGATATAGATACATATAGATACATAGATACATATATATATATATATATTATATATATATATATATATATATATATATATATATATATATATATATATATATATATATATTATATATATATATATATATATATATATATATATATATATAATATATATATATATATATATATATATCATTTAAATCTGAGCTTTAGTTATATAATGAATAAGACTGTAAAATAAAATCTAATTAAAGATTTAATGGCATAGTTGATAATTTATGGGCAATAGGTCCAAACTATGTATGGATAGCCTCACCTGATACTGGTCAAATCTCATTTGATAAAATACAATGAAAAGCATAACACTCTGGTCCCAAAAGTTGGGGAGGGTACCAGAGAAAAGAGAAATTTCTCTGATATTCTGATATTTAAAAAAAAAAAAAAAAAATGGAAATATTGGTTTATCTCTATGGTATGAATGCATTTAACTAAAGCAAACTGAAGATGATTCCTTGTGAAAGACAAAAAGTTCCATTTGGCAAGAAATAATCTATAGACATGAATAGTAATGCCACAAATAAAGGAAAAGTATCATGGAATGCACTGCTTACAGTTTCAGCTCTTTCTTGTAGTGCATAACAGTTGAAAAATATGTTTTCTGGAGGGGAATTAGGGGGCGAAGCTGAACATTAACCCTCCCCTCAGGCCACCCAATCACAGCAACTTAGACTGTTGAATAAATTTTGTGACATGGAGTTGGAGACTTAGTCTCTGGCATGTGTCTATACTAAATGAATTGCTAAAAAATTAAAAACCTCAAGTCCCCTTTCGCCACAAGATGTAGGTGACTGGGATGTCTTTGTCACAAAAAACTTGGTAGAGTGGCAGGTGTCAAAAATGTTTCAAGGAAAACTTTACTATTCATTGTTAACTTTTATCATTCCCTATAGAGGGGGAATATGAGGAGGGCAAAGCCCCACCTTATGTGTGTTATACAATTCATGCCGTGATTTTGTTGTGCCCTCCAGAGTGTTATTCTGTGTCATATAAATTTGTTATTTCTCATTTGCCTCATAAGTACATAGAAGATAAGTTTAGAAGATAAGTTACCGTTATTCTCTCTATCATTTGCATACATCATTTACCTAATTAATGATGGCAGGTTGAAACTTAGCCATTACCCTAATGTTGCTTTCCAACAAATATTCAACCAGTATGTTTAAATTCTGTGAGGCCCAACCCAATGAATATTCCTATACACAAACATGCATACATGCAGAAATAAATTAATATCTATCTATCTGATAAATACACATTTATCTATCTATCTTTCCACAACATAGGTCTGTCTAGACTAACGGATATATATTCATTTCTGATGGATATGTAGGCTATTTATCTATGCATGTCTGTTTACTGAATATGAATTGGGTCAGGCCACATACAAATTTAACAAAATGGCCGAATATTATTAATCTGATTAGCATTCATCGAAGGCAACTTAATCCATAATCAATTTCCTGATTTAGAAGCGAGGGTAATTCTTTAGAATACCTTCACGTAACTGATTGCAAAAATTTTGGTATAGATGAATTCCTCACCACCCAGACTGAAAACTTCGTGGTGTGCATGCAAAACAGTATAAACAGCTGGATGCGTACTTTTCTATTTTTCCTTTCATATATGATGGCCACGCATTTGCTGGAGTACCTGATTTCTGTGTCAATTGGCCCAAGCTTGGCCGCCCAATTCTCTGTATACTATTTATATTTAACCCCACAATGTCCCTGGAACCATTTCTGCCTCCACTGTTATTGGGGCCCAGATTGCGGATATTGGGGTGATTTCCTCAGCATGAATTCTTCTATATATGTA
>NW_020869330.1:47112-54612 GCF_003789085.1 Penaeus vannamei | reverse complement strand
CAAACCTGCAAGTACATGAAAAGAATCTATTGCCTCAGTTTCAGTTATCGCTTTAAGAAAACTTCAAAAAAGCCACCGGTCTTATTCTCATGACAAGAAAAAAAAATTGGATTGTAGCCTATTTATACACAAACATTTTCTGCTCTGAACAGGTATGAGAAGTCCAGTCTTATTTCTACTTGTTTCCTTTGATTTTCTTAAATTGTTCAGAATGTGTTAAGTAGAAGAAATGCAATTCTTCTTTAGCTAAAATTACATAAAAAGAATAAATAAATACACAACTGTCATCTTGAATCATACTTAAACCTAAATTTACATACACTGGGCTGTTCATTTATCATTTCTTTAAAAAATGATTACAGTAACACAGAACATTTCCTACGAATACCAGTAGACAAAAACACATCTGATGCTCAATATAGTAGCACAGAAAACAAAAAATGTAAAATTAAATGGCCCATGTGTAAAAAAGAAAAAAAAGAAAAAAAGAAAAATGAAAAAACACAGCACAAACATGAAGGAAAAAATCTTAGTGATGTAACTCCCTATCTTCAGTCTTCATTTAAGTACTTTTTACAATCTCTGACTTCTTTTTTTGTTTGTTTTTGTCTTTCTTTTTCTTAGTACCTAAACAAATATATCCTATTTACAATTACATGCCACATGAAGCTCACTTTGAAAATAAAGACCCATTTCATATTCCAATGTTTAAACTGAGGATGGCATGGAAAAAATCTATGAATATCTTAAAGGTCAATTAAAGTTTATCTAAATGAAGTGGCAGATCTAAAAGCCACAATATACCTTATATTCACATAGTGTGTGGATTTTATCTATTCAATATATATTGAAAATACTAAATTTACAATGTCAAGATATTTTTGTTTTCTTCCTGAGGGGAGGGAGGCTTTGTGTGTGTATATATTTATGTATATATTCTTTTAATAAATTCATCTGCAATTAATCATACAATTCACATCAACATCTGGACTAACAGAATAACACTTCATTTGATGACAGAGATGAATGTATATTGCTTAAAACAATCTAATGCTATTTTTTGAGTCTTGAAAAAAAGCTAAATTAACTAATAAAAACAACAAACACGGTGGGGCCTGCCACCAGCCTTGCTAGTGATGTAACCATGCACTCAACAATACATCTGTGTTGCCTTGCTACAGAGTCAATAGGATTTATATGCTTACAGATCCAATGAACACATTTTCCTGCTTGAAAACCAAAACTGGCAAATAACACTGAAAAGTTTTTCTGTCAATGCCATTGTCACAGAGTTTACTTCTTTTCCAAGTGTGCTTCACGATCATCAGTTCCAAATTTCTAGCTTTCACACCGATGAAAAAGTCTATCATAAAAGAAAGCACAGAATTCAGTGAATCAGGTCCTACTACAGTTAACTCTGCTATCTTCCTTATCATTAGAATGGTATTTAACATATGAGCAATCCATTCAAACACACCATACAAACAAGTCCTTCAATATCTTTTTTTTTCTCATTTTCTTTTTTTTTTTTTTGCAATACAATTTTTTTCCGTAATACCACACAGACGAATAAATTACAGTACAATTTCATGCATCAATGAAAGTAGGAGATGAAAAACATCAAGTGATTTCACATTCAGTCATCTGTTAACTACAAAGACTGGAGAATCAGACGACCCTATGCCAATTTACTTAACAAGCATTTGCAATGAAAATCCTTTCTTTCAGTTGTGTACTATAAAATACAAAATGAAAATAAATAGAATAAAATAAAAATGGTACAAAATATCTAGACCTGACACAGAATGAGATTACGAGGTATATAACCTTGAAAAAAAAAAAGTGAGAGAGAGAAAAAATCACATGAACAGGTTCTAGTCTGTTCAAACCTAAAATTATACCTTTCATAAAACATTTCAGTATCTTGACCACCTTTTTCACTTGTTTAGAAATATGGTCTTGATTTTTTTTCTATAAGAACAAGTAAAAAAAAAAAAAAAAAAAAAAAAAAAAAAAAAAAAAAGGCTAGGAAGAGGGAAGACATAAGCAGATACAAAATGGCCAACATAATAAACTTAAATAAATAAGAAATCATTGTTTGTTTCTTTTCTCTTTTTCTTTGTTTCTTCTTTTTCTCCATCTACTCAAAATCAAACACATACATTTTCCCAATATCAGCTTCAAAAACACACGCCAAAAGCTGAGTGAAGCCTCAATAAGCTCGCTTCTATAGTGGTGTCAACATGGCAATTGTTCTTGTAATCATAAGTCATCTTGAACCATAATTCATCTGATATGTAACTTACAGATCAAAAAATGAATGCCCCAGTGACAACTCTCAGGAATGAAGCACAACAAAATATTCAGTACATGAGAAAAATAATGGTAAAAATGAAATATAAAAGGCATAGTTATCATATTCAAGGCTTCTTATAACCTATCCATGTTTGAAACAGTATGCTCTAAACAATTTGGCAGAAAAATGATCATCTTTAAAAAAGAAACAAACAAATCTATAAACAGAAAAGCACTATACTATAACTGTTCCTATAATATCACTATAGCTTGAAATCATAACCATCACAACTGCTACTGATACTAAAGACAACTGTTTCAACTCATACTATTAAGATAGTAACAAAACTTTCTCTCTCTCTCTCTCTCTCTCACTCTCACTCTCACCCTCACACTCTCTCACTCACTCTCTGACTCTCTCACTCCCACACTCTCTGACTCTCTCTCTCTCTCTCTCCCTCACTCAATCAATTGCTCAATCACTCTCATTCCTCACTCACTCACTTGCTAGGACAATATGAACTATGAGTGTTCCTTAGACTTTATTGACATTTCCAGTACACCTGAGAAGACTGATTCTAAAGAAAATGTTATCGCATTAGTAATGAAATAAATATCTCATATCAATAATGAGTCAATAAAAAGTTCATTTATGGTAGACTCGACATAAGTTGTACTCTCCTCTTTTCTTGAATCATTCCTTATGCACATATTTAACACTACATATTCCTTGAAGAACTGCTTTTTTAACAAAATGATGATAATGATGTGATAAAAATTGACCTCTTTTTTTGGAACATCAAATTAGGGTAAGACACTTCCATTACCTTACTCATGTTCTGCCATCCCTATACCTTTTAATCATCTTTATAAATAATCATTTGATTTGGGTATACATCACATAGCAAAACTGAAAAAATAAAATGAAAATAATAATAATAAATAAGAAAAAGTAGAAATCAATAACCCAAACTGTCAGAAGTTATCTTGCTATCTTTCACACATGACAATAATATGCATTTTGCATTTGTTAGTCAAGCACTCGCAATAATCATAATACATTTGGTTTATTTCAATGGCCCCAGTAAGAAAGGGGTAAAGGAGAAGACAGACTTATGTACCATGTCTGCTGACTTGGGGAGGACCCAAACATCTAATTTTTTCCTTACTAAAGTCCCTACTGATAACAAGTCTCTCTCTCTCCTTTTTTTTTAATGAAATTCCTATGACACAGTATGTGATTGGCAAGACATCTAACTTCCCTGTCAATAAATATCATAATGACTTGATTGTCATGTTAATTCATGTAAAAAGTAAATTTTTTTTCTCTCTCTCATTCAACCCACTGTTGCTGGAAGTGCAAGTATACATAAACTAGCCACTGTGATTTTATCTCATTATTTTAGACATAGAAAGCTCCAGAAGTATTTAGTGTACAAGGAATCAACTACAAGGCCTACAAGATCTCACCTATGTACCGCACTTCCTGATTTTTCGTAAAGAAAGTTTTTACTTTCATTACTATCATTATTGTTAATAACATTATTATTATCAATATCTTTACTATCCTCCCAATCATCATTATTACTATCATTAAAGTGTTTATAACAATAGTATTAGAATTAAAGCTTTTTTTTTTTTAGAAAAATTCAAGTAATGAGGGACAGAGCTGAGGTCTAGTCCTAACAGCTGACCGTGGTAACTAAGCACTTGTTGAAGCCATCCGTGTGTAAACAAAACTGACAAAACAAGACTGCAGTGGACAGTGTAAGTACCCAGTGCCAATGAGCTAAACAGAGTAGTTCATGGTTCAAAGCCATGTTCCAATGCTAGTTTGCTATCCAGAGGACACATGGAAATAGTTCTAGTTAAGTTAAGGTCTGATGGGTGGGACTGAGAAGAGGATTTCAAGTTTGAATTGGTCAGGTTTTTATTCAAGGACTATATTTGAAATATCTTTGTGTAACTTCATTCCACCTAGTTGAGGCAAGGTATAATAAAAACAAAAGTATACATTAAAACTGGGTGACGTTCTACCAAGATGAAGTAAATTAGATAAAGATTACCTAAGTGAGATTTAGGTTAGGCTTGATCCGATTATGTATGCGCGGATCACATAAGAATATAACAAGATCAGAGAGAGACTAGGGTGGGGCAAGCTAGATATTCCAATGAGTCTGTTTTTTTTTAAATGTTATTTGCTTTTTGTCCTATGAATTGCAAATTAGTAATGAAATATGGGACTGTATCAAAAACCACTACCTTTCTCAAAGATTAAACAATATATTTACAAAATGGTTGAAGAATTACATGACAACAAACAATAAATAATAATAAAAATAAGACAATAAAAAATAAATAATCTTGTCATGCAGTGTTATCAGCAACATGGACACATATAAGAAAAATGTTTTAATCCTCAATGAGCATCATATTCTACATTCCATTAAAGTGACAATGTTCACGCTTTTTAAACATTATACTCTATCATTCTTGAGAGAATATATCATGTCACAAATGAGATGAATAGCCAGATGACTTTGTATAACACCAGTAGTATTGGCAACATCAGAACAGCGATTTATCCCTCTTGCTCTTAACATCAAAATCTTGGACATGAAAATAAAAAGTTGAAGAAAACAAGATATTTAAAACAAAAAACAGATTGTAGCAAATAAGGAAAAGACTACATTAACTCCACATTTCAGATTCATCAGTGAAGGTTTGGACACAAATTCCTTCACGACACAAGGAGAAAAACCATTCTTTCTACCAAGCATCTCACTACACCTGATAGGTTTCATCACACAAAATTCAACCCTGTGGACGAACAAGGTTACTCCAAAAGAGGAAGGATGTTGTATTTACAATGGTGTCTTGTAGAGCTGGTACACAAATAATGGATGATGGAGTTGATTTTGATGAATCGATGATTGAGTCAGCCAAGCATGTAAGAACTCAAGGTGAGCATTCTGGCATCTTATGGATCCTACTGTGATTCATACTCTAGAGTGACCACCACCTTTTCCAGGAGAAAATAGCAAGGCATGCTTATCATGATTCTTGTCTTTGGTCTTGTTATTTTCAAAGCTAAAAAACATATGTTAACAGTGAACAGTTTTTCAGGGATAACTGATACAGATCCAGCTGCTGTCACCAAATGTGTTCAAAATAATATTTCTTATAGAATAAAGCTTGACCTTCCAAACATTAAAAAGTTTTTCTGTTATCAGTCAGCTTCTCTTGGGGGGAGGAAATTGTATCTGAAATCAAAACTGACTTGAGAGCAGTAAATCCACTTGGAAAAATCCATATCTTTACCAAAATATTTATGTTTTTGAGGCACAACTTCGAAAGTTAAGTTCCAAAAGAATCTAAGCCAGACACTGATACCACAGTTGGGGAGTGGGTTTAAGCATTACACTCATAGAGGAATGATTCACAGGATGACAAGATCCAACAAGCTGTCCATCACTCAGCCATATCATGTAGGAAGTCTCTGTGTCACAAAATAATAAGTAAAGTTGTGTTTGTGGCAATAGTGGCATGACACCAATGCCCTGGTACTAACTTTGTGGCACTAACAACCATTGGTGCTACACAAACTTAGTGGCACCAGCAACCAAGAACACACCACAAGCGACGAGATATTAGGTCTGTGGCACAAGAGATCACTTCACTAAACAGCTGCGCCGTTGCTGAGGAACATGTGGGAAGTTGGAGATTCAGACTCACTCCCTGGGGATAAGAAATGTGTCTGTGAGAAGCACACAGGCAATAAATGCATTAGAAAGAGCTGCTGATAACCCTGACAGCTGCCACACCTGCTCCTCCTTCAGCATCTCTTGCTTTTGCTACTACTCTTGGTATCTGGAAAAAATCATGAGTGCAATTAGATCCAAGACAAAATTTATGGCTGGGGAAAATGTATTATTCTTATCATTTAACATGTTATATTCACATTCAAGATATACATGAGCCGGAAGACCCAAATCCGTCAAACTAAAGCAGCAAATAAGGAAAAAGGATATAAACTGACATATGATACTAAGCATATACATGATCTGTTAAAAGCACTAAATACACTATTTTCATAATATTAGCTACCTTAAATAAAGTCATCATTCACATTCATTCAAAATTCAAACTCACACAAGCAAAAGATATATCAAGGATATATCTATGTGCATGGATGCACCCCTGCCCCCCCCCACACACACCACTTATATTTTACCTCTTTACTTGAAATCAGCTGTAATGAAAAAAAAAAAAAATAAAATAAAATAAAAAATAAAAAAAAACTTCCTTGCTCAATCTTGACTCTACTGGCATAACAAACTTGAAATATTGGTAAAGAAAGAAAAGAAAAGAAAGGAAAAAGTAAAACACTGGTGCTGGTGTCTTTCACGATCACTAGCATTTAATTTAAGTGGGGATATAAAATCAGTAAAATATATAGAAATATATAAAATCATGATCTCTCTTGGAGTTAGTTCTTCCTCACTCTTAGGAATGTATGCTCTTCTTCAGCAAGTATAATAATATTAACTGGAAAATTCAAATACATTTCAACAGAACAAAATTTATCTTACAGTTTACTTTACCATCATTTATATAAACTAATGGAGTTAAGGTGGAACATGACACGGGAGGGGGTGGGGGGGGGATTTAAATGTCTGCAGGAGATTCAGAGTGACAAGGTCATATGCCCTAGAAGTATGGCTGCTGTAGCTGCAGAACAATGCACAATACAGCTATTTCTCCGCTGAATTTCTGAGTGATAACCTTGTCACATTTAGGATAAACAGCAAACACTAAGCCATAACAAGAGGCCAAGCAGGATACTTGTGCTTCAGTTACTGAATAATTGTCACATTTATGGTTTGTACTACAATGCATTATTCATTCTTTGTGTATGTATTATGCTTATCAGTACAATAGAAAGTCTGAAGCCAGACAGATACAAACATATGAATCCAATGATTGAAATAAGTTTGCAAATTCACATACAGCAAAAAGTATTTTGTAACTCCGTACTTCTTTGTAAATGAAAAAAAATAAAGATTCTGATAATCAATAAATTTTGTCTATTCATCTGATAAAAATCTGAAACCAAATGGATTTACTTGAAACTAACAAGGCATAGCATTCTTGATAGGAGCTAACCAAAAATGTGAAGCATTTACATAACAATAGGGAAATCTT
>NW_020869330.1:22500-30000 GCF_003789085.1 Penaeus vannamei | reverse complement strand
TAATTACCTATAAATATACTGCCTATCATATATATATATACTACATATATGTATATAGACTATAGAATAGAATAATATATATATGTTATATATATCTTATATAATACTTTATTACCTACTCTAATTATCATATTATATACCCTACTATATTATATATAATGATATCTACCACCACTTTATAGTATATCTTAATATTGAGTATATTGCACTAATACAGATTTAAATTACATATATATTACATGCTATATATATATAATACTAGTATATATAATATATATATAAATATACATAGTGATTAGCTATCAAATATATCAATAATACTATATATCATAACCCTAGTATATGCTACTATATTGTATAACAATATGCGCCTTATATATATAATACTTATAATATATAATAAGCTTATTTATATGATATATATAATTACTCCTAACTACTAGTATACGATATGATATAGTATACTATAGTATTATATATATAAATAATATATACAGAACCATCTATATATACTATATATACATACTATATATATAGTATATAATATCATTATATATTTTACTAATATACATATATTATACTATATTATATAGTTAGTAACATGATTTATATACAACACAGCGTACGCAAACACATGTCACACCTTTTCTTTATATAATGCTTATCACTGTTTCGTATCACACTCGTTCAGATGCGCGAGTGAGCGAAGTCACAGAGAAAAAAAAACTAAATAAAAAAAGAACAATCTCACCTGAATTCCACGAAGAAAAAAAATATCGGTATGACTCATTGGTCCCGAACCGCGGGCGCCCCTCGCACCGGCCCGAGAACACGCCGACCAAAACGAACCGAAATACAAACCCGAAAACGAGCCAGAGAACCTCCCCCCCCACCCCCCCAGCTGCGTCGCGAAGAGAATGTGGGCGGGGGGGGGGAGGGGAGCGGCGCGGGCTGTGATGCACAGTCCATCAGCGGGCGGGGAAAAAGTGTCCGTTTCGTGGGCGAGGTCAGAGTAGTTGATCGAGCGACAGTCACGGTGGGCGGAGGGCGGTGGGCGGCCTGGGCGGACTCTGCGGGCGGCCTCCAGCTGGGTGAGTGCCGTGCGTGGCCGTGCACTCGCTGGGACAGAGAAGTCCTCTGTTCTCTATCAATCTGTCATCCTATTTTTTTTTTTTTAATCTTTATCCTTTTTCTTCATTCTCTTTCTCTCTCTCTTTCTCTCTATTCTTCCTATCCATCCATCTGTATCTCACCCCCCCCCCCCTCTCTCTCTGTTTACCTTATTATCTTTATTTTTCTCCCTCCCTCCCTTTCTCTATCTTTCTATCTCTCTGTCTTTAAATATCTCTCTCTGTCTATCTATCCTATCTATCGATTTATCCCCCCACACCTCTATCTTTACACACAGCACACACACACACACACACACACACATATATATATACTATATATATATATATATAACTATATATATATAGTATATATATATATATATATTATAATATAGTCTATAATATATATATACTATATATATACATATATACTATATGATTATATATATAGTATACTATTTACATATACATATATATAATTAATATATATAATTATATATATATACTTATTATCTAATATATATGAATAATTCTATATCTATATCTATACTAATATCTCATAATATAAATATAATAATATTATATATATATACATACATACATATATATATTATATATATATATATATAATATATATATATATATACTATTATTATATATACCAAATACATAATACCCTATACATACATATTGCAACTTCTACACCAATGCCTTCCATAAACACTCTCCTCCCCCATATGAGCTTGAAATTCTAACCCTAAGTGCAATTCCACCTCCGCAGCGTCCCCCCCCCAACCCCCACCCGGGATGTTGGATTTCGAGGAGACCCCCAGGAAGCAGCTCATGACCAAGGTCTATATAAGTACATATATTTATATAGACCTTGGCTCTGACTTTCCTAACTCTTCGTGGCTCCTAATTCGTGGCTTGACTTCGTGCTTCGTTACTCATGGGGTGGACTCAGTTCATTCCTCTGTTGAAAGTGTGTTAGATATACAATGGGCATAGAAACTTATTCTTAACCATTCATTTCATTTATAAACAAATGTTAATAAACAAGTGTCATATCATAATGATTAAATCTTTACAGTAAATATCATAGAAAAAAGAGTAACATCCTCTACTGATTTAAATGAAGTCTAAGGTTAACTCTCTACCCTCCTTTTACGTACTAATCTAAAATCAATAATTACCATTACTTAAACCATAATAAATACAAATGTAAGGTAGGACCCATAAGAGTCATGTGTGTATTATATACTTACAACACATATACGAATAATATATATAATAAATGTGTGTAACACATACACATACATACGATACATAAAAGTTAAAATCTGATATGATAGACAGATAGGAATGGATATATGTGTAGTATATTTGTGTGTGGGCGTGTAACTCAAGATGCTGTGTTATGTTAATTCATTATACATATACAGGCATGTCGTGTGGAATGTGTGATGTATGTGCTGTGTAATCTGTGGTATCATATTACTATATATATATATATTATATATAATATAATAATAATATTATATATGGGGTCGTGTGTGTCGTGTGTGAGTGTGTGGGTGCTGTGTGTGTGTGTTGTGTGTGTGTGTGTGCGACTACTAAGAACTAGATCCTACGCCTAATGTGTCGTGGTGTGATGATGCCTAAATGTGTGTGTGTGGGTGCGGTGTGTGTGTGTGTGGGGCTGTGCCCGTGCGCGCGGCGCGCCGCGCACGAGTTGTGCTTTGTACAATTATTTCCTAACTGTCTGTGCACTTCCCATCTATCGATTGTGTGGGTGCGGTTACATTCAACTATATATATCTCCCCTATATAATATGTGTGATGTTTATACACAATACATATACATACATACATGCAACCATAAACATCTGATAGAATAGAAGATAGCTCAATGTGACTATATGTGTCGTGTAGCTTTGTGGTAGTATTCATGAACTATACACTATACCATGCGCACTAGTCATTTAATCATATATATATTATAATTATTATAATTATAATTCTATATATATAATACTTACTATAAATATATATATGTATATATTAAATATATACATGATCACTTAGCTCGTTAGGCAGAATATTACTATTATATATAATATACTACTATAAATAGTTATATATAGTATAATATATAGTATATAGTATAATATGTTATGTATATATATATGTAATCATAATATTTATATATGTAATACTATTAGTTAATATATACTATTATATATATACTATATATATATATATTATTATATAGTTATACTCTAGATATGCCTATGTATGTATGTATGTACATCATAGACACAATAAACATCTAAGTACGTATGGAGTCTTAGATCTGATGGATGTGTTGTGTGTTTATTATGCTACACAATCAAACCAGGAAACCAGCCCAGGCTGTCTCGGCAGATGAAACCGTCAACCGAACAGAACCTCACCGAAACTACGACTCACGCAAGCCAGACCGCCGGAGGGAGCCAGTTCCTCAACGAGCGCCACTGGGCGAGGTCGGACCCATGCAGCCACGGAATTTCGGACCGCACGGAGGCGGGCGACTATTGGCGCGAGCGAACCACCGCCGGATTCGCCAATTCGAGCCAATATTACCCCTTATAACCCATTACCCGCATCGGCGAACTGACCTACCCTCATTGGAAACACTTAAGAGGAAATTTTCACGGAGTGGTGAGGAGACGAAGAGGACGGATCCGCGTCTGGGGAGGGGGGATGAGAGGAAGGGTCAAATAGCGTCGACAGGGCTGAGGTACAATGATTTTCGCTGCCTCGATGATAGTGAGATGCTCGGCATCGATATCGCAATATGTCCCCACTCTGCATTGGCTGCATCTTGCCACGGGTTCTGTTACCTACCGTTTTTATCCTGTGATGTATACCGGTTACCACCTTATGGTTTCTGCGCGTCGCAAGCCGAGATCTGGTGTGTCCCCCACCGCGAACCGCTGGCGGGGTTGGTTCTTGTAAGGACGAAATGAAATGGGAAAACAAAAGTGTTCTTCTATGTACGTGTTTCTTGATTGATCCCCTGATCTCTCTATTAAGGTATGCCCCTTGATGTGCAATGTATTTTCAGGTGTTGGATAATGCTCGAGATTCTGGAAGATGGGTGCTACGCTCCACTCACCCACCAAATAGTTGTAATGATGATTGATACTTAGCGGTATGTGATTTGTAGACCAGTTTAGGCCTAGCGTTCGGAACAATTTCTGATGTGCTTTATCTCTGTTTTTCCTCTTATTTCTGTCCTCTCCTTTATCCTTTGCTCTCTGCTCTCCCTCCCTCTCTCTCTCTCTGTTCTCTCTCTCTCTCTCTCTCTCTCTCTCTCTCTCCTCTCTCTCTCTCTCTCTCTCTTCTCTCTCTTCTCTCTCTCTTCTCTCTCCTCCTCTCCCCCCCCTCCCCCTCCCCCGTCGCCCTCTCAGCCTCATCACCATCCATTCTCTCTCCCCAGCTTTATCCTCTTATTTCTTCCCCGCCTTCATTATCTCCCTCCTTCCCTCTCCTCCTTTCCGCTGTCCAATTAGGAAGTTCGTAATGATCTTTCGACGTATCGCATTTCCTTTTAGTTCTTTAAACTCGGGGAGAAAACACGAGCGACTGCAGCTCTTGGTGTGTGTGTCTGTCTGTTTCTCCGAGTGTATGAATATGCATGGGTGTTATAAGATACTTTTTTTCTTTATTATTATCATTTTTGTGGGGGGTGGGAGGGGGGGGAAGGTTTTGTGTGCGGAGTGTGGAGGAAAATAAATATTGGGAAATGTAGGAAATAGTTTTCTCGTGTGTGTGTGATGATGGGTAAGATTTAGAATTTTTCGGTAATTGCTTTATTATTTTTTCTCTCTCTGTCTGTCTATCTCTCTGTCTGTTGTTCTCTCTCTCTCTCTCTCTCTCTCTCTCTCTCTCTCTCTCTCTCTCTCTCTCTCTCTCTCTCTCTCTCTCTCTCTCTCTCTCTCTCTCTCTCTCTCTCTCTCTCTGTCTGTATCTCCCTCTTTATTCTGCATCTACGTAGGTACATACATTTCGAACCACCTTTAACTTTTAATTTTCGGGTCGATTATAATTTTCATTCATCTCTCTACGTCTTCATCTCATTATCATGAATTCGCTGCGTTTTCTTTTTTTTTCTTTTGAGGTCCAACAAGTAACCAAACCTCACTTGGGGTGAATTCGTTTATCTGGCGTGTTTCTCCCTCCGCCGTCGTATATTTACCCAATTATACACCGTCGAAAACACCGCCATAAAATTGCAATTACAGTATATGATGCAAATGAAGAATATTTTTCACAGGCGAGTCTAATTCGGCCGAGTCTCGCCCGACCACCCCGCCAGCGAGCCTCATGGCGGTTGGCGGCGGCGGGCGGTGAGTCTAGCCTTCGCCTCTCCCGTTGTCCAACTCAAAATCTCTCTTCCTCTCCCTCTCTCCCTCCCTCTCTCTCTCCCTCTCGCTTCCTCCACAATTATAATGTTTAGAATTTTATATAAACATCGTAATTTACGGCGCATGCGTCAGGGGCGAGCATTTACAGATGACGGTATTACGGCGGACGACAGAGGCGCGTCCCTACGGGGTTCCAAGATGGACGCCTCGCCTGGCCGCCCGGGGAAGGCTGCCTGATGTATGTGTTTAATATTTTGCATGGTTATTACACGATGAAGCTCCAATAACCGTAACTCGGGGTTATTTACGACTTGAATTAATTAAAAGTTGATGCGGTTGCAAATTGTTTTTAATTGGGTCGGATTTTTTCTTTGATTTTTTTTTCTTTTTGAGAGTCTGACTTCAAGATCTTTTTTTTTCTTCTCCTTCTCTACTTTGCCTTCTTGCTTGTCTACTTTTTCCCCTGATTTTCTTTGAGGTTCGTATAAATAAATGTAATTGGTTTCCTTTTTAAATTCATTTCTCCCTTGAAGATGATGCAGATCTGACACATAATGGGATGCCAACTCATGACAGCTCTCCCTCTCCCTTGGCTCCCTTCTTCTCTTCCTCTCCCTTTCTGCTTGTCTTCTCTCTTTCCCTCTCGTCCCCCTTCCCCTCTCTTTCCCCTTCTTCTCTCTCTCTTTCCCTCTCGTCTCCCTTCCCCTCTCTTCTCTCTTTCCCCTTCGTCTCCCTCTCTACTTTTCTCTTTTTCCCTCTCCCTCCCTACTTCTCTCTCTTCCCTCTCGTTCCCTCTCCTCTCCTTCACCCTCTCATTCTCCCTCACCCTCTCCGTCTCCCATTCCCTTTTCCAGTCCCTCTACCTCTCCCTCTCACATTTCGCCTTTCACAACCTTTCACTCTCCCTCTCCGTCTCCCTAACCCATTCTCTCTGCCTCTCACTCTCTCTCTTCTTCCCTCTCCATTTCCCTATCTCTCTCCCCCTCCGTTTTCCTGTTTCAATTTCTGTCTCCATCTCCCTCTCCAGCTCATTTCCCCTCTCTCCCCTCTCCCTCTCCCTATCTCTATTCCTCTTCCCGTTCTTCTCCCTGTCCATGTCCCTCTCCCTCTTCCCCTCCCTCACTTTTTCCCTTTCCCTCTTCTCTTCCTTCTGTTCCCCCTCCCCTCCTTCTCCCTCTTCCCTCTCCCCCTCCCCTCTCCCTCTCCTCTCCTTCTCCCTCTTCCCCTCCCCCCTTTCGTTCTCCCTCCCCCTCTCCCTCTCCCCCTCCCTTTCGTTCTCCCTTCTCCTTCTCCCTCTTTCCTCTCCCCCTCCCTTTCGTTCTCCCTCCCCCTCCCCTCCCTTTCGTTCTCCCTCTCCTTCTCCTTCTCCCTCTTTCCCTCTCCTCCTCAACACCTATGCTTAAGCCTCCTCTCGAGATGTCTGTAAACAATGTTATTAGTTCAGGAGGCGGCCGCCAGGAGCGCTAATGGCATGTGCTTCGAGATTCAGGCGGTGTGAGGACGCGTTTTGTCGCTGTCCATGGAGGAGTCTGCGGAGGAGACGGCAGTGCAGGGGACAAGGATTCTCAAAGAGGGGTCCTGTGAGGGCGAAAGTATAGAGGAAAGGATGGCCGGTGACTAGGATGTCGGTAGGAATGGGAGGGGGGGAAATTACGGTGGTGTATGTGTTTAAAAGAATCTTTTTAGTCACGCTAAATGCAATGCTTGAAGGATGAATCTGTGTATAATGGATTCGTTGGGACGGTGTGAGAAGTTCTTCAAATTCACACGTTGTCGTCCGTGTTTTTTTTTTCAATCTCCATTACAAATTGCAATATATGTATATTTCCCCTTTTCCAAGCAGGAGAAGGTGGCATTAGTCGCGTGTATCTTCTGTACCTTATGCCTTATCCCGCTGACCAAGGATGCAGACCCGAATGCATCCCTGAGCACCGTACTCTCCCGCACAACACCGGCGTCATCACCATCACTCATCACCA
>NW_020869330.1:0-5000 GCF_003789085.1 Penaeus vannamei | reverse complement strand
AGTGAGGGGGGGAGGAGGGGAAGGAAGAGAGAGGAGGGGGGGAGAAGGGATAAGAAAGGGAGAGGAGGTAGGGAGAGAGAGAGACGAAGGGGGAAAAGGGGAGGGAAGGGATGGAGAGATAAAGGAAGGTGGGGTGGGGTGAGAGAGAGAGGGAGGGAGGGGATGGAAAGGGAGAGGAGGTAGAGAGAGAGAGAGAACGAAGGGGGAAAGAGGAAAGAGGTGGGAGAGAGAGGAGGTTAGGAGGAGAGAGGAAGGGGGGGAAGTGGGGAAAGGGATGGAGAGAGAAAGGAGGTGGGGTGAGAGAGAGGAGGGGGCAAGGGAAGGGATGGAAAAGTAGAGAGGTTGGGATAGAGAAAGGAAGGAGGGAAATTGGGGAAGGGATGGAGAGAGAAAGGGAGGTAGGGGGGATATAAGGAAAACGGGGGAAAACAAGTTAGAAGGAAGGAACAACAATGTGCGGTAGGAACACAAGGTAGAGGAAGGAGGGAGGGAGGGTCGGTGGGAAGAGGGGAGAAGGGAAGTGAAGGAGGAGAGATGGAAGAGAGAAAGGGGTAGGGAAGAGAGAGGAAGGAGGAAGGGAAGAAATGGGGGAGAGAGATGGAGACGGAGAGAGGAAGACGACAGGTGAAAATGGGAGGAGAGAGGAAGGAGAGGGGATTGAGGGAGAAGAAGGATGTAGGGGACACAAATGGAGGAGTGAGGGAGGGAAAGATGTAAAACGGAGGGAAGAGGGAGAAAGGTAAGTGGGAGAAAGAGGGAAGAGAGGAGAGCGGTGAGAGGAGGAAAAGAGGGAATTCAGGAGGAAGGAAAGCGTAAGTGGGAGAAAGAGGGAAGAGGCGAGTAGCGGTGGATGAGAGGAGGGAAAAGATGGAATTATCAGGGAAAGGGGAAAGAGGGAGAGGAAGGACGTCACGAGAGGAGCAACAGGAGGGAAGCGAGGGAGGGAAAGAGAGGTAGGAGACTGCAGGTAAAGAAGAGAGAGGAAAAAAGAAAAAAGCGGCAAGAATTTGAAAATACGAAAGAAGGAAAGGAGAAAGCTGCGAAGAGCAGAGTAGGTAAAGAGGAAACTGGACACCAATAGAGGAAGGAGATGCGGAAGGAGACAGAGGTAAGGGCAATGAGAGAAGGGACAGGAGAGGAAGGAGAGGATGGAGATCGAGAAAACAGAGTTAAGCCAATGAGGACGACAGAAGGAGGGAAGAGGAGATGGTGAGAGAAGAGGTGAGGGAGTGACGGGAGTGGAGGAGTGAGGGTAGGGTCGCCTCTTCGTAATTACTGCAGAGACAAAGTGCAGTCGCCACGCCCCCTCGGCAGTGGCTCAGTGCCCCCCCCCCCTTTCCAATTGAATGGCTGAGGGGCGCAACCAACACGGAACTACATACAAATACATAAAAAAACACTCATAAAAAGATCCCATAAACCTACATGAACTTATGTCTGCTGTGCGGATGTGATGATGCTCTTCTTGTGCCTGGCTTTTCATTCACAGGTTCAAGCACGGAAGATAGATAGATTAGATAGATTAGATGAAATAGATGTAGATAGATAGATAGAATAGAGGCGAGAGAGAATAGAGAGATAGATAGGGATAGAATAGATACGGATAGAGGAGAGAAGAGATAGATAGATAGATAGAGAGAGAGAAAGCAGAGAGAGAGATGAGACAGAGGATATTGACCTCTTTCCGTCACCGTTACAGGGGAGGAGACAGGGAGGATAGATAGATAGATAACAGAGAATAGAATGAATAGATATGATAGGAATAGTAGATAGATAGATTATGAGTTAGATAGAGAAAGAGAGAGAGAGATAGCGCGTAATAAGATGGGCTGCCGAGATCAAACGAGCAGTGACCTCCAATACCACGCCCTTTTTCGATGCCTCTCGGATGGCGCTCCTCCGAGATTCGTGACCGAGGAGTAACTCCGTAAACTAACGATGCGCTTGCCTCGTTGCCTTATACAGAAAGGAGCGTTTAGAGACGGATCAGGAGAGGAGAATGAGAGGAGAGAGAGAGAGACGGGATCGAGAAGCGGAAAGGAGAGACGAAGGAGATGGAGGACGGGGAGAGAGAAGGTGCAGAGAGAGAGACAGGATGACGAGAGAGAAACAACTGGTTGTGTGGAATAAGGGATGGGATGGAGGAGAGATAAAAATTTTAAAGGGACGAGAGGGAGGGAATAACGGAGGGAAGGAAGGGGTAATGAAAAGGAGGGCGGGAATGTTGGAGTTAAGAAAGGCAGGTGAAGGACAAGAGGTCAAGAGAGAAGAGGGCAATGAGGCGGGAGCGGAGAGAAGCAGGAAGGCAGAGGGGAGAAAGGATGCTAGGGAAGCGAGAGAGAGACAGAGAGAGGAGACAGAGAGTGAGAGAGAAGGAGAGAGAGAGAGGAAAGAGAGAGGAAGAGAGAGAGAGAGAGAAGAGACGAGAGAGAGAGGGGAGAGAGAGAAGAGAGAGAGAGAGAGAGAGAGAGAGAGAGAAGGGAGAGAGAGAGAGAGAGAGAGAGAGAGAGAGAGAGAGAGAGAGAGAGAGAGAAAAGAGAGAGAGAGAGAGAGAGAGAGAGAGAGAGGAGAGAGAGAGAGAGAGAGAGAGAGAAGAGAGAGAGAGAGAGAGAAGCGAGTCAGAGAGTAAGAGATAGAGAAGAGAAAGAGCGAGAGAGAGAGAGAGATGAAGAGCAGCGAAGGAGGGAGAGAGAGAGGGAGGAAAGGGGCTCCCCGAGGGCAGGCCGGAAGGGCGCGGGCCACACGTCACGCCAGCCACGTCGAGCAGCACTAAATTGGCACTCCCTGTGAACTACTGCTTAATTAACAAAGCCTCGCCTCGCCTCCCCCTCGTTAGAGGCGGCCGCAGGCTCTATGACTTCCGGGCGGCCGTTGCCAGCGCCGTTCGCCTCCCCTGCAGAAGGCTCGGGAAGACGCGGGCCGGGGGGGGGGGGGGGGGGGGGGCATGCAACCTGGCCGCTGTGGCGATGGTGGCGGCGCTTATCGTTTGATGGGCTGTCGTTAGTGTGAGGTGAACGCTATCCGTTATTATCATCAATGTTATATATCACTGTTCTTATCGATTTTCATTCTATTATCACTTTTATTGTTATTATTTATTCATGTATTATTATTATCTTATCTATTATTTATTATTATTATTATTATTATTTATCATTATTATTTTAATTATATATTATTATTATATTATCATTATTATTATTTAGTTATTATTTATTTATTATTGTTTGTTACTATTATTATTTTTATTATTGTTGTCATTAATCATTGTTGATTGTACGGTATTATTATCACTATTGTCATTATCATTATTTCTATTATTATTTTCATTATCAATATTATTATCTCATTCTTTCTATTATCATTATTAGTATTACTATTATTATCCTCTTCAATATTATCATTATCATTATTGCTAATATTATTTACTTATTATATATCTATTTTAATGTTATTATCATCAATTATCGATTATCAATATGATTATCATCATCATTATATTATCATTATTTTATAATCCTTATTCATTATCGAATATTGATTATCATTATTACTATTATATCATTATTTATTCATCATTCATTTATTTATGATTACGATTGTTTTTGTTATTTATATTTTTCTTATTGTTATTTTGTATTATTCACTAGTAATGCTTAGTATTACATCATCCAATAATGTTATAGGTATTATCATTCATTTATCATTACTCACAATTTTTTTATCACTTTGCTGTTGTTAATTATTGCCAAATTTTACGGTTTCTGCCCTGTTCCCCGATTTTCGTTTTGTTTCTATAAACAGTTATTCCATTATTTAATTTCCCATTTCCTTTCCCATTCATCCTTTTTCACGTCTTTCCCTCTCCTAATGAGCGATCTGTCGGCTGTTGCGAGGTGTATGTGTGTGTGATGTTGTGTCAGGAGCAGAGGGGGGAGGGGGGGGGTTATGAGATGTGTTGTAGCATACATGGCCCATGTGCTTCACGCGTGCGTGCCTAAATGGTTTAGCTTGTACTTCTATTTCGAGTGTATTTTTACATGACGGCGGATAAACGTCTACCACTTAAGAATAGACACGAAAAGAAAGGGAAAGAAAGTGTGAAAAATGAAAAGGTGTTAGGAAATTAAACATGAAGACTAAGAAAAACCAAGTAAAACAAGAGAAAAAGAGAAAGACGGAAAAAGAAAGATTAATAGATAAAGGGTATGGTGAGACAAAAGGGGAAGAGAGTAAAAGGGAAAGAGGGAATGAAAAGGGTTTAGAAAAAACGTGGAAAGCGCTAGCCAAGTAGGACAAAAAGAGAAAGAAAGGAAGGAGACAAAAAAAAGAGAGAAAGAGAGATTGGAATGAAACAGTGAAAATCACGGTGGACGATGTTGGTAACGGAAAATAACGAAGAGAAAGGGAAGAAAGAATCTCAGTACTAAAGAAAAAGATAAAGGAGAAAACCAACATAGAGAGATCAGAGAAGAGGGTAAAATAAAGGAAAACAGCGGTGCCTTGACAGAGAAAAACCGTATCAAAACAAGGATAACACGAGAAGAAAAACGAGGTAAAAAAGAAAAAAACAGTGGAAAAAACAATTTAGCAAGTAGAATTTTTGAGAGAACAATAAATGAAAAAAAAAAAACAAAAAACAGCAAAAATAGCAGAAGAGAAAGAAGGAATTAAGAAAAATCAACGGTAAGAAAAAGAGAAGAGAAAAAAATCTTAAAAAAATAGAAAAGTAGCAAGAGAAAGAGAAATGATTTTGGAAAATAGAAAAAATTATAGCTCAGAGAGACGAGAGAGACTGGAAAATCTTATTTAAAAATCAGAAGAAAGAAACAGAAGAGCACAGATGGAGGATGCAGAATGAATTAAAAAAGGGCAAAAAAAGCGAAGCCAAAGAAATTAAGAAGATAAAAGAGGAAATGAAAAAATAAATGTACGCATGAAAAATAGCAAAGTGGAGGAAAAAAAAGAAAAAGATACGTAAGGAGAAGAAAAGAGGCGAA
>NW_020869329.1:110685-122530 GCF_003789085.1 Penaeus vannamei | reverse complement strand
TATGCAAGAAATAGCAGCAAGGAGAAGAAAGAAGGATTTTTTAAAGAGTAATAAAAAGAAAAAAATGAGCATAGAAATGAGGAAGAGAGAAAGAGAGGATGGGAGAACGAACAATGATAATAAAAAAACGTAATAAAAGACGTAAGCAGAAGAAAAGCAATAGAGAAATAGAGAGAAAGAAAGAATTTTCAAATTAGAATTAGAGATAGCAATATAAAAGAAAGAAAAAAAAAAAAAAAAAATGTATATGAGGCAAAAAGAACATCTTTCCGAACAACAGGATTTGGCTTCCTCCGGTTAAAAGGTCGAGCCAATGAAGTGGAAGCTGCTCTTTGCTTTGGACCTGCCCTCTCCCTCCCTCCCTTCTTCCTCCCTCTCTTCTCTCTCCTCTCTTCTCTCCTCTCTCCTCTCCCTCTCCTCTCTCGTCTCTCCCTCTCTCTCCTCTTCGCCTCCCCCTCTCTCTCTCTCTCCCTTTCTCCTCTCATTTTCCTCTCCCTCTCGCTCTCGCTCTCCTTCTCGCTCTCCCTCTCGTTTCTCCCTTTCCCTTTCCCTCTCTCTCTTGCTCTCCTCTCCTCTACCTCTCCCTCCCCCTCGCGCTCTCTCTCCTCTCCCTTTCCTCTCTCTCTTGCCTTTTCCTCTCGCTCTCTCCTCTCCTTTCCCTCTATCGTCTTTCCTCTAACCCCCCCATCCCTAACACCCTTCCCCCACCCCCTCCTAACCCCCTCTCCCCACCCCTCCTAACCCCTCTCCCCCACGCCCGTCCCTAACAACCTCTCCCACCCCCTCCCTACACCCCTCCCCCACCCGCTCCCTGAACACCCCTCTCCCCACCCTCCCTAACACCCCTCTCCCCACTCCCTAACACCCTCCCCCACCCCCTCCCCAATATCCCTGCTTCTCTTTAACTCTTGAACCCCCCCGAGCTCTGGAACCCCCGCTGGAGCAGCTGTAAAGGCCAATTTGGGTATTTGGATGCTAAGTCTTCCCTCTCTCTCTCTCTCTGGTCTCTGTCTCTCTCTCGTCTCTCTTCTCTCTCCGTCTCTCTCTCTCTCTCTCTCTCTCTCTTTTCTCTGACTCTGTCCTCTCTCTCTCTCTCTCTCTCTCTCTCTCTCTCTTCTCTCTCTCTCTCTTCTCTTCTCTCTCTCTCTCTCTCTCATCTCTCTCTCTCTCTCTCCTCTCTGTCTGTCTGGTCTGTCTCTTCTCTCTCCTCTGCCCCTCCCTCCTACCATCTCGCCGAGACACGCAGAGAGAGATACTGGATAGATTAGATAGATAGATAGATAGATTAGATAGATAGATAGATAGAGGAGAGAAGAGAGAGAGAGAGAGAGAGAGAGAGAGAGAGAGAGAGAGAGAGAGAGGAAGAGATGAGACAGAATAGAAAATCGGAGACAGATCAATTCCACCTCGAGCTAATAATCCTACTAATCCAGAGCAATCATATCGATGAACAAAATTTTGCAAGAGCGAGAGAAGAGAAAAATAAATGATACGAAAAAAGACGTTGAGACAAATTAAAAACCAAACACAAACAAAGAAAATAGACCAGTGAATGAAGAATAAGAATAACAGAGGCAAAGACGATGGAAGAACAGAAGGAGATGGTGGAGAAAGACGAGGCCATTGAAGGCAAAACAAGATTACGGGTGTTATCCATAGGCAGAGAACAGGTAAAAAATAACTGGTCTTTTTTCTAAGTGGTCTTAAGTGACTTCTGGATTTATGTTTGAAAAGAGAGAGAGTGGCAGAGGGGGGGTGGAGCATGGAAGGGAGAGAAAGGTTGAGCAGAGAGCGGAGAACGTAGGGAGGGAGACAATACAGCCCAGTACGAGAGAGAAGGAAGGAGAGAACGCATCGCGAAAGAGAATGAGAGGGATAGAGACATGAGAAAGAAAGGGAGAGAGAAGAAAGATAGTTAGAAAGAATGAGTGAGATGTGAGGGTGAAAGAACACACACACTACGAAACAATGTAGACGAAAATGGCACAACATATGAGTTGTGCACACACACCATGAGGCATGCATAGAGAGGGAGGGGACACACTTAGAGGAGAGGATTGTAGAGAGAGCATAATGAGTACACGCGCACGAGGAGGAACAGCGAGGCAAGCTAGGAGACGTGCCCTACTATGAAGCACGAGAATGCAATTCGAGACAGTGAGTAGGCGATTGAGGAGATGACGGCTAAGGGTTAGAAGTTACAGAGATGTCGATCACGATTAAATAGGTAACCAAACACACACGCTTGATTTATGTCAGACACGAAAAGAAGAAGGGGGATAAAGGAGGAAGAAGAGAGAGAGAACCAAACTTGCCACGCATTGGCCTCACCCCATTGCTCCAGAGGATAGATCCAGCTTCGCCTGGCCTCGCCTCCCCATTTCTCAATTCTCTCTCAATTCCTCGGGCCTCTCCCACTGTTCCCTCGTTCTCTCGTAATCTTCTTCTCTGTGATTCTTCTCTTCCCCCTCCTCCCTTTCTCTTCCCTCTTCTAGGTCACCAGAGTTTACGCGGTACGAGCAATTTTTGATAACAGATTCAGGGAGTCCGATCTGGAGACAGAAAGGACGACTGGATCAGGTAGGTTTGTCCCAAACAGAACGTATCAAGGGCGGTGAAAGGCACCTGGACGAGGGATTCGGGTCGATCACTAGTTAGAAGGATCCGTACGACGGCCGTGCCGCGTGACCCACACTCCGACCGTTCTAAACTGTTATATGACCCGAACTATACACGGAAGACTACGGCAAGTAGTCTGTCGACCAATCGACCGCCAATCTCTCTATTTCTTTCTCCTCTTTAACTTCATTTTTTTTTCTTCTCTTGTCCCTTCCTACCCCTCCTCCCTTTTTCGGCAAAATTTCCCCCCATCCCCCTTCCTTCAATCCCCCTCCCCTCCCCACCAATAAACTGTGTTACTGCGTGTTGCGAGACCTGACATGGCAATGCCCTCCGAACTAAGGGGCTGAGGCCGACTAATCCGACGGTTCTTACGAAGCAGCTAGGACACTTTATCCAGTGGTGTACAGGGTGAAGGATCCCATCTAACCAACGGCGATCGTCCGGAGTTATAACTACGTCTCTCTTCTTCTCCCCCTCACATCCAGCGACTCCTCAAAGTTCCTATTGAAGCGAAGACAGATCCCCCTTCTCCCCACTTCCCATACTCCCCTCCCAATGGGCGGGGGGGGGGGGGGGCGTGCAGTGTGACCCGAATGGAAATTCAACGAGAAAAGGAGAGAGAGAGAGAGAGAGAGAGAGAGAGAGAGAGAGAGAGAGAGAGAGAGAAGAGAGAGAGAGGAGAGAGAGAGAGAGAGAGAGAGAGAAGTGTGAATTAACACCACGTGACCCGAATGACACAGCCAGCGAGCGCGATCAAGACCGAACGAGTGTCAGTGCGACAGCAGACGTGAGCGAGTGCAAGAGCGGGCAAGTGTGTCCAAAGAGTGAGCGAGTGCGAGAAAGTGCGAGCGAGTGCGAGAGAGTGTGATCAGAGTGCGAGCGAGTGCGAGAGAGTGTGATCAGAGTGCGAGCGAGTGCGAGAGCGAGGAAGTGCGGGCGAGCGAGCGCGCGGCCGTGCAACCCCGGCGCGCTGGGTGTTGTGATCAGGCGTGTATAATGTCATTACAGGCCATAAGCCAGGCTACAGCCATAAAGCCTACGGTAACAAGCTGTAAACTGGTACCGCCCGTGTCGCTTGCCCCTTGCCGCCCCCCCCAGCCCCCCTCGCCCACTCCCGCTCGCTCCCCCCCTCGCCCACTCCCGCTCGCCCTCCCTCCTTCCTCCCTCCTCCTCCTGCCCCTCCTCGCTCTCGCTCGCTCTTCTCCCATACCTCCCACGCTCTCCGTTCCTCTCTTCCTCTTTTCCTGCTCCTCTCTCTCTCTCTCTCTCTCTCTCTCTCTCTCTCTCTCTCTCTCTCTCTCTCTCTCTCTCTCTCTCTCTCTCTCTCTCTCTCTCTCTCTCTCTCTCTCTCTCTCTCTCTCTCTCTCTCTCTCTCTCTCTCTCTCTCTCTCTCTCTCTCTCTCTCTCTTTATCTGTCTATCTATCTATCTTCCTTCCATACCATGTTTCGCCTTCTCCTTCCTCCCTTTCTTTCCCTCCTTTTCCCATATTTCCCACATTCTCCGGTCCTTCTTCCACACCTTTCAAACTTTTCTCTCTTTCTTCTCACCCTTTCCTTTCTCCCTTTCTCTTTCTTTCTCCCTCGCCATCTCTTCTCTATCCGTCCTTTCTTCTTCCTTCTCTACCTCCCTCTCTCTCCCTTCCTCCTACACTCCCCGTTTATCCCTTATTTTTCTCCTCTCTCCCCTTTTCTCCTGACCCTCTCCCCTCTCCCCTCTCTCTCTCTCTCTCCCTCTCTCCCTCTCTCCCTCTCTCTCTCTCTCCCCTCTCTCCCTCCTCTCCTCGACTTCCTTCCTCCTCCTATCCGCTAAAGAAAAAAAAAACGAGAGAAATAAGTAATAAAACGATTGAAGATTTCGGAAGAATAAGATTAAGGAAGAAGAGGAGAACAAAGGAGGATAAAACCAAAGATAAGAGATAAATGTTAACAGTGATAAGCAACGAAAGGAGTGAGAGGTGCAGAAACCGAGAAAGATTAAGACGGATGAGAGGAAGAGGCAAAAGAGAGAAGAACACGAGAGAGGAAAAAAAAGGTTGAGAATAGGAAATAAAAGAAAGAACAAAAAAATGAGAAAAAATAGAAGGAGAATAGTAAACCAAAGGAAGAAAAAAACAGAAACAGGGAAGAAGAAAGAATAGAAGAAAGTATAAAAAAAGTGCGGAAAAAGAAGAAAAATAAACAGATACAAGAAAGGTGAAACGAAGTGAGGGAAAAGTGAATAAATGCAGAAATGAAAGATAATAATTTAAAAAGCCAATAACTAAAATCACGCGATGATTCTCCGCTGAGAAACAAAAGCGAAAGGGAACGAACACAAACAAGAGAAAAAGATACTTAAAGAAAACTCTTGTTTAGCGAAAACTGAGAATGGAATAAAAAGAAAAGAAGAGAAAAAGGGAGAGGAAATCGCTGTAAAGATAAGAGAGAAGACGAAAGCTGATCGTTAAGGAGACAGAAGGATAAATTACAAGCCTATAAAGGCGGCACTAAACTCAACATTTTTTTTTTCCTTTTTTTTTTAATCATCACGTGAGTTCACATAGATCTGGCTCTCGATCGCCTCCGCCAGACGACCTTCGAAATGATCCCGACGTCGCTGCAAAGAAAATTGAAACGAAAGGCAAAATCTACCCCCCCCCAAAAAAAAAAAATAAAAAAAATTAATAAAAATAAAAAATAAAAATAAAACGACCACGATCCACTGAGGAAATTAATCAGAACATTGGCCAAGAAGGCTTAGGTGGGAGGAGGAGGAGGAGGGGGAGGGGAGGAAGGGGGAGGGCTGTCGGCACAACAAAGTGTTATATTCGCCCACTCGGGTCAGGAAGCTCCGTGACCCTCCCTCCCCCCCCTTCCTATACCCCCCTGCCCTCAGCCCCTACCCCGCCATTCCCCCTGGTCAAGGCTGGGGTAGGGGAAGGGGGGGGGGGTCGCATCAGGAGGTCGACCCACGACAAACACGGAACGAAGCATTAAAACTCTATTCCGTGTTTAAACAGCGACATATAGCACCGGGGAGCGCCATTGGTCCTCTCTCCCTCCTCTTCTCCCTCTCTCACCCTCCTCATCTCCCCTTCTCTCCCTTTCTCTCTCCTCGCCTCTCCCTCTCTCCCTCCTCGCTTTGTTTTGTCTTTCATTTTCTTCGCCCCTCTCCTCTCCTTCCTCTCTCCTATCTTTCTCTCTCGCTTCATTTTTTATCTCATCTTCCTGTCTTTCGTCTCTCAATCACACTTTAGTTTTCTCTCTCTCTCCCTCCCCTTCATACTCCTTCTCCCCAGTCCTCTTCTCCCCCCCTCCTCTCTCTTCTTTTCTTTCCCTTCTCTCTCTGCCAATTCCTTCTCACACCCAAATTTTTTTTAAATCACTCTCCCCTCACTTTTTAATGATACATTCCCTCCCACTTCCCTTCTCTTTCTCCTTCACCTTCCGCCTCCTCCTTCGCACCCTTATCCCCCCTCCCTCCCTCCCATCCCCCTTTTCTCTCTGAGCCTCCTCTCCCTTTCCTTTTTACCTATTCCCTTTCCTCGTTATGTACCTTCCGTGTTTCCCTTTCTTTCTCCTTCCCATCTCCCTTTCCTATTAAAGTCCCCTTCCCTCCCCTTGCCTCTCTTCTCTTCCCTTTCTCTCTCTCCCCCCCTTCTTCTACTTATTCCTTTTCCTTGCCTCCCTTACCTTCCACCCTCGGATACTCGTGCGAATAATAAATGCACAGAAACTGACGGTCTAACTATCTCAGTGAGGTGTACTTGCCTCGAAGAATTGTGGACGTTAAAGCACCAGCAACAGTGACAATGATAATGATAATAAGGATAATGAAAAGAATAATCATGATGATGATAATAACTATGATCATAAAAATGTTGATAATATTATTAGCATTTTCATATTGTTATCATTGTTGTTATTACTATTATCATCATTATCTTTTTCATTATAATTATCTTTGATCGATTATTATCATCATTATCATTATTATTACTGCTAAATTATTATTGTTATTACCATTACCATTGATATTGATATAATTATAGTTATCATTGTTTGTCATAGTGATGAAGGTGACAATAACGATGATAACAATAGTATTAACAATAAAAACGATGATGAAGATAATCATAACAGTAACTAGAATAATAACAGCTTCCCATCTGCAAAAGAACAGAGATTTGCATGAACCTTAAATAGTGATCCAAGAAGGAAAAAAATGTATTACGAAATGTGTCAGTTTTGAAACATCTTTCTAAATAACGTCAACCGTTTCGGCCATCTAGTCGTCTTTAGAAATGCATGTACTCATTCTGGCTATGTGTCTGACATTCTGTCGTTGTCATTTCCAAGCCAACTGTATTTGAATATAATCTTGTATATTTGCGACATAAAATCCAATCTATAATTCTGTTCATGCTTTTATATTTTTTTCCCTTCTCTTTCTTTATTTTTAATATTCTGTTTATGCTTTTCTTTCTTCTTCTTCTCTCTTCCTTTCTTATTATTTGTTTTATTCATATATTTACCCATTTCTTTAGGTTGATTTGGGGAATGGTATTTAATTACTTCAGATTAAAATAGCATTTGAATTTTTAAGATCGGTTTCGCAACGCGGGGTCATCAGTCCGGCCCTTTAAGAAGAAGCCTTGTCGGGCGGGATTCACGAGCAGTCACGCCGAGGAACGTCTACTCACGAAGCATCTTGGTGAATCATGGGCGAAGGAAATCGTTATTCCTTGATGCGTTCGTTTGTTTTCTCTCTCCTTCGATTTCTTTCTCTTAATTTCTTCCTTGTGCATCTCTCTTTTCGTCTGTGTTCTTCCTCTCTCCCTTTTTCCATTATCTATTCTCTAATCTTTCTCCTTCTCTTTCTTGCCTTCTTTTTCCTCTCCTTTCTTCTTTCCATCCTCTTCCTTCTTTCATTCTCCCTTATCTCCATCTTTCATCCCTAATCTCTCCTCCCTCCCTTATCTCTGCCCTCATTCCTCTTTTATCTTTCCTAGCTCCTCTTTCCGCCTTCTTTCCTCCTCTTTCTCTTTCTTTCGTCCTTCTTACTTTCCACTTCCTTCTTTCGTCCATCCCCTTTCTTCCCCTCTCCTCCTCCTCCCCCTTCACTTCTCATCAAAAGCCTTTATGCGAAATATCTTTCACGTTCCCTTATGATAACTCACGATCAGTTGCACGCACTTTCAACAAATCGTCACGGTGATTGAAAACACACACACGCACGCACACACATACACACACAAATAGATGCAAAAGTAAATGGACTAACCTACACACGCTAGCATACACATAAACAAACACAAACACACAATCAAGCGCACGTGCACACGAAAGCAAACACACACAAACACACAGGCAAACACAAACACGTCCACGCGGGCGGCCCGACGGGGAAGCCCTCTCCGTGAAGCCGAGGGTGTGTGAAAGTCCTCAACCGGGGAGATGATAAGGAGATAAGCAAGCATTGAAGAGGAGGAGGGGGAGGGGGGAGGGGGGAGCACAGGTAGTGGCGGTGGAGGTGGCCGTGAACACAGGAAGTGGGGTAAGGGAGGTGGTCCAGTTCTAGTCACGAGAGAGGGACGTTAGTGGGAGGGGGGGGGGGGGCAGGGGGTACCACAGGGGAGGGAAGGGAGATGACGTCATTTGCACTAGTTATTTCGATGGTGAAATGTATCTGGATCGCAACCTGTTTTAGACCTGTCAAAAAAAAAAATATATATATATATATATATATATATATATATATATATATATATATATATAATATATATATATATATATATATACATAAACATTATTAACACATATCATTAATGTTTTTTCCTCAATAACAAGAAACGCATTTTCAAAGAATATCCAACCAACCGTTGAGTTTGATTTCTTTTCATTTTATTCATTATTTTTTTCCACCAAGATGGCAAAGACAGATAAACAACACAATAATGAAGTCCATTTTTTCCTTTTTCTTTCTTTTTTTTTTTCTTTTTTCTTATTTTTTTTTTAGTCATACATTTCACAGATATCCAGATGTTGCAAGACCTGTTTAGAAGAAGAAGGCCAAGCGAGAGGGGAGGGGGAGGGGGGGAGGGGGAGGGGGGATGGTGGCCTTGGGGGGTGTTGGAATGCCCAGGAAAGGGAAGGGAGGAAGAAGAGAGGAAGGGGGGGGGGGGGAGATGGAAGGAAGAGAAGAGTTGGGAGAAAGATGAAGAAGAGGAAGAAGGAAAGGTGAGAAATGAATACCGGAGAGAAGAGAAATGAGGAAGAAAAGGAAGGGAGGAAGGGAGTGAAAAAGAGAACGAGGAGGAGGGAGGGAAGGGAAAGGGAGACAAGGAAAGATGAAGAATAAGAAGGTGAAAGGGGAGGGAGGGTGAAGGAAAGAGGAGAAATGGGCAAGAGGAAGAGAGGAGAGGAAGCAAAAAGGGGGAGATGAAAGAAAGGAGAGAAATAAGAAGGGAGGGAGGAAGAGGAAGGAGAGGAGAAGTGAAGTGAAGGAGGGGGGGGGAGAGAATGGGAGGAAGGAAAATGAAAATAATCTAGAATGGAAGACAAGGGAAAGGGGGATAGAATGGAAGGAGAGTGATTACAAAGGAATAGAGATAAAAAGATAAAGAAGAGAAGAGAGATGGCGGAAAGAACTTCGCGAGGGAAGAGGGAAGAATAGATAAAAAGAAGAGAATAAAAAAAAAACACAGAAGGCAAGAATAAAGAGAGGAAAATGGGGAAAATGCTAAATTGGATGAAAAGAGAGAAGAAAGAAAGACGAAAGGTGAGGAAATAATATCAAAGGTTATCTTGTATGTATATTAATAATTACGGAAAAAATGTAAAGAAGGAAACCTTGTGAATAGTCAGAAAAGGAGAGAGAGAGAAATGGATACAAAGATATATAGAGAGAAAAAGAAAGGTAGAGAGTGAGGAAACTCAGAGAGACAAACAGAGAGAAAAAGAGAGAGAAAGGCAGAGAGTGAGAGAGCGAAGGCATGGAGAGGAGCAACGAGCGATGAAAGAGGCGCCGCAACGCAAAACAGTGAGGAAGATACGAATGGCGATAAATGAGAAACAAGGATGCGAGGAAGCGAAGAGATAGAGAAGCAAAGAGATAAAAAAAGCAGGGAAGAGAAAAACAAAGAGGGAAATAGATAGAGAGAGAGAGAGAGAGAGGAGAGAGGAAGGGAGAGAGGAGAGGGAAGAGAGAGAGAGGAGAGAGAGGAGAGAGAGAGAGAGAGAAGACAGACAGACAGAGAGAGAGAGATAGAGAGAGGGGGAAGGATGAGAGAGAGAGATGAGAACGAGAGACAGACAGAAAGAGACAAAACACAAGGAGACGCAGAGGCAAACGAGCAAAAGAACCGAAGAAGAGCGCAAAGGGCGATGGAGAGACGGACGCAGCCGGAGAGGCGAGAGCGAGAGAGAGCGAGAGGGTTTTTAGGGTCTAGGCGAACGGCCCGCGCCTGGCTGGAGGAGACTCGGAACCGGACCGCTCACGAGTCACGGAAGTTGACCTTTCACCTTTTTTCTATCTCGCGCGCGGGGTCAGGAGGGAGAGAGATCGACGGGCGGATAGAGAACGGGAAATCGGGGATGAAGGGAGGGACGGGAGGTGGAGAGAGAATGAAGAGGGAAGGATACCAGGAGACAGACAGAGAGATGGCAGACAGAAGCAGGTTAGGACAGGCAAACAGAGAGAGACACACAGACAGGTAGACAGAACAGAAGGAGAGACAGGGCAAGCAGACAGACAGACAGAACAGAGGGAGAGCAAAGACAGGGAGAAGAGAGGGACAGGGTAGACCGAAGAAGGGAGAGACAAAGGCAGGGAGAAGAGAGAGACAAAGGCAGGGAGAAGGGAGAGACGGCAGAGGGAGAGACAAAGGCAGGGAGAGGCGCCTTCGGTTGGCGCAGACCCCGCTTGAGTGAGTCTCAACTGGTCTCTCTCTCTCTCTCTCTCTCTCTCTCTCTCTCTCTCTCTCTCTCTCTCTCTCTCTCTCTCTCTCTCTCTCTCTCTCTCTCTCCAGCGCTGTTAACGCCTCCCCTTTCTCTTGTCATCCTCCGTCTCCACCTCTTCCTGCTCCTCTTTTTTGTTCTTCATTCTTATGCTTTGTTATATCACATTCTCTGGCTTGCTATTCTTACTGCCAGCATACTTCTGTTGCTCCATTTCCTCATATGCAATAGCAGAGCATCCCTTGTTGATCAGAGGGCGAGGTGTCAACATTTAAACACTGGGACGAAAACAACAGCAAAAATAATAACAATAATAGTTATGATAACGATAATAATGTATCCTAATGTATGGAATACAGCTTCCTGTTGATGACCCCGCGCTGCCTATGGCTTCTGAGCCTTAAGGCTGCCCTAAAATGCCTTTATTCAAGCATATGCGGTGCCACATTGAGAGAATCTGATACCAACAGGTATATTTCTCTTCCTCATTATGCTAATAGTTTCTGGGTAAGCAAGCAACCATGTAAAAAGAATGTATTATCTGTAATGTGACAACTCAAATCAATAATAAACAGCAAGAATAAAATTAAGGTACGTCACAGTGTACAGAACGGCCCATGACAGGTGAACCCCCAAAAAGGTCTCATAGGGCCAGGTAAACACCCCCAAAAAGGTCTTATAAATCAAGTATAGACCAGATCCTGGAGATGCAACACGAGGCCAGTTTCAAATGAACAGGTGTTATCCCACACCATAAAATGGACCCTTGCAATATGTCACCTGCATTTGGCCTGCCAGATACTCCCCAAACCCTGCTCTATACCCACCACCTTAGGAATGACTTAGAATAAATACTGAACGTGTTAACTGAAAAAAAGAAATACTATGGCAAAGCCAAGACCCACAAAAGCCCTTAAAAGACCCCCACATTTACACCAATTCATACATTACAGACACCACATCAAACCAATAAAAACATTACTCTAAAGTAATCTAATCATATTACCAGTTTTGTAGTACGTGTAATAAGTAGTACATAATATCATCAGCACCAATTAGCCAAATGCACACCGGCTAATCTGTCCCAGGTGTAAATTATTGCAATTAAAACTTAATTTCGAGGTTTTCACTATTCACTCAGCAACCCACAGGTGCGGGGATGCTTCAGTCTCTCAATAAACCGACATTTCGTAACTTATACATGGCCTCTGTAACTTATATTTCCTACCTTAAACATGGTCAATTTAACTTATATTACGTAACTAATACAGGACCAAACTAACA
>NW_020869329.1:86396-96396 GCF_003789085.1 Penaeus vannamei | reverse complement strand
TATATATATATATATATATTATATATTATATATATATATATATATATATATATATATATATATATTATATATATAATATATATATGTATACACATATATAGTGTAATAGATCCGATCCAGATAATTTCTCCTCTTTACAGAGTAACGAATTATTGTTGCATCCGAAGGCGTATGACATTAGCTCCATGTATCCCACTTCATCAAATCCATTGCTACTACAAATGCTCTGGTGACTGACTATAAAGTTTATGAAAATAGGGAGATGAATTAAAACATAATGAATATAAACCTACGCGAAGGAACTTCTAATAACGTCATTTGCTTCATTCTGTTTCTTATGCACTTTCTGTCCATTTTTCTTTCTGATTTTTTTTATTTTATCCCAAACTCTTCTCTCTCTCTCTCTCTCTCTCTCTCTCTCTCTCTCTCTCTCTCTCTCTCTCTCTCTCTCTCTCTCTCTCTCTCTCCCTCTCTCTCTCTCCTTCTCTAAGTCGAAATGAGCACTTCCCGGCGCCTCGAGAGCTCATTATCTGCCTCGAGATTTAACACAGCGCTGGAGGTGAATTCACAGCTTGCAAGGCAGGACGCCGAATGACACGTCCTCTGCTGCTGCGCGAGGAAGCATTTTACATTAATATATTCCTTATCTCTAGTCTAGATAAGCATTACGATTAAATATAAGGACGATATACAGTTACTTAGAAGACATCATCCCGTCCGTCCAATTATATACTGTACCTTCAGATAAAGAAGAAATACCAACAACTACGTATCTGAACATACATTTCCTAACATATTACGTCTTGGGCAAGGTCAGTCAATGCTGACCTTGCTCATGGCATACACCTTTAGGCGATCATTAACGCAAGGAACGTCGCTCACAAGTGTATGCTTCCAGACAAGAAAGTAATGAGCGATATACGAGTTTTTTATAGAAGATGGCTGTGATAGGAAAAAACGGGGATTGCGTACATACTGCGATTTTCAGTCAATTTTTGCTCATTTGTTTGAATAAGCTGGCGCTTCTTTCAAGACTTCATGCAAGCAAACTTCGTATCTTGACTGCATTTAAAGAATGTACATACACAGATGTATGGATGCGCTTCGACATCCTAATTCATATTACATACATACATACTACATACATATATATATATATATATATATATATATATATATATATATATATATATATATATATTATATATATATATATATATATATATATATATATATATATATATATATATATATGCACACACACAATGCAACACACGCACGCACGCACGCACGTACGCACACACACACACACACACACACCACACACACACACACACACACACACACACACACACATATTATATATATATATATATATATATATATATATATATATATATATATATCGAGTGTCTCCGAAATCGTTTTATTAAGGAAAACGGTATCCAGACACGTCTTGCAGCCAGCCGAGTTGGAGATGTCCCCCTTCGGACACTGCAAGGTTCAAAGCTGTATTCGTAAAGGGAGTCATTCGATTTACTTGCACCGAGCTAGCCTGGCGAGTTAGCACATGTACACATGGATGAGTGTGAGCATTGATTTTGTGAAAATGAAGAAAGAATGTGATGCTGAATGTTGGGGAGAGGAGAAAGTTGTGTGAAAGGTATATATTTTATTATCATAATTTATCATTACTGTTATCACCATGTAATGACGCCTGTGTTGTTTACTGTTGATACCCAGAACATCATTCCAATATCTTCTTTCATTCGTACAGAAAATACGTCGAAAGTTCAACAAAATTACAAATTCCATAATTAATACAAAAGATAATAACGAGTGACACGGAAAAAATGGTCTTATTGCTCACGTCATACGCTTTAAAATTGAGTGATGTAGCTCACTTATTAACAAATATACAATTGCAAGCACTTTGTTGAACTATTAACGCTTCTGATTTTTATTATTATTTTTTAAGCGCATGTCCCCTTTGGTCGCGGAGCCCAATACACACACACACACACACACACACACACACACACACACACACACACACACACATACATATATATATATATATATATATATATATATATATATATATATATATATATATATATATATATATATTATATATATATATATATATATATATATTATATATATTTATATATTATATATATTATTTATATCGTATTATTATATACTATATATATATTATATATATATATATATATATTTATATATATATATAATATATATATACTATATATATATAATATATTATATATATATATAGCGCGTATTATATATATATATATATATAAATTAAATATTTATATATATATAGACTAAATAATATATAAGTATTTATATGTATATATATATATATCATTATATATATTTATATATATATATTATATTATATATATAATATAATATATAGATATATATATATATATATATGCGTGTATATTATTATATATATATATATATATATATATATAGTATTATAATATATCCGCGCTATATTATATATATATATATTTTATTTGTATATATATATGCTGTATTACTAATATTGTATATATATATATAATGTATATAAGCTTAAATAATTATACTTTATATATATATAGGAAAATTAGGTAGTATTATATATCATGCGTGTTAGTAAATATACCGCATGTATGAGTATAGCTATATATATTATCATATATTATTATTATATATATATATTATTTACTATATTATATGGAATTACTTAATACTATATTATATACGGCAATATTATTTATAATAATAGTTAGTATAATTCTCATTAGTAGTATGTAGTAGATAATTAAGGTTATATTGCATAGAGTAAGAATATTATTAAATATCTAATAAATATATATGGCGGGTAATATATATGTACTACGTATATTCTGGACGATAAGTTATATATAATGATATATTTTATATAGTAATGATAACATAGAGTAAAGGGAAAATATAAGATATGTGATTATATTTATATTGGGCGGAGGCGTCGTAAGCTTTTGGTGGGTCTTTGATATTTTATAACTGTGAAATATGGTCGATATGTTTGTGTAAATTTTTTAATTTTATTTATGATATAAAAGAAAATAAATAAAAGAACTCAAATATCAATATAGATACTCGGTGTTCATGCGGTAGATAAGGATAGGGCGTATAAGGAGAATAGGTATGACTTTTATTATTATATAGTATAAATGTTGTCATTTGTTGAAGACAGTTAAAAAATTTATAGAATATTATTCAATATCAATAGCTTTTATTTTATATCATTTATATATTTGTGCAATAACAATGCGATAATAGCGTTTAAATGATTATTAATCGTAATATTACAACCGTGACAATACTAAGTTAATGTTGATATCCTATCTACCGGTGATAAGTGTAGTATAATATGAATGTGTATAATATGTATGCTGTGGCAATGAGTGTAGCTGCTTGCTAATGTAATGTAAAGTATGATTACATATTGATAGATGTATAAATATTACGACCATAATGAGATTAATGTCTATGTTGTGATATATACTTTAAATATGATTAAAATACTGTTTGAGTTAGACTTTGATATACATATTAGCTCTAGTAAGCCATTGCATTATTAACCATATTGTATAGAAATGGTTATATGAATTTGAATGTTTGATATATCTTTACAATAAAAGGTAGTATATTAGATAAACTCGGGTTCGTAATTTATTATAGCTTGTATTAATTGTTATCTATTTCCTTCCTCCTTCCCTTTACACCGAGCTATAATCGACCCGGTCTCAATACTAATCTTTTAGTATTTGTGATATTCTAATTCCATTCTAACCTCTATTTTCTACATTTGTCTATACTGAGTTGATTATCGGTTATTTGCATTACATGTTTATCACAAATATCGTTATTATTGTATTGTGTGGTATAAGTATACAACAATTACTTGTGTACATGTCTACTCCTCCACTGTACGCTAATCACCACGATCACAACTGCTGTCGCTTGATGTTCAGTATCTAGATATGCACAACTTACCTTCCAAATCGTGTGCAGTTCTCCGCTCTTCCATTATCTACTAACTTAACCTATTTACTGTTCGTTTGATGCCTTCCTTTTCTTTGTGTGCTCTACTCCGTCCACTACATAACTCTCCTTCCTACTCTACCTGTCTCACCTACTAGTCTACCACTCATTCACTTAAAATCTACTATTCAGTTCCTCTAACTTGTGCATTGTGTGTTCTCTAGCTCTCCTTTACATATCTTTAAATCCAAAATCCTCATACTTCGTTTTCACCTACTTTTCCGCATTTCACGCTTCGCATTAAAATTACTCTCCCTACCTACTTCAGCTCTACTTCCCCATATCACTATGCTCCTCCTTCTGTTCCTAACTCTCACTATATACTCCGTTTCTTTTGTGTCTTCCTCCTTTGCCTTCCTATACTCTTCTCTGTACTCTTTCCTCTCTCTTGTGATGTCCATGCTGTGGATATATTTACGCACTTCACGTTTTCGTTCTCTCTTAGCTAATTAGTTGCAGCTGCCTTAGCTTCCCTTGATATTCATGAATGCTTTACCTCGTGCGATACTCTATCTAATATCTTCACATCCCTAGTTCCATATGATTAAGAACTGACTGCACACTACTTTCTGACGTACCGGAGTGTGGTGTGTTATGTGCGTGGTCGCGAAGGGTATGTAGAGCAACTTAGATTTTAGTATTGTTTAGTTTCGCTATATTAATCTCGTCGCTAGACAACTCTCGGGAGACGAGTGTGTTTTTATTGTGGTGTTGGCGCAAGACTGCGCGTCCCCTTATCGGGGTTCTGGATGAAATAAAGTAGTACGGTATGTTGTGTTATTTGGTGAGTTTGTTATGTCCACGTCTTGATGAATTTGAAGTCGAGTATGTTAGTTTTTGGGTTCTGGCGCATTACTGTGGAATTCCTTATGCTAAAATGGGTGGTTTGCGGTTTGACAAATTTAAATAAAAAAAATTCAGCTGTTTGTAATTCTCGCAAAAAAAATCCAGCTCGGTAGCTAATTCCCAATCTTGTGTTTTATCTAAGCTTTTTTATTAGTGGTGGTCGTGTCATGTTATGATTGTGTATTTAGAGGTTTATTAACATTATGTCCTATTGGTTCGTGTGGTTAGGTGTAATAATGTGCCTTATGAATATTGATGCTGTGTAATGGGTGGCTGATGTTTGTATTGTGTGTGAATGGATTCGGTGATGATCGGATTAGCTGTGGGTTACGAGTTGTGATTGTATAATTGTTATCGGTAGAGTCGATGGTATGATAGTGCTGGGTGGTAGGATGATGTGTTGTGTTCCGCCTTCGAATATATTCGAGTTGGAAGTGGGTGATTCAGTTTGATGATGGTCGGTGGTGCCTGAGTTGCTGGCCTCTTGGTGTTCTTGCTTGATGTTGCTGGTGATGCTGTGTGTGTGTAGTGACTAGTGATGTGGTGGTGTGGTTGTGTGATGATGTGTGTGTGTGTGCTTGGAATGATGGATGTGTGATTGTTAGGTGAGTGAGGTCGTGATGCTGTGTGTTAGTGTTGATAATGTGCGCAGTAAAAGAGATTGAGAATGTGAATTTTGACAGGTTTCTGCCTATGGTCCGTCGTGTTTATCGTTGGTGTTATATTAGAGTATAAGCTTAATGATCTCAAGTCTATCTCATAGTACAAAATCAAATTTAGAACGACTTAGGTAATACGTGGTATCAGGTGAGTTACGTGTGAGCCATGAGGTAAGAGCGCTCTTGAGAATAGACACCAAGGAAGACTTTCTGAAGAAATAAACGATTTTTAAATGTGAGTTCATGAGCAGAGTTATATTAGTTTATTATAGATATTACGGATAAAATTGGACTTGACGTAATGGTATAGTTGCTATGACAAGGACTCATGCTAGTGAAGGTGATGAGATAGTGACTGCATCTCTTTTGTATGCAACGAAGTGCTGTGTGATTATGATTTACTCTGACTATATAGAGAGCTGGAACAGGAGAAAACTTCCTGGACCTGACATCGATGCAGAGGAAAGCGTAGTTTGATGTGTTTGGTGATTGTTTACAGGGAATGTATGGCGTTTGCCCTATGCATTCCTTCTCAGTGCTCTGATTCGGTAGTAGCGGTGAGAGGTGCGTTCATTCGCCGCTCTATCTGTGTGCGCGCGTCACGCTCTCCCTCTGGTGTTCTTATGAGTTGTAGTGATAGGTTGGGGAGGGCGTTGGCAGGGTTGCAGAGGTGAGTATAACAGAGTATAATTGGGGCTGTTTGCCGGTGTGGTGTCTATATAGGGTACGTCTCGCGCACGGCAGCTTTCAGACTTGTCCTTTTCTTACTTCGCTCCGCTCTGCATCCTATGGTCTTGTGTTTCGCCTTTCGTTTCGTTCTCGCTTGCTTATTTTTCTCTCGCTCTTTTAGTGTGCTTTTATCCTTCTTCTCTCTTTTTAATTTTCTCTTCATTCTTTTACTGTTTTTTTCTCTTTTTTCTTTTTTTCTCTTGGTCTCTCTTTTTTTCTCTCTTGATTTCTAGGTTGCTGTCTTATTGGTTTTTTATTCCTTTTGTTTTTCTTTTGTTTTTCATTCTTCCCTCGTTTGTCGTGCCCGATTGACTTGCGCTTGTTCTCGTTCTATCTGCTATCCCTCTCCTGTCAGTTCCACTTCGCGTTCTCCGTTCTTATTTCTATTTCTTTTATTCTTCTCTTATATACTTATTTTCTTTTCTTTAGTCATGTTACGCCTAGCATTCGTGTCCTTTTTATTTCTTTCTCTCTCGTTGTAATTAGCTTTCCTATTTTTCCATCTTTTACTTTTTGTTTCTGCTTTATCCTTGCCAGAAGCTTTCTTTCTATCCATGATACAGGTGTCTCTCGTCTCTCCAATTTCTTCCAGCTTGTGTGTTCTGTTCTTCTTGTCTTTGCCTTTCCAATTCTCCTTCCTTTCTTACTTTAGCGTGCTTCATATTCTTTCATGAGTGTCATCTTTTCGCTTTGTGTCTTTAATAGACATTTTCCATATACTCCTCTGTTTTTGTCTTCTTCTTTCTATGTTCTTTCTATCGCTTCTCCTTCTTACACTTTCTCTTCTTTAATCGCACAATAGTGGTATGTTTGCATGATACGATTTCTCGGTATTCCATAGACAGAATTGTCATATGTTATTTTTTTTATTAAATAGTATTATTAAATAATTATTCCTAATTATAAATAGGGTAATTATAATAATAAGTATATTTATAAGTATAAGCGTCATTTGGATAAAATTTTTTTTTTTTATATTTGTTATATACATTTCAATATCATTGTGTGTGTGTGTTATTTAACTCTCTAGTTTATCGTGGTTGTGTCATCGTAATTTATTTGTGTGTTGTTATCTACTTATTTTTTATATTCTTTTTTTCTTTTTTATTTTTTGTTACGTTTCTGAACACGTAAATCTTTTTTTTCTTAAGTCATTCGTGCTAGAATTGGCACTGCGATTAAGTTTGCGCATTTATGATTTACGTTATATGATTGTTTCATGACAATTGCACCCGCTTACATAATTGTTTCCTTTCTTTTTATATTCATTTAAATCATGATATTTATCTCATCACGCAGCTTTAACGTGCCTGGATCTGTGCACCTTATGCATCACTCTCAACAACACATGCAGTATATCAGAGAGCTATATTCATATTATTGCATTAGCGAGTTAAACTCAATAATTATGTTGCAACTTCATAAATATGAGTACAGGTTTCATACACTATATTAGGTATTATTCTTTAGTAGGATTATCTTATTTTTCGGTTGATATTAGCACTTATTCATTTACTTCGAGTATTATTACAGTATAGTAGTTAATTATTGGTTCCTGAGTAGGGTAGGGACACTGTTCTCCTAATGGCAAATTAACTACAACTCTTGTATATCGCTATGCTCATCTGTTACAATTATGTGTCAGAGATATTAATCATTTATAGTCCCCTCTCTATATATTTAAAATTAACAACAATTAATCACTGTTCTCTTTGTTCATAATTGTGATAATCCTTAATTCGTGTGATAAAGAATAAGTTATTTTCGTATCGTCAGATTCTTTTAACCGCTGGGTGAATATAGTCAACATAACTCTTGATTTCGGCGATTCCTTGAAATGATTCTATAAGACATGTATATAATATTGCTTGTATCTTGGCTTACAGTCTCGCCAGTAGTATATGATTCCGAACCCTATCATAAGTGTCTCTTACATACTGTTTGCCTCATGAAAACTACCGTTGACGTCTCAGGGCATCCCGTTGTCTAGTGTTTTTGCTGATAAGCAGGTGTGACCGGTGGTATACCTAATAGGCTGGAACGACTAGAGGTGACCTAAATCACATGGGCCAGCTGAAATAGGCAAAGAAACTAAGCCATGAGTGAACCAAACTGCATTTTAACAACTTCCGTCTGTGGTGCTAATTCTACAGGGGTAATGGTTTCGGCATATGGTGTTTTATTTATTCATTTATTTGTTTCTCGATAACACTTAACTGTGATCTTTTTTTTATTTGTTTTTACTTTCGTTACAATGCAAAGTATTCAAACACTTTTTCTGTCAGTTTAAAAGTGGCAATCTTTTACGTTCAGAAAATATATTTGATTCATATACTGATTTGATTGACAGGAATGTTCATAAGCCATCTGATATCCATTAGCAATTCATTATAATGCAATAAAACAATATTCTAAATCCAGTTCAGCAACACCGAATTGAATATCTCTCCTTTTCTCTTTTACACACACACACACACACACACACACACACACACACACACACACACACACACACACACACACACACACACCACACCACACACACACACACACAACCATCAATGACATATGAAACATTTATATTCATTATATCTCTACCTATCTTTATTTTTCCACATATCTCTAACTATATTGTCATCGACTGCGTCTATCTCTGCACATATCCAGGGGAGAATTCTAGAATCGAAGGAACCCGCCAAGGCTTCCAACTTTTCCCTCGCTCTCAAAGCCGAATCACCGGCGGCGCTGACAAACATGTGTTTCTTTTCGCCTTTGGATTCGTTTCAGTCGTTCAGTCTGTCTCTCAGCCAGAGATGTCTTTCTATATTTTTGGTTTTCGTTTTTTGTATTGAGTGGGAAACCAATAGTTATGTGACGTGGTCATTTGGTTTCGCTCTTTTTTCCCCTCGATTTCAACGCTACAAAGCCTTTATTCCTTCGAGAGACTCATTGAAGATGAAATATAAATAAGTACTTAATGTAGGAAACTCTGTCTTCGCCCTTTGATCCTCAGTTGGAAGGAAATACGACGCAATACTGCAGCTTTTTCCATCGTCTCTGCGGAGCGTGAAAAGGTTTACATTCCAAATATATTCGTTTTCTCTGCTTGCTGCGTGATTGAGGCGCAGGTCCATTATAAATTCTTGACTTTGATACCACCAAAAAAGGAAGAAAATGAAATTTATTGTCTACAGGTGACCCATTTGGAAAACGCTGGGCAATCATCAGTCCAGATTCATATTTAGGGAAAAGACTAAATTTTAATCACGTTCCTAATGTCATATATTTACATATGGTAAGAATATAGGTGACAATGAAAGGACTGCAAATAAGGAATTTAAAGACATCCGCTTACGTATTTATTTATAGGCATCAATATATATATATATATATATATATATATATATATATTATATTTATATATATGTATATATAATATATGTAAATATAACATATATATATGTGTGTGTGTGTGTGTGTGTGTGTGTGTGTGTGTGTGTGGTGTGTGTGTGTGTGTGTGTGTGTGTGTGTGTGTGTGTGTGGTGTGTGTGTGTATAAATATATATATATATATTATATATATATATATATATATATATATATAATATATATGATGTATATATATATTATATATGTCTATATGTATGTATGTATTA
>NW_020869329.1:40000-65990 GCF_003789085.1 Penaeus vannamei | reverse complement strand
TGTCAGTCTGTGTAAAGGTTCCTAGTCATGGAGAATGTTATTTTTATGGACTGCATTTATCACTGGGTGGAGTCTCTCTCTCTCTCTCTCTCTCTCTCTCTCTCTCTCTCTCTCTCTCCTCTCTCTCTCTCTCCCCTCTCTCTCTCTCTCTTCTCTCTCTTCTCTCTCTCTTCCCTTGCTATCTCTCTCTCTCTTTCTTCTATCTCTCTCTCTCTTCCTTGCTCTCTCTTATCTCTTCCTTGCTATCCTCTCTCTGCTCTTCCTTGCCATCATCTCTCTTCTCTCTTCCTTGCATCTATCTCTCATCTTCCTTGCTCTCTCTCTTCCTTATCTCTCTCTGCCATCTCCTTCGCCACTTCTCTCTTCCTTTGCCATCTCTCTCTCTTTCCTGCCATCTCTCTCTCTTCCTTGCCATCTCCTTCCTCTTCCTTGCCATCTCTCTCTCTTCCTTGCCATCTCTCTCTCTTCCTTGCCATCTCTCTCTCCTTGCCTATCCTTTCTCTTTCTTTCCTTGCCATCCTCTCTTTCTTCCTTTTCATCTTCTCTCTCTTCCTTGCCATCTCTCTCTCTTCCTTGCCACTCTCTCTTTCCTTGCCATTCCTCATCTCTTTCCTTGCCATCTCTCCCTCCCTCCCTCCTCTTCTATCTCTTTCCCTCCTCCCTCCTTCCTCCTTCCTCCCTCCTCCTTTCCTCCTTCCTTCTCTCCTCCCTCCTCCTCCCTTTCCCTTCCCTCTTCCTTCTTCCTTTCCATCTCTTTCCTTTCCTTTTCTCTTCCTCCCTCCTCCCTCCCTCCCTCCCTCCCTTCCTCCCTCCCTCCCTCCTTCTTTCCCATCTTTCCTCCCTCCTTCTTTCCCAATCTTCCCTCCCTCCCTCTACAAGGCAATCGCAAACTCCTGCCGCGCGCCCTCTGCAATTTCGCACACAAAACCTGCAACAGAATCAGTCAATAATGAAAACCGCAACGCGCCCGTGTGACGCCGCCTTCGCCTTCGCCTTCGCCTTCGCCTTCGCCTTCGCCTTCTCCGCCTCTTCTCGTTTTTATTTTGCTTTGCTTCCTCTTTTTTATTATTAATCATACACGTACGTACGCACAGACACAGACACACACACACATGAACACATATGCAAGCTCGATTTCGTTTAGGCCACGTATACAAAAACAAAAACACTCTTCACTCCCTTTCCCCATCTCTCTCTCCTTTCTCTCTTTCTCTCTTTCTCCTTTTCCCTCATTCCTTCTCTCTCTCCTTTTTCCTCATTCTTTCTCTCTCTCTTTCCTTCCTTTACTCTATCTCCCCCTTCTCCCTCTCCGCTTCCCCCTCCTTTTCCCCCCTTCCCCCCCTCCGCCTCCCTTCCCCCCTTCCCTCTCCCCTCCCCCTCCCTTCCCCCCACCTACACCCACCCTCCACCCCTCTCCCGCAGCCCACGCATATCCACGCCGCCCACACAACTCCCCGAGGGCGTGAGGACATTTATATTCCATTGCCGAACAAGACTTATAACACGTCGACAGGTCGAAGAGAGTGTGCCATTTCATTTACCCGAGAGAGAGAGAGAGAGAGAGAGAGAGAGAGAGAGAGAGAGAGAGAGAGAGAGAAGAGAGAGAGAGAGAGAGAGAGAGAGAGAGAGGAGAGAGGGAGGAGAGAGGAGAGAGAGAGAGAGAGAGAGAGAGAGAGAAGAGAAAGAAAAGAGAGGAAGAAGAGAGAGAAGAGAAGAAGAAAGTAAGGGAGAGAGAGAGAACGAGAAAGTAAAGAAGAAGAAGAGAAAGAGAAAAAAAAGAAAGAGAAAGAAAAAGAAAAAAAGAGAGAGAAAGAAAAAGAAAAATATAGAAATCGAAATAAAAGGAGAAAGAGAGCGAGAGTCAAAGCGAGAAAAGAAAGAACACAGCCGAAAGACATACACCCGCGAGTAAACAAACAAGCGCAAACCCCGGTGCAGAGAGTGACTGATCCAGTGACTGACTGACTGACTAACATCTCACTCGAGTTTATCTGCCAATCAATCACTCTCCCGCTCGAGAAATCGGAGCCTATGAATGAATGAATGAATGAATGGACCAATGAATAAATATGTGAGTGAAAACGACCTGATCGTCTGATACGTGGGCTGTAAATGTAACCGCTCTCTCTTCTCTCTCTCTCTCTCTCTCTCGTCTCTCTCTCCGCTCAGCGCTCTCACACACACACACACACACACACACACACACACACCACACCCCCCCCCCCACCCCCACCACACACACACACATTGCACGGAGACAAAATCACCCCCGCACAACGCACCCCACTCCTTATGCAAACGCGCAAATTATTGACTCCAAAAAGTTTTCCAGGAGACGCAATGTTCCAAGCCCATTTCTCCCGCAAAGAATATGTTAATAGATTCTATTCTAGTTACAGGCCATAAACAAGATCACAAACATACATACATACATAACATGCGCACACACATACACACAACGCCACACAACAGACGCACATACAAGAAAGAGAAACAGAAAGAGAAACAAGAAAGAAAGAGAGAGAGAGAGAGAATGAGAAAGAAAGAGAAAAGACAGAAGAAAGAAATGAAAGAACAAGACAAACTAGCAAACAAACAAACCAGGCCACACAAGGACAAGGTCACCTCCCCAACAAAACAAAACACACAATAACAACGAAACAATAATACGCCCTGACACTCTATCCCTTAACCCCCCCCACACTTATCTTACCTACCTCCTCCTCCTCCTCCTCCTCCTCCTCCCTCCTCCCTCCCTCTCTCCCTCCTTCTTTCTTCTCTCCCCCCTACCCCCAACCATCTACCTTCTCTCCCTCTCCCTCCCTTCCCTCTCCCTTCCACCTCCCCATCCCTCTCCCTCTCACCCTCCCCTCACCTTCCCCCTCCCTCCCGCTCACCCTCTCTCCCTCACCTTCCTCTCCTCCCCGCTCACCCTCTCTCCCTCTTCCTCCCTCGTTCGCTCCTCTCTCCTACCCCCCAAGGGTACGATATACCCACCCTTACGTGACCCATACGTACGACCTTGACTATCATGAGATAGTGGAACAACCCCCCCCTCTCCTCCCTTACACCCCTTCCCTTCATTACCCTGCTCTACTTCTATTCCTCTTCTCTTCTCTTTCTCTTCACTTCTCTTCTCTTCTCTCTCCCTTTCTCTCTTCTCTCCCTCCTTCTTTCTTCTCTCCTCTCCCTTTTTCTTTTCTTCTCTCCTATCCCTTTCTTTCTTCTCTCGTCTCTTCTCTCCTCTCCTCTCCTCTCCTCTCCTCTCTCTTCTCCCCTCCTCTCTCCGACTGAAGGTAGTAGTACGAGGGGAATAGGAACAACAAACAACAACAACAACGACAACAACAAAAATCTACGGCACAGGTTAAAAGGTAACAGGGTGATTGGGTGACCTTGCGGTGATAAGCCTAAGGAAGGGAATTTAAGGCAAGGGGAAAGGGGAAGGGGAAGGGGAAGGGGATGCGACAGGGAAAGGGAAAAGGAGTAAAGGAAAGCCAGAAGAGAACGGGAGGGAGTGGGAAGGAGGGGAGAAAGAGAGAGGAAGGAGGAGAGGGGCAGGGAAAAACGAAGGAGAAGGAAGGGGAAAGGGAGGAGGGGGGGATGAGAAGGGGAAGAAAAGGGGGAAGAGGACGGAGGAGGAGGAGCAGGGGGAGAAGAAGGGAATGGAGAAAGGGAAAGAGGGGGAGAACGGAAAGTAGAAGGGGAAGAAAAGGGGGGAATAAGAAGGAGGAGCAAGTGAAGTGCACGCGACAGGGGAAGGGGAGGGGGTAGGGAAAGAAAGCGACATCACGATTTGAAGAACATAGGGTGGAGGGAGGATGAGGGAAGAAAGGGGGAGGAAAATCACATAAAAAAAAAAAAATCATAAAATAACACTGAGGCAGAATCAGAGACATGCCCGGCAATAAACAGGAGCTTAGTCAAAATACGTTTTCTTGTCATTGTTTTTGTTTCTTTGACCATCCGACAGCTCCCCCCCCCCCCTACAAAAAAGACACTACACCCGTCTTGATACAACAAAAGACAAAAAACAAACAAACAAACAAAACAAACCAACGACCATCAACAACACTCCGAAAGACACCCCCACCCCTCCTTAAAACCCTAACCGGCAACCCCCCACCCCCCCTCCCCCCAATCTCTCACATCACAACCGTCCCGTAAAAGAACAAGCGATCGGAGTGCCCGGCAATTAAGAGGAAATAATTAGCACAATTACCCTCGGCATCGCGGACGGTAATGACACGAACCGGACCGGATACGCCACGTTCCTGTCACTCCCCCGCCCCCCCCCCTACCCCCCCTGTCACTTTTGGAAGCCACAGACAATGGGTGTTTGCGTCGGGGGGGCAGGGGGCGGGCGAGGGGGGCGGGGGAGGGGGCGAGGGGGGCGGGGGGAGGGGCGAGGGGGGTGAGGGGGAGGGGGCGAGTGGGCGAGGGGCCGAGGGGGTTCGGGGCACAGGTGACGCGGCGAATCCACTACGTCGCCCTCACACACGCTGTCCGTTGCGACGAGCGTAGGGAAAAAAAAAAATATGAATGAGCGTGGAAATGAGACAGAATCGACGAGTATAGAAAAATTGAGGAATGAGCGTGAAAAAGACAACAGACGAAGAAAAGTGAAGAAAAAAGTCTGAAGGAACGTAAATAAAAGACAGAATAGACGGATGTAGAATAAAGAGGGAATAAACGTGAAGAAAATACAATAGACGAGTGTAGAAAAGAAGGACCGTGAATAAAAGACAGAACAGACTGTAGAAAAATGGCATGAATGGGCGTCAAAATAAGACAAAATCGACGAATCTACAAGAAAGTTTGAATGAGCGCGAAAGAAAATGGAGATCGAGTAAGTAAACGAGTATCTTAGTGTGTAAAAAAAGTGGAAAAAAAACAATAGACGATTGCAGAAAAAGGTGTGAACGAGCCCGAAAGAAACATAAGCGCGAACGAAAATGGAGATAGAGTGAGTAATCGAGTGTTTTAGTGTGTAAAACAACAGATAAAAAGGAATAGACGTGCGTAAAAAATATATGAATGAGATTGAACATTTGACCGGTGTCCGTTAAACTACGTATTGCAGACGAAGAGATAATCGAAACCGGCCATATCCATCGCTTACAGTGTGGATATGTCAATATTCATTCATACGTTTTCTACTTTCGTCTTATTTTCTCTTCTGCAACACACACATTTCCTCACTGTATTTATCTCCATTTCCTTTTACTAAATTCTTTATCTTTCCGTCTCACTCTCACACTTATTCGACCACAACCCCACACAAACAAGCAAACAGGCGTCAGCACGCACTCAAACACACTCTTCCATACCCTCCATTTCCCCTACCCCACCAACCAACAAAACAAAAACAAAACAAAAATACAGAAAAAATAACAAAAACAAAACAAAACAAAAAAAAGGATACAGAAAAATAACAAAAACAAAACAAAACAAAAAAAGTATACAGAAAAATAACAAAAACAAAACAAAACAAAGCAAAAACAAAAACCACACCACAACCCCCCCCCCCCCCCAAAAAAAAAAAAATCGCAACCCTCCCCCCCCAAAAAAAAGCCCCAAACTTCAGCCCGAAGCCCAAGTCCGCGAGCAAGACCGACGCCCCGCAGCGCCGCCGCCGCCGCCACCCCGGTCACCTTCACGATAACGAGAAACGACGCCGTTACCGAATTCAAACCGGCCGAGCTGATAAGGGCGATGATAAGACCACGTGGGAGGAAAGAGAGAGGGGAGGGGAGGAGAGGGAGAGGGAAGAGGGAGAGGGAGAGGGAGAGGGAGAGGGAGAGGGAGTGGGAGTGGGAGTGGGAGAGAGGGAGTGGGAGTGATGGAGGGAGTGGGAGTGATGGAGGGAGAGGGAGAGGGAGGGAGGGAGTGGGGGAGGGAGGGAGAGAGAGAAGGTCAAAGAGAGAAAGAGAGAGAGAGAGAAACAAAAAGAGAAAGAAAGACTCAGAAAGAAAGAAAGCAAGTCAAGAGAACGAGAGAGGGGGGGAGCATCCTCCCCCCTTCACCCTCCCCCTTGAAATTCCTTCTGGGGACGAATCCTAAACGGCCACGATTTGTATTCCTCAAGAGGGTGCTAAGAAGGCTTTGATGAATGGAGGAGAAAGGAGAGGGAAAGAGGGGGAGAGGGGGGAGAGGGGAGGGTGGAGGTGGGGGTCCTCAACTGACCCGCATTTAAATCAGGCAACTTTTCTGCTGCCTCTTCTACTGCTTTCTTCGGCATACTAAATTACAATAGGTCTATAAAAAAGACCCAACCACAACCACCTTACGCCACAAACCAAAATATACAAAAAACAACAACAAGAAAACACGCAAGCGCACACATACACATACATACATACATACATACACATACAATACACACACACAACACAACACACCACACACACACACATATACACAACACAACACTCACCCATCAACCCCACACAAACAAAAACCCCCCCCCCCCCACATACAAACATAAAACATAAACCCGCACCGACACACAAGCACGCGCACACATATAAAACACGTTCACCTACCCCCACACACAAACATAAAGACCTGTACATCTTCACACACACACACACACACACACACACACACACACACACACACACACACACACACACACACACACACACACACACACCCCACCCCCCCCAACGCACAAACACAAAAACACGCACCCCCACCCCACACACCCAAGCATAAAAACCCGTACCCCCCCCCCCCGCAAACATAAAAGCACCAACCCCACCCTCACCCTCACCCCCACTCCCACACCTAAATCCCCCACACAGCAGACAGCACTCGCCTGGCGCGCCAATCTGACTGACAACCGGCCCCCATTCACTGACGGTGACCTTGAGTATCAACGTAGAGACACATACACACACACGCACACACACACACGTGCACACGCGTACACACGCACGTACACTTCGGTCCACACACAGATGCACGCTTGCCGACCACAAACTAAATTACACCTCTTTCTCAACCGACAGACGGTGGAGGGGATGGAAGAAGAGGGCAAGGAAGGAAGGAGGAGGAGGAGGAGGAGGAGGAGGAGGAGGAGGAGGAGGAGGAGGAGGAGGAGGAGGAGGAGGAGGAGAGGAGAGGAGGAGGAGGAGGAGAAGAAGAGGAGGAAGAACAAGGGGGGAGAAGGAGAACAAGGGGGAGAAGGAAAACAAGGGGGAGGGGAAGGAGGAGAAATAAATGGAGGAAGAGAAGGAGTAGGAGAACAAGGGGGAAGAGAATTGAGGAGAAATAAATGGAGGAAAGGAAGAGGAGGAGAGAGGAGGAGGAGGAAAGGAGAAGACAAGAAACAGGCAAAAGGAAACAGTGTACAAAAATAGAATACGTTTTTTAATCAAATCCCTCCGCCCTCCCTTTCCCTTTTCCCCCTCCCTCCTTCTCCTTCTCCCCTTCCCCCCCCTCATCCTCCCCTTCCCCCTCTCCCTCTTTCACCCCCCAATTCAACCTTCCCCCCAACAACCCGTCATTCTTTCATCTGCCTCCTCCCCCCCCCCCCTCCACTATCTCGCCAACACCTGCGGCCCTAAGAGGCACCAACGAGCTGACCAATCACAGCACGCCTCGCCGTTCATTCACAGACTTTTACAATTCACAACCTTACTACCGCCACTATCGCCCCCCCCCCTACCACCCCCACCCCTACCCCGCGCTCCACCGCCTATCGCTATCTCCCTCATTATCATCGACTGTTACCTTATCGTTAATGGCAATTTTGATTCTTATCGGCAATGCGACTGTTCGAATCCCACTCGTCGCTTACAGTCTTCTAATAGAGAAATAAATTGATAAATAAATAGATTAATCAATGAATAAAGATGAGCTGACAATCTAAACGCCTCATTTACAACACTTGCAGAAAGACGGAAATAAAGAAAATCTACAAATAAATCAATACACAAAATAGAAAGAAGAACAAGAATGGCGGAAAGAATAAACAGAGAAAGGATAAAAAATAAAAAATAAATACCAAAGAAAGCAGTTATAAGGAAATAAAGAACATCGAAAAAAAAGGAAAACCAGAGATAAAGAAATAAAGGAAATCGAGAAAAGAGTAAAAAAAAAAAAAACAGTTATAGAACAAACAGCGATTAGGTAAAAAAAAAAATCGATAAAAAAGAAAACTGGCTGCTTCCGGGCTAACCGAAAAACCGCAGCCACGAACAGTCCCTTTCAAACGGCCGTCGCTAATATTCTGCCGCAGAAAATTGCCAAAACGGATAAGCAACCCTTCCTGCCTTTTCACTGACGAGTCCCTCCCTCCCTCCCTCCTTCCTCCCTCTCTCCCGGCTATTCTCTTCATCTCTCCTAGTCCTTCCCTCTCTCTCCATCTCTCCCCCCTACTCTCATCTTCCTCTCTTCCTCCCTCTCCTCTCTCCTCTTCCTTCCTCACTCTCATCTTCCCCTCCCCTCCCACTCTCTCCCCCTTTCCTTCCCTCCCACTCTCATCTTCCTCTCCCTTCCTCCCTCCCACTCTCTCCTCCTCTTCCTTCTCCCCTCCCATTCTCTTTTCCCCCCACTCTCTCTTCTCTCCCTTCCTCCCTCTCTCCCTTCCTCCCCTCCCCCGCCTCAACCCCAAAACCCCAAAACCAACGACCATCGTGTCTTCAACCGCCCCATCTGTCTGCCTTTGCCTCTTCCTGTGTTCTTTCTTTCTTTCCTTCTTTCTCGCTTCTCCTCATTCGCTTTTTGTACGTTCTCTGTCTCTGCCTCTGTCTTCTGCCTGTCTCTATTCCTGCCATACTCCTCTCCCTTCCTATCTCCTCCTCCCTTCCTATCTTTCTCCTTCCTTTCCTCCTTCTCCCTATCACTTCCTCCCCCCTTCCCTTCCCCTCTTTCTTTCCCCTGTCATTCCTCCTCCTCCTCTTCCCATCATTCCTTCTTCTTCCTCCCTCCCTCCCTCCCTTCTACCATTCCTTCTTCCTCCCTCCCTCCCTTCCTACCATTCCTTCTTCCTCCTTCCTTCCTTCCTTCCTCCCTTCCCCCCTCCCTCCCTTCCCTTCCCTTCCCTAACTCTCTCCCTCTCTCTCCTCTCCCTCCCTCCCTCCCTCCCTCCTTCCTTCCTTCCTTCCTTCTTCCTTCCTTCCTTACCTCCCCCCCCTCCTCTCTCTTTTCCTCAACTCACTTCCTGCGACACAAAAACCGTTCACCATAAAGTCATGGTGTTCGGCGGGAAGAGGTAAGCTCCGATTCACACAGCTACCCCTCACCCCACCCTTCCCCCTCCCCCAACTCTCCCTCTCCTCCTTACCCCTCCCCAACTCTGACCCTCACCCCTCCCCCCCAACTCTCCCTCTCCTCCTTACCCCTTCCCTACTCTCACCCTCACCCTCACCCCTCCCCCCACTCTCCTCCCCCTAACCCTTTCCCCATTCCTCCCACATCCTCAACCTCTCCACACCCCACCCTCCCTCTTTCTTCTTTCCTCTCCTCTCCCTCTCCCCTCTTCCCCCTCCCGTCCGTCTACTCCTTCCTCCTCCTCCTCCCCTCCTCCTCCTCTCCTCCTCCTCCTCCTCCTCCTCTCTCTCTTTCACCCTCTCCCCTCTCTCTCCACATCCTACTCCACTCTCCCCCCCATCGGTACTCCACTCCCCACTTCAACCCCACCTCCCCCCTTCCTTCCTTCCTTCCGGGTGGCGCATTGTACCCCCCCCCCTCTCCCTCCTAGTTTCCTTCCTCTCTCTTCGTTTTTCCTCTCACTCATTTCCTTTATCATTTTTAATTTTATTAATCCTTTTTTATCTCTCCTGTTAGTTTATTTTTCATTCTTTTATTATTTCTTCTTCCTCTCCGCCTATTTCCCTAGTTCTACCTCGACTTTTCTCCTCCAAAAGCTCTGAACACTAGAAATAATAACAATAATAACAACAACAATAATAATAAAAAAAATAATAATAATAAACAACAACAAACAACAACAACAACAACAATAATAATAATAATAATAATAATAATAATAATAATAACAGCAACAACAATAATAATAATAATAACATAATAATACATTAATAATACAATAATGATAAAATAATGATAATGATAATGATAATAAATGATAATATAATAATAATAATAATAATAATAATAATAATAATAATAATAATAATAATAATAATATTAATAACAACAATAAAATAACAAACAATAATAATAAAGGAGATATAAAAAGAAGATATGAGAAAGAGACACAACGACAAAGGGAAAAAAATACAAACACATCTTCAATCTCCGGAGCACACAGAATGGGCGTAGATAGAGAACAAGACGAGCACGCCCACGACCAGCCCATACCGACGATTATCTACCCCCCCCCCTCCCCTTACCCCCCCACCCCAAACCCTATACCTTCCCCTTCCCTTTCCTCCTTGTCTGTCCACTACCCTTCCTCTTCTTCCTTCCATTTTCTCCCTCTCCTTCCTCCTTCTTTACCCTCTCTACCCACCTCACCCTCAACCCCCTTTACCTTCCTCTAAATACCCTTACCTTCCCCTTCCCCTCCCTTCTTCCCTTCCCCTTTCTACCCTCTTTCTCCCTCTCCTTATTCCTTTTTCACCTCACACACGCACCCCACATCACCCCTCCCCCTCCCCATTTACCTTCCCCTAAACACCTTCCCTTCCCTCCCCCTACCCTTCTAACCCTTCCCTCCTTCTTACCCTTTTCTCCCCTCTATCTCCCCTCTCCTTATTCCTCCTTCACCTCACACTCGCACTCCCCTCACCCCCTCGTTACCACCAACTCCCTCCACCCTACCCCCCCCCCACCCCCCGGTCCCTCGCACGCCCACGCGCCTCCTTTCAGAATCACCTTCATTTTCACGCCCATTGTCAGGCTCAGCACGCCCCTGCTGCTGCCGTTTCTGAAGATACTGTCGATCTTATTTCATAAATCTATCTGTCTATCTATTTACTAACAGTATCATTAAAATACTGCTACTACTACTACAACTGATAATAATAATAATCATAATAATAATAATAATAATAATAATAATAATAATAATAATAATAATAATAATAATAATAATAATAATAATAATAATAATAATAATAACAATAATAACAATATAAATCACAATAATCATAATAACAATCAATAATAATAACAATAAAATTACCGATTATTGACGATGATGAAAATGAAGATGAAAATGAAGATGAAGGAAGATAAAAATGCACATGAAGATGATGATAATGATAGCAATAACGACGAAGACGATGGTGACGATGACGACGATGATACTGTCATAGGGAGGTTGTTAAGATGGGCAACAGAGGGAGGAGGGAAAGACGGACATGAGGGAAGTAAAGAAGCGTGAAAGACGATTATCAGATTCGGGCGAAGGAAGAAGGGCGAGATAAGAACAAGAAAAAGAGAGAAAAATATGTGAAAATCTAACACAGAGGAAAGGGGGAAACCGAGTATATAAGACTAAATGAAAGAATTAAAGAGAGAGAAGAGAGAGAGAGAGAGAGAGAGAGAGAGAGAGAGAGAGAGAGAGAGAGAGAGAGAGAGAGAGAGAGAGAGAGAGAGAGAGAGAGAGAGAGAGAGAGAGAGAGAAACATAAAAAAGAGGAAATAGACAAAATTAAAAAGAAAAAAGGGCTACAAAAAAGGGACTAAACGCCCCCCAAAAAAAGAATAAATAAATAAACAAAAATCAAGACAAGGCAACCCTCTTTCCGCCTAACCTCCCCAGGAAATCCGAGATCAAGAAAAAACCCATCATAACACCATTACAAAACGCACCATAACACCACACAACACCGCCATCCACACTGGCCCTTTTATCCCGTCTCATCCAAGCCTATCCATACATCCTCGGGCCCTCTATCCTTCTCTGTTTTTTTATTTCTATCCTATTCATCATGCCTTGTCAGGGATGCCTCTCGCTCCCTTGGTATCTAATTTCGCGATCGTTCTTTTCCTAATTATTTCATTCTCAATTATCTCATTCTATTTTCGTCCTTTGAAAAAAGAAAAAAAAAGTTCTCCTTTCGATTATCTCTTTGATATACACTTTATTTCCTATCGTTCCCTTCCTTTTTAATTACCCCATTTTCTATCGTTCCACTTTTTAATCAACTCATTTCCTATCCTTCCCTTGCTGTAATTACCTCATTCCCTTTCCTCTCACTCTCAATTCCGGTGTAACAGAAGAAAGGAGAAAAACAACGTGTCCCTAATAACAAACCTAACATCCGTAGAGGTCTATAATTTCCGAACATTTTTTCTTAATCAATATACTCCCTTTGTAAATTGCAAATAACGGAGATATCTAATACCCAAGACGCCAACCAATCACACGTCGCGTTCCATCTCGACCAGCCAATCAAAACGTCCGATCCATCTCCATCGAGGTTTGCGCGCCAAAATGCCTCGACCGCTAATCGGATGCCAGATGTCGCTACCGAAATTTTTGTCCACGCATTTCTGTTTTTCTGTTTCTTTTAAGTGATCAGTCAAAACTCTGTCTTTTCATACTTAAATGGGACATGCTTGCTGGTTTATGCCGAGGGGACAGATACGATTGCTTGATATTTGATTATTGGTTAGTAATGGTTAATAATGACACTGAAAACTTTTATTTTACTTGGCATCCCCGATAAACAGAACATCAAAACCAAAACATCCGAAGAAAAAAAAGGAAAGAAAAAAAAAGACAATTCAGCGAATACCAATTACCTTATCCTATCTTCACCATCCTTGCACAGTCCCTATCTCCCCTCGCCATTATCTAAATTATCCCTCTTACTCTCTTTCGTGTACTTTGTCCTTACCCCTTACATTCTTTCTTAAGCTTCTATTCTCCCTTTCTATCTCCCCTCCACGGCGTCTTTCTGAACGAGGGAGACAGACGATAATACGATAAAGGGGAAGAGAGAGAGACTGGCGAATGAAATAAAAGAGGAAGGGGAAGTAACAGAGAGCGTAAAACTTGGGAAGGAAGGAAGGAAGGAAGGAAGGAAGGAAGGGGAAGGAAGGAAAAGGAAGGGAGGAAAGGAAAGAGAAGAAAGGAAGAAAAAAAAAGGAAAGAAAGAGGGAAGGGGGGAGGGGGGGAGGGGGCAAAAGGGATGGGGCAGTAGAGAGAACGTAAGATAATTAGAAGGGTGAGAATATGGATGGTAATGGGGAACTGGTGCTGGAATGGGAAGGGAAAAGGGGAGCGAAGGGAATAACCAAAATAAAGGAAGAGTGGGAGGGAGGGAAGGAAATGAAAGGAGAACCAGAAAGAGAGAAAGAGAGAGAGAGAGAGAGCAGAGAGAAGAGAGAAGAGAAGAGAGAGAAGAGAAGAGAAGAGAGAGAGAAGAGAGAAAGAAGAGAAGAGAGGAAGAGAAGAGAAGAGAAGAGAAGAGAAGAGAAGAGAAGAGAGAGAGAGAAAGAGAGAGAGAGAGAGAGAGAGAGAGAGAGAGAGAGAGAGAAGAGAGAGAGAGAGAGAGAGAGAGAGAGAGAGAGAGAGAGAGAGAGAGAGAGAGAGAGAGAGAGAGACGTCGGGAGAGCGTGTACTCCACCCACCCACTTTGACAGATCACTCCCTCAGGGTACAACTACCCCCCCCCACCACCCCTTCTTCCAACCCCAACCCCCCGACCCTACAAACATTCATTACGCCAAGTGACCGCCTAAATCCCCCTCCCCCCCTCCCTCACCACCCCCATATACCTCCTCTCTTACCTAATTTTCATAACATAATCGTGACAGAGTTGGGGGAGTGAAGGAGTGGGTGGAGGGGGGGGGAAGATGGAGTAGGGGAGAAGTGATGGAGTGGGGGGGGGAAGTGAAGAAGTGAGGGGGAAGTAAAGGAGTAGGGGAAGTGACGGAGTGGGGGGGAAGCGAAAGAGTGGGGTGAAGTGAACAAGTGGGGGGGGGGAGTAAAGGAGTGGGGGAAGTGACGGAGTGGGGGAGAAGCGAGAGAGACAAAGTGAAGTGGGGGGGTAAAAGATTGGGGGGAAGTGACGGAGTGGGGGGGGAGTAAAGGAGTGGGAGGGGGAGGAGGGTAGGGAGATGGGAAGGTAGGGCCCAAAAGGGGAATAGGGAGTTCTGGGGAGTAGGGAGTTAAGCGAGAGGGGAGGGAGTAGAAAGGAAGGAGAGAAGGGGAGAGAAAGGCGAGAGGGGAGAAGTAGAAAGGAAGGAGAGAAGGGAGAGAAGGGGAGAGAAAGGCGAGAAGGGAGAAGAGAAGAAGAAGAAGAAGAAGAGACAGAGAAGAGAATAAACAAATGCCCCATTTTCCTTCGCCAGCGTGTGGATTCGTCAGCCCGTATTTCTTCTTTTTCGGTCTGCCATCCCCGCCCTCTCTATTCCGCTGATCCTCAAAATGACAAAACACGTTTAAGGGAAATTTGCATAACAAAAGACAAAGAGACAGAAAAAAGGGACCGGTAGCACCCTTCCCTTCAACGCATAGACAAAAAAAAACGAGAGAAAAAAAAAAAAAAAAAACGAAAAACTATCGCGCGTGGAGCTAAAGCGAGCGAAAAAAAAACTGTTCAACTAGCGCCTCTAGCGGAAGACCGGGGAAACACCTGCAAACACTTGTCACAGGTGGTCCACTACACACTAACTGCTTCATTATGCCACACAAAATAGGAAAATAATCGCCCCCCCCCCACACACATGTTCTCCCTCTCCTTCTCCCTCTCTTCTATCTTCCTCCCCCTGTTCCCTCTCTCTCTTCCCTCTTTCTTCCCCTCTTCCCCTCCGACTTTTCCCGCTTTCTCCCCCTCTTCCTCTCTGTCTCTTCCCTCTTTCTCCCCTTTTTCCCTGTTCCTCTCCCTCTCCTCTTTCTCCCCTGTTCTCCTCTTCCCTCTTTCTCCCTCTTCTTCCTCCTTCTCTTCCCTCTTTCTCCCCATGTTCCCTCCCTCTCTTCCCTCTTTCTCCCCCTGTTCCTCTCCCTCCCTTCCCTCTTCCTCTTCCTCTTCTTCTCCATCTCCCTTTCGCTCTCCCTCTTCTCCCTGCAAATTGCATTCTCACCGTTTCCTTTTGCAAATTCGTTCCACGTGCAGCCAACGACATACCTGCAAGAAAAAAAGTCTCCAATTAATACATGGAAAGGTAGAATATCAACGAACATTAGAAATTTATCTGACACGCAAAAATAAATACAGATCTAAAGCTTACATAATATCTTTGTAACAAAACATTAACCAAAACCAGTAAATAAGGAAACAAAATTATCAATTCAACTAACACCCCCCCTCAAAGGAAAGAAAGAAAGAAGGAAAGAAAGAAGAAAGAAAAAGAAGAAAGAAAGAAACAAAAATATATACAAATAAATAAAAAACATGAGCATGACACCCCCTCAAAAGAAAGAGAGAAAGAAAGAAGAGATAAAGAAAGAAAGAAAGAAAAGAAAGAAAAAAAAAAGAAAAGAAAAGAAAGAAAAAATATAAAAAAATACATAAAAAAACATTAGCATACACCCCCGCCTTCCCCCACCCCCCCACCCCCACATCTCCCCAAATACGCGCATTACATCGACCAACTCAGCGATGACTCATCCTCACCTGTCAGTCAATCAATCGCGGGTTAAATGGCACCTGACTTTCCATAATTGTGTTATTTACAATTGTAGAATATTAAATAACAATAATCATCTTCATCGTAATAATCATTATTGCTATTATCATTATCATTCTTATCATATCAATAACAATGATATTCACGAAAATGTTAGTATACGTCTATATCTCAACGAACAAATAACGCCTAACTATAAAATACCAATATCATCAATTCTAAAATGCAACATCCATTACAAAATCCACATAGGCCTACAGTTTATTTTTTCATCAAACTACACACAACACAACGTTTCCCAATGCAGAATGTATAACGCATAATATACAATAGACAACCTGCGAGTTAATTGTGATATATATATATATATATATATATATATATATATATATATATATATATATATATTATATATTATATATATATATATATTATATATATATATATATATATATATTACATATATTACATATATACATATATTACATATATTTATATATATTATATATATTATATATATTACATATATTACATATACTACATATACTATATATACTACATATATACATATATTATATATATATATTATAATTATATAGATTATTGCATATATACATACATAAATATGCATACATACATACATACATACATATGCATACACACATATACACACATCTATAAATCACACACACACACACACACACACACACACACACACACACACACACACACACACACACACACACACACACACACACACACACACACACACACACACACACACACACACACATATATATACATATATAAACATTGATGATCCGGCGAAGGTTAATGAATAATGAGACGGAAATCAACTTCGCAACGATCAATTATGAATCACATTCCACTGCGCAAGTTTGGCGCGTGAGGCACTTGATGAATAAAGTATTTAGGAAGAGGAGGACGTAGGAGAAGCAGTAGTAATAGACGAGGAGGAGGAGGAGGAGGAGGAGGAGGAGGAGGAGGAGGAGGAGGAGGAGGAGGAGAACGAGGAGGAGGTTAAAATGAATTCCAGAACCGCCAAGAAAAAAATAAAAACAACAGCAAACTTCAAAGCAAACAACAAAGGGAATAAAACACAAACAAACAAGCCAAGCAACGAAACCAAAAAGAGAGCAGCCCGAGAGGAGAAAAAACGGGTTTCTAAAACAAACAAAAGTAAACAAAAACAACAAAAACCGAAATACCAACACCAAATAAAATAAAAAAAAAACATCACGAAAAAAGACATCAAAAGACATCAAAATCCAATAATAAATAAATGAGCCAAAGCAAGCACAACGCCACCAAAAGCAGGCTCCATTGGACAGCCCGAGGACCTCCCTGCAACTGCGCCCTGAGCCTGGACCTGCATACTGCACCTTGCCTTCAACCAAGGCAATGCACGAAGGTCGATGACACGCCTTGACGTGTACGCAAACGCACGCACTCACACACCTACATGCAGAAACACAAACACACGCGAACATATATAGACACGCGAACATAATCATATATACACAGACACGCGTACATAATCATATATACACACACGCGCTTGCGCACACATTCACAGATGCACAATACACACAGTGCATGCCTACTACATGCACATGCTCCCACAACCAGCATACCAACCAATGAACTCCACATACGCGCACATACTGTACACATCCGACAAAAAACACAAGCACACGCGCCGGCTGCACAAAAAGTGAACAAAATCACAAACGTTAATTCCTGCAAAATACAGTATATGCAACAACCAACGGCCAGTAAAAAAATGTAATAAACACTCAATAAAAACGCAATAACAATCATAATAGAGAAAGATTAAAAATCAGAGCATTTCAGTACTTCCATTTCCCTCCCTCTCTTCCCCTCTCTCTTTTCCTTGTCCTTTCACCCCTCCCCATTGACCCTCCTCCTTCCCTCTTTCCCTTCTCCACCTCCTCTTCCCATATCCTTTATTCCCTCCTTTACCTCCCTTCCCTGCCCTTTCCTCCTTCCCTTCCCTCCATCCCCCCTGCCCTCTTCCCCTCTCCCTTACCCTCTCCTCTCCCCAGTCCCTTCCCCTCCCCCTCCTCTCCACTCTTCTCCCTCTCCCTCTCCTCCTTCCCTCTTCTCCCTCCCACCCCCTTCCCCTCCCCCCCCCCCCCTCCCTCCACTCGCCACAGGAAGCAGCACAAGGAGTCGCCGCTGGCCCTGATTGGCTGTGATTGTCCACACTTCCGGCCAATCAGCGGCCGCAACCGGAACAGCGCCCGTGTTAGCCAGCTACCGTCCCGCCGCCGTCGCCTGCTGTCGCCGTTACTGTCGCCGCCGCTGTCTGTCTGTCTGTCTGTCGCCGCCGGAGAGTACTTCCCCTTATTCTAATCCTAATCGTAATTCTAGATCGAATCCTCATTTTATGTCTGATTCCGGTTCTGTGGCTCCCGCGGGGGCTCTGACCTCGGGTCGATTAGGAGGATGAATTCCTTGTCAGAGAAGTCACAAGAGGATAACAAATCGTGAAAGAGACAATGAAGAGAAAAATAAGGAAAAAAGGAACGAAGGGGAAATCGGCGAGGGAGATGAAGAAAAAATACCACCAAGGAAATGAAAAACGAAAACAAGAAAAACGAAAAAAAAGGAAAAACGCTGTAAAACAGAAAAACAAAGACGGAAAAGAACAGAAAAAAGAACAGGACAGGGAAAAGAACAAGAAGAAAACCAAGAAAAGGAAAAAGAAAACGAAGGAGAAAAAGAAAAATAAGAATAAGAAACGGAAGAAGAAAAAAATAAGAGGGGAGAAGAGGACGACGAAGAAGAAAAAAATGAAAAAGAAAAAAAGAAGAGGAGGAGCAGGACAAAAAAGAAGTACAAGTCAAATTAAAAAAAAAAAAAAAGAGGAGGAAGACGACGACGAAAAAGAAGAACGTCAAACTAAAAAAAGAGCGAAGCACCTCGTCGTGACAGAGGGAAGATTCGGGATTCAGTGATGAGGCAGATTAGTCTCGAGTCGGGACCGATGTGGCCTATCTTTACGTCTTTTTTTTTTCTTTTCTATTTTCTCCTTTCATTCTCTCTTTTATCTGTCTTTGTGAGGTCGTTGTCCCTTTTATCTCGGCCTCTCTTGTCTCTGTCCTTCCTTGTCCCTTGTCCCAATTTTTATTATTCAACTGTTCGTTTAATTTTCCCTTTTTTTCTGTTCGTTATTTCCTGTGTGCAAAGGGGAGAGTTTTGTGTGTTTGTGTACGCGTGTGCCTTCGCTCTTCCTTCCTCTCTCCCTTTACCTCTGTCAATCTGTCTGTTTCTTTTTACTTTTTCTCTTTCCCTTTTTCTTCCTCTTCCCTTCCCTCCTCCTCTCTCCCTCTCCTTCATATCCTTCATTTTTCTCCTCCCACCTTCCCTCTCCTCCCTCCCTCTCTCTCTCCTTTATCTCCTTCATTTCTTCGCTCCTTCCCACCATCCCCATTCTTCCCTCCTCTCCCTCTCCCTTCCTTCCCTCCCTTCATTCCCTCCCATCCTCCCCATTCTTCCCTCCTACCTTCCTCCCTCCACCCTCCCTCTCCCCTCTTTCCCTCCCTCCCTCTCCCTCCTTCCCCCACCCTCCCCATCCTCCCCTTCCCTCCTCTCTCCCCTACTCCCTCCTTCCCTCCTTCCTCCTTCCCTCCTCTCTCTCTCTCCGCCCAGCCGGACACGAGAAATTCACAAGCACATCCGGGACCTCGATGGAAACAAAAGACGGCGGCGGCGCGCAGTACAAAACCCGCGTTCCGGAGGAGTAAGCGATGTAACACACACCGTTGTCACGACATGGGGGGGGGGGGGAGAGAAGGGGGGGGAAGGGAAGGGATAGCGGGAGAGCGGGGTAGAGGGGCGGGGGATAGGGGTGAGTAGGGGGATAGGGGGTTGGGAGAGCGGGGTAGAGGGATAGGGGGTTGGGAGGAGGGGGAGGATAGGGGGTTGGGAGGAGGGGTAGAGGGAGGGGTTGGGAAGTAGAGGGATAGGGGTTGGGGATAAGATAGCGGGGTAGAGGGATAGGGGGTTAAGACAGCGGGATAGGGGATAGGGGTTTTGGGAGTAGGAGGTTACTGGGCCTGAGGGCATGGTTCGGGGAAGCGGTAGGGGAGAGTAGAGGGCTAGAGGGATAGTGGGATAGCCGGAGAGTGGGATACGTGAGTATGGGGATAGCAGGATTTGGAGGAATAGGGAACACGGTGATAGTTAAAAAGGTGTTAGGGATAGGAAGATATGAGGAATAGAGGGCAAGGGGGGGGGGGAAGAGGCATAGAGGGTTGGGGGTAATTGGAGAAAGGGAGGGAAAAGGGACAGGGGAATTGTGGAATGGAGGGTAGGAGAACACTTGAATATGGGACAGGGGTTAGGGGGGGGATAGCATATGGGATCGGGGGTGGGGATAGACAACAGAGTGAAAAGGGGAAAGACGGAGGGGAAGGAGCAGAGAAGGGAAAATGGGAAGAGGGAGAGACGATGATAAAAAGGGGAAAATCAGAAGAGGAAGGGAAGAGAATGAGTAATGGGGAAGAAGGATGTTGAAGAGGGGAAAAAAGGAAGTTGAAGAGATAGGGAGTGGGAGGAAAGGGGGAAGAAAATGAAGATGGGAATAAGAGAAGGAGAGAGAGAAGAAGGGAGGAGAGGAAATCACACGAAGAAAGGGTTGGACAATGTGCTCACAGACGGGAACGAAGGAGGAGGAAGAGGAAGGGGGGATAAAATAGGAAGGCAGGAGGGGGAATGAAGTGTGTCAAGGTGAAGATGAATAAGCGGAACGTAGAGAAAGGAAGAGGAAACTTAAAATATAATAATGGACAACGAAGGAGGAAGCAAAGGAGACAGAATAACGGAGACGGAGACGAAGGGTGGGAGGCAGAGAAAAAAACTGGGTCTCGACTGAGTAAAAAAGGGTAATAATGATAATACAATAAAGATATGTATATAAAAAGAAGGCGAATCACCGATGTTAGCAAAAAAGAAAACAAAAACACTCCAAGTAGGGGAGGTCGCTCACCTAATAAAGAAAGTGGGAGAAAGAGAAAGGGGGAAGGAGGAGGGAGGGAGGGAGGGAGGGAGGGAGGGGAGCGGGAGGGAGAAGGGAGACAGGGAGAAAGAGAGAGAAAGAGAGAAAGAGAGAGAAAAGAGAGAGAAAGAGAGAGAAAGAGAGAGAGAGAGAGAGAGAGAGAGAGAGAGAGAGAGAGAGAGAGAGAGAGAGAGAGAGAGAGAGAGAGAGAGAGAGAGAGAGAGAGAGAGAGAGAGAGAGATATATATACATATATATATATATATATATATACATATAATATATATATATATATATATATATATATATATATATATATATATATATATATATATATATATATATATATATCCGTCCAGCAGGCAAAGAGAGTACGGAAGGTGAAAGTAGGAAACAGAAACGATGACAAAACCGGGGGATAGAAAGATATCGAGATAAAGAGATAGAGAGAGAGAAAAAAAAAAACACAACACCACACCCCGCACACCAAGGAAGTCGGCGAGTACCCGATGCAAGCTCATCCCAATTATCGGAGCGCCGCTATTAAAGTAATCATTGGCCAACCTCCCCTGCCTGATCACCACTCCCCCCTCCTTTTCACCCCATACACCCCTCCCTTCCTTCCTCCCCTTCCCCCCACCCCATTCACCCCTTCAAACCCACTCTCATCTTCCCCTCCCCCATTCTTTTCTCTTCCCCCTCCTCCCTCCCCTTCTCCCCACCCCACCTCCTTCCTCCCTCCTTCCCACTCCATTCACCCCTCCCATTCCTCCTTTCCCTTCTCTACATCCCATTCACCCACCTCTCCCTCTTCCGCCCCCTCCTTCCTTCCCTTCTCTCACCTCCTTTCTTCCCTTCACCTCTCACCTCTTCCCTATCGTACCTTACTCCACCCTCACTCACAACCCCCTCCCTCCCCCTTTTCTCCCCTTCATGCAATAACAATTAAATACCAGGAGAAAGAAAATGAGAGGGACGGTTACTATAGAAAAACGAAGAGAGAGAGAGAGAGAGAGAGAGAGAGAGGAGAGAGAGAGAGATGGAGAGAGAGAGAGAGAGAGAGAGAGAGAAGAGAGAGAGAGAGGAGAGAGAGAGAGAGAGAGAGAGAGAGAGAGAGAGAAGAGAGAGAGACAGACAGACAGACAGAAAGAAGAAGAGAGGATGGTAACAAATAATAGTAGCAGTAATAGTAATAGTAACAGCACTGCTACTACTACTGTTAAAATAATAATAAATACTAATACCAATACCAACAATAACAATAACAATAGCAATAACAATTTCGATAATCTAACAAAAAATAACAAAAACAATCATAAAACAAAGACAAAATAAAATACCAAACGCACACACACGAACAAAACCGACCAACCAACCCCGACCAACCCAACCCAAACCAACCAAAAACCCAAATCAACCAACAAACCAAGAGAGGAGAAACGAATAAACACGCGAGAGAACAAAAGAAACGAATAAACCGAGGAGACGTGGAAGGACTCCACTTGCACTCCTCCAAGACGATAAATAAGACGCTGGAACGACCAACACAAAAGCGACGGATGAGAAAGGAGAGAAGAGAGAGAGAGAGGGGGAGAGGGGAGGAGAGAAAGAGGGGGGAGAGGAGGGAGGGAGAGAGGAGGAGGAGTGAGAGAGAGAGAGAGGGGAGGGAGTTAAGAGAGGGAGAATGGGTGGAGGAGAGGGGAGAGGAGGGAGAATAGGGGGAAGGGATGAGGGGAGAGAAAGAGAGAAAGGGAGAAGGGAGGGAAAAGGTGGGATGGAGGAAAGAGGAAAGAGAGGAAGGAGCAAGAGAGAGAGAGAGAAATGGAGGGGGAGAGGGATGGAGGAAGAGGGGGAAAGGGGAGAGGGTGGAAGTAGGAAAAGGTGAGAGAGGAGGAATAGAACACGAATAGAAGACGACTAAGAATAGTCGTAGATAAAGAGGGCGGGAAATAAAATAGTTGGACAGCGTGAATGAGCGACTGAGTGAGTGAGACAGTAAGAGTAAGTGAAAAAGTAAGTAAATAAACAGAATGAGTCAGTGTCTAAAAAAAATGAAAAATAAATATCAACCTAACAAACAAGAAACCAAACACACTGAAGTGAAGATGAAGGGATGAGATACGGATGGACATAAAGAGGGGAAGGACGATAATAAAAAGGGGGCGGAGGAGGGGAAGGGAGGAAAGGAAGGAGGGGAAAGGGGAAAGTAGGGAAGAAGGGGAAGGGAGGGAGGAGGGAAAGGAGGGGAAAGGGGAAGGGAAGGAGGAAGGAGAGAGGAGGAAGGGAGAATGGAAAGGGAGAAGAGTAAAGGAAGGAGGAAGGGAGAGAGGGGAAGGGAGGAGGGGGGAGAGAGGGAGGTATGGAGGGAAGCTGCTAAGACTTCCTCTATAGCCTCAAGCGTTGATCAAGGAGAGGGCGAGGGTGAGGGTGGAGGAAGGGGGGGAGAGGGGTAAATGGGGAGGGGGATATGGGTGATGAAGATGCGATGACTCATTCTTCGTAACTGAAGGGAGGTGGAATGCGAGCGGGCGAGAGAATAGAGAAGAGGGAGGGAAGAGAGGGGGAAATGGAATAAAAAAAGGAAGAGCAAGAATAGAACCCAAATTTAGACGAGAGGAAGGGAAGGAGAGGATGAAAGGATATAGCCAATATATAAGTACATAGGAACATACGAACACACAAACACACACACACACGTGTGTATATGCGTATATACATACATACATGCATATATATATATATATATATATATATATATATATATATATATATATATATATATATATTAGATAGATAGAATAGATAGATAGATAGACAGATGAGAGAGAGAGAGAGAGAGAGAGAGAGAGAGAGAGAGAGAGAGAGAGAGAGAGAGAGAGAGAGAGAGAGAGAGAGAGAGAGAGAGAGAGAGAGAGAGAGAGAGAGAGAGAGAACATATCACACAGCACAATCAACAACAAAAACAGCCACACGCACACAATCAACCCAAACAAAACCAAACAAACAAACAAAAGTCAAAAAACGAAGAATGGAGAAGCAAGGATGGAAATGAGGTTAGAAGCAAGGAAGGAAAGAAGGAAGGAAGGAGAGGAAAAGGGATGGGCAAGACGCCACATCACCCAAAGGAAATGAGACAATGGGGCGGGCAGCGGAAGGTAAGCGATCGGGAGGGGCGAGTGTCACGCACGCTAATGAGTCGTGCGTGCGTGCGTGCGTGTGCGTGTGTGTGTTAGCGTGTGTGTATGTGTTAGCGTGTGTGTATGAGTTAACGTGTGTATATGTGTTAGCCTGTGTGTATGTGTTAACGTGTGTGTATGTGTTAGCGCGTGTGTATGTCAGCGTGTGTGTGTGTGTGTAAAGTGTGCTTGTGTGTGTGTATGCGTTAGTGTGTACGTATGCGTTAGTGTGTATATGTGTTTGTGCGCGCGTGTGTGCTCATGTGCCTGTGTAAGTATGCGAGCGTGCACCGGTATTTTCCAACGCCCGGAAGACATGCGCGCGCCATGAGGAGATTGAGAAAGAGACACGGGAAGACAAGAGGCAGGGCAGGAGGAGGAGGAAGAGAAAATATTTAAAAGGAAAAAGAAGAAAAGGAAGTGGAGAAGGGAGGAAGAAGGAAAGAAAAAAGGAGGAGGAAATTGAGGAGTAACAGAAGAAAAGGAATAGGAAGGAATAGGAGAAGGAGGAAAAGGAGAAAGAAGACAAATGAGAAATAAAAATAAACAGTAAGAAGAAGAGGGAGGAGGAATGAATCGTCCCATCTGCAGATCACGAGAACGAAAAGAAGGGAGGAAGAGAAAAAAAGAGACACAAAAAGGGAAGGAACAGCCACAACGATTAATAAGATTCAGCTGCAGCGTACAAAAAAAAACTAAAGGGAGTGAGGAGTAAGATAAAAAGGGGAGATGGAATGAGAGAAAAAAAGGAAAAAAAAAAAAAAAAAGGCAAGAAAAAAACAGGAAAAGAGAGCAGCTTCCCGCTATCACCATCGCAGAAGCAGCAACGAGGAAGAGAGGGGGTCGGAGGGGGGGGGACTAAGGGAGACAGGGGGTAGCGGAGAGACACTGGGAGGGGGATGGGGTCGCGGTGGGGGGGAGGGGGAGACAGTGGTGAGGGGGGTTGAGGGGGGAGGGGAGTGGAGAGGAGGGGGGACGTGGAGTTACTAGAGAGAGGGGGACACTGTTGAGAGGAGGGGAAGAGTCACTGGAGAGAAGGTGGGGGGGGGGGGGGAGTGGAAGTCACCAGAGAGAGGGTAGGGGTGGAGTCCCTGGAAAAAGGGATGGGGGGGGAGGGGACACAGATACACAGGAGAAGGGAGGGGGCGGAGAGGAGAAGAGGGAGGGGCGGGGAGGAGAGGGAGGAGAGGGAGGGGGACGGAGAGGGAGGAGAGGGGACGGGAGGGAGAGGGGAGGGAGTGGGGCGGAGAGGGAGAGAGTGGAGGCGAGAGGAGGAAAGAGACGGAGAGGGAGGAGGAGAGGGGGGGGAGGAGAGGGGAGGGGAGGGGACGGAGAGGGGAGGGGAGGGGAGGGGAACAAGCGAGCGGAGAGGCAAGCAACAACTAGAACACATCACCATAAATCTGGGCGTAGACGCAACACCGCCACGGCGTAATGTCACACCACCCGCTGACGTCACACTGCGGGGGAAGGAGGGAGGGGAGGGAGTGGGGGGTGACGTTGCAAAACGGGTGGGGTGGGGGGGGCGGGGTAAAAGGAAAAGGGGGTGGACGGATTACACATTCAACCCCTCCTCTATCTCTGCCTCCCCCCCCCCCTTTATACCCTCCCCCCTCCCCTCTTTCCCTCCACCTGCCACACCACTCGAGCGCGTGTCCTTGGCTCGCTGTCACCAAGTACGTGTAAAATGCGAGTGTAAACAACAACGCCACGCTGATAACGACGTGGGATTTGCAAACAATATTCAGCTTATGAACACACGTACATACACACACGCACATACACGTAGACGTACACGTACAAGCGTACGCTCACTCACACCACACACAACACACCACACACCACACACACGCACACACACACGCCCACGAAAACGAAAACAATATTACCTACAGAAAGAAAAGATACATTAAAGAAAAGATAAAGAAATAACTGGAAAGAACATGAGGTAGAAATGATAGTTACATAATAAACCATTAAAAATATCAATAAAGAAAGACTGCAGTGTAGCAGGGGAGGAGGAGGAGGGGGAGGAGGAGGAGGAGAGGAAGGATGGGGGAGGTGAGGAGGGGAGGGAGGAGGAGAGGAGGAGGAGGAGGAGGAGGAGGAGGGAGGAGGAGGAGGAGGAGGGTAGAAGAAAGAAGAAGATGAAGAAAGAAAAAGAAGAAGAAGGAGGAGGAGGAGGAGGAGGAGGAGAAAGAAGAAAATAAAGA
>NW_020869329.1:22500-35000 GCF_003789085.1 Penaeus vannamei | reverse complement strand
GAGAGTGATAGTGTGGAAACATGAATACACACACACAACCACACATACATACACACACAGCACACACAACACACACACACACAAACACACAACACACCACACACACACACACACACCACACACACACACACCACACAACACAAACACACACACACACACACACAAACACACACACACACGGGCGCGCGCGCGCGGGCTAATATAAATATATATATATACATATATATATAAATATATAATATATATATTATATTAGATATATATATATAATATACATAAGTATATATACACATCTATATCAATTGTAGTTGCAGTCGTTATCGTTAGTAGTAATAAATATTAAGTCAACAAAACAACAACAACAACAACAACAATAATAATAATAATGATAATGATTATAATAATAATAATAATAATAATAATGCTGATACTGATGATAATAATAATAAAAACAAAAATAAAACAACACAATAACGTAAATAATATATATCAATAATAAACAATATTACATAACAACAATAATAAAAAGATAAGCAAAACGAATAAAATTACAATAACAATAAATAATAATAAAACGAAATAGGCGATGAAAACCAACCTAATAGAAAAGAAGTAATAGATGAGGAGCACCAAAACCAAACAAAGAATCCTGCAAACAGTATTCCTACAGGAGAATCTCTAATCCGCCGGGGCATAATTTAATAGCATCCTCGAAGAAGGGGTGAACACAATACAAAAAATCACGCCTTAGTTGACAGCTAATCAGCCGGTAGATCGTCCTGGCAAGTCTTCCTCACCCCACAAATCCGTCAGTAGATTCTTGTGCATTTCTGAAAACCAGCGAACCAAGAAATAAAATAATATTGCAAAACATATGTAGTTTAACTATTCGATAAAGGGGGGGGGGGGGGGGGGTAGAATACGTGCTAATAACACACGCACGTTAACATACACTGTCCATAACGAAGATAAACTTGATATAACAAAATCTAAAAGGTTTACCAGAAGAACGCGTATTGCAAGACGAATGTGTCTGCCACAAAGAAAAACAAACAAAAAAGTCTAGACGTTCACAAAAGCGTAAAACCAACAACAAACGCTCAAGACACACACACCCTCCCCCTCTCTCCCCCTTCCTCCTCTCCTTTACTATCATTATCCCCCCATCCCTCTCCCCCTGGTTCTCTCCCCTCTTACCACTCCCCCTTCCCCTTCCCCCACTCACCTCCTTTCCCCCTCTCTCTTTCCTTCTTTCCCTATTCTAACCCGTTCCTCTCCCCTCTTACCACTCCCCCCCGACCCCTTTCTCTTACTCACCTCCCCCCTACCCACCGCTCTCTCTCCCCATCTTCCCTTGCTCCTCTCACCCCCAGTCTCCTCACTCCCTTCCCCTCTCTCTCTCTCTCCCCATCCTCCCGTGCTCTTCTCCACTCTCACCACACCCCCTCCCCTTCTCCCTACTCCCCTCCCCCTACCCCCCCCTGCAACACTTGCAACATCCATCACAAAAAAACAACTAAAACGCCTCTGCAACCACTTCAAGGAAAATGGTATCACGTGCATGACCTTCTGAAGGTAAGACGAGGGGGGTGGGGGTGGGGGAGGGAAGGGGGGTGGAGGAGGGGGAGGCAGAGGAGGAGGGAGGAGGAGAGGAGGGAGGAGGAGGCAAAGGAGGAGGAGGAAAAAGAGGAGAGGAGGAAAAGAGAGAGGAGAAAAAAGAGGAGAGGAGGAGGAGGAGGAGGGAGATGAAGTAGTTAAGAAGGGGAGAAAGAAGAAGATGAGAGGAAACAAGAAACGATTAAAAAAGGAGAAAAAGAAGGAGAAGAAGAAGAAAAAAGAAGAAGGAAAGGAAAAATAACACGAATAACGTACATAAAAAAGAGGCACAGGAAGAAGCCCCAGCAAACGAGGGGGAGAGCCCAGCGCACAGCCCCCCAGAGCGAGGCGGCGACTCGAGCCAGGACTCCCGAGCAGGAGGCACCGCGAGGGGCGTGACCGAGCGGAGGCCCCGTCAGTGCCTCCGGGACCGCCGCCTCTTCTCCTCCTCGCCTTTCTTCTTCTTCTTCTTCTTCTTCTTCTTCTTCTTCTTCTTCTTCTTCTTCTTCTTCTTCTTCCTTCTTCTTCTTCTTCTTCTTCTCTCTTCTCTCTTCTTCTTCTTCTCCTGCTCCTCCTCCTTCTCCTCCTACATTCTGCCTTTTCCTTCCTCACTCCTTCGACGCCTTTTTCTCATTTGCGCTTCCTCTATTTCCTTTCCTCTCTGTCTCTTTTTCTCTTTTTACAATTTTTCCTTGTTTCCTCGTACCACCCTCCCCCTCCCCCCCACCCACCCTTGTACACCTTCACATACTCCCTTTCCTCCTCCATCCCCAACCCATACTCCCCACCCCAACCCCCACACCCCACACAATGGTCGCAAAAATCTTTCCTTCGTTATCATCCCAGGCGTCCCCCCCACCCCACCTCCACCCTCACCCCCACCCCCTCCGCCCAGGTGTTATCGGAGCCCCCACCTTGACAGCGCCGTGGTGATGATGGCGGCGGTGATGATGCAACCCGATCACACGCGGCGACGTACTGCTTCCGCTGCTTGATAAGAGGGGGTGGGGGGGGGTGGGGGTGGCGGAGGGGGGTGGGGTGGGTGGGGGGAGGGGTGGGGCGTGGTTGGGAAGGAGTACTGGAGGGAGGAGGGTGGAAGGGAGGGCATAGGGAGGGAGGTGGGAGGGCGGAGGGAGGGAGGTGGTAAGGGCGGAGGGAGGGAGGTGGTAAGGGCGGAGTGAGGGAGGTGGTAAGGGCGGAGGGAGGGAGGTGGTGAGGGCGGTGGGAGGGAGGGGGTGGAGGTTGGAGGGCGGAGGGAGGGATAGGGGGTCGGGGAAGGCGGAGGGGAAGGGGGGTGTTGGGGAGGAGGGGATTTAGATGACCTTTTCCGCAATTGCGCAATAATACTACAGTGTTGATTTGATAATACTTTGATAATACGTGTTTTTCTTCCTTTGTATCTGTGTCTGAGTGTCTATCTATTCATTTGAAAGTCTCCACCTATCTCTCCGTCTGAATGTCTTTCTATCTATTTATGTACCTGTCTGCTTCTCTGCCTGCCTGCCTGCCTGCCTGCATGCCTGCCTGCCCGCCTACCCGCCTACCCGCCTGCCTGCCTGCCTGCATGCCTGCCTGCCCGCCTACCCGCCTGCCGCCTGCCCGCCTGCCTGCCTGCCCGCCTGCCTGCCCACCCGCCTGCCTGCCTGCCCTGCCTGTCTGTCCTGCCTGCCTGCCCGCCTGCCTCGCCTGCCTGCCCTGCCTGCCCCTGCCTGCCTGCCTGTGCCTGCCCCTGCCTGCCTGCCCCTGCCTGCCTGCCTGCCGCCTGCCCCGCCTGCTGCCTGCCTGCCTGCCTGCCTGCTACCAACCTACCTACCTACCGGCCCGCCTGCACCGCCTCTCCCCATCTGCTTCCTCTTATACCCCCCTGCTTGCCTGCCTCCCCTATAACTCTCGCCTATCTGCCTCCAACGCCACAAGGAGGAGCCGGAATGGGACGCCTCCTTCCCTGCCTGCTCGAGAGGGTTCCTCTGCCTCGGAAGTTTTTCGCTTCCTCTCCCTCTTTACTGCTCCTTTGCCGGGGAACTTTTCTCGTCCTGTTACTGTTCTATTGCCGTGTTTGGGTCGTAACCTTCTCGTGGGCATATAAAGTGCATGGCCTCTCTTCCCTTCTCATTTATTAGGTTGTTCTCTTTCGTTCAACTCCTTCTTCCGCTCTTCTCCCATCTCTTCTTCCCTCTCCCACTCAATCTCCTCTTCCCTTCTCTCCCTCCCTCTCTCTCCCTCCCTCTCCCTCCCCTCCTCCCTCTCCCTCCCCTCTCCCTCTCCCTCTCCCTTCCCTTCCCTTCCCTTCCCTTCCCTTCCCTTTCCTTCCCTTCCCTTCCCCCTTCCCTTCCCTTCCCCTCCCTTCTCTTTCTCTCTCTCTCTCTCTCTCTCTCTCTCTCTCTCTCTCTCTCTCTCCTCCTCCTCTCTCTCTCTCTTCTCTCTCTCCCTCCCTCCCTCCCTCCTCTCCTCCCCTCCCTCCCTCCCTCCCCTCCCTCCTCCCTCCCTCCCCTCCTCCTCCCTCTCATCCTCCCTCCTGTAAACCTAGCTATATCTTATACCTAATTACTATGTTGATACATATATATATATAATCTTAACATGTTTGTCCATAACGTATCTTCAACAATACATCATACTATGATGCATATGCGGCCCTGATAATACCATCCGGCTTGATCCCTCTGTTTCATTCCTCTTCTTCTTTGCCTCACCAGAGCATTAAGAATGTTGTTGTTTGGGTCTATTCCTTCTTCCCAAGAGGCAATGTATTTGAAATGTAACCGCTTCCTTTTTTTCATCACCGTTCGTCAACAAATGCTAACAACCGTGAACTTTGGTCGCGGATTCTTTTAAACCAGTGGTAATAGGAAGATCAGGCCAGAGCTCCGTTGCGGGAGCTAACCCAAGGAAAGCACTGTTGACAGGCTCCATCCATTATTAGTAAAAGGAAGGTCCAAAGGACAATCCTTGGTTTGTCTTACCTAAACTCACTAAAGCTCGCCCATCCCTACCGAAACCTCCCTTGTAAGGAGCCCCGCGAATAATTATTTTTGGCTCTTTACAAACCCCACCCCCCCGCGCCACCCTTGCCACCATTCTCGTTTACTCATGGTGGTTCGCCCCATCCACCGAAGCGGAGCCTCCGCGGTAATACCCGGCCGTCCTTGAATGGCTCAATTTTAACCTACGTTTAATGCGCCCTTGACTTTTTAACAAAAAACGGATGAAGGAAAGATGAAAATGTGCAATGACCGGGCGAAGTGGGTGTTGGTGTGTAGTGTATCTCTTTGGTATGTTTGGCATATGTGTAAAATGGCATGTGTGGTAATGTGTATGCCATGTGTGTGGTGTGGTGTGGGTTTGTGTGTGTGGTGTGGTGTGGTTGTTGGTGGGTGTGGTGTGGTGTTGTGTGGGTGTGGTTGGTGTGTGTTGTGGGTGTGGTGGTGTTTGTGTGGTGGTGTTTGTGTGTGGTGTGGTGTTGGGCACGCGCCGAATATCTGTGGCGTGGCGGTGGTCTGACATATTATTTATTACAATTTTGTTTTAATGAAATTTCATGGGTAAATGTACAGAAACAGATTATTCCCAGATATCCTAATGCATCCCACGAAACGGCACAGCCCATAAGCGTGTTATCCATTTACAGAGCTGAACAACATAGGGCATAGGGATCCCATACAACTGTTATCTTATAATGTAAGACCTTAATGCATACGAATATATAGGCTGCCATTAAAATAACCGTAACATAAAGGCTTGTATATAATACATTTTTTTTTCTCTCTTTCTATGCAAATCCTTGACACACATTCCCAAACAAACACACAAAACCTAAACTAAAAAAAACGACAACATCAACAACGAAACAACAGCATTCCCCCAAACAAACGCAAAGCTACAAAACAACAACACAACCACCCAAGCCTAGAAGTGCCCCCTCGATTTCACACACGACTTGGCCCGAGCAATCTACCTCGGTCGGTGCTGTGTTTACAGCAGCTGCGAATGAGGGGGAGGGGGGGGGGGGGGGAAGGGGTGAAGAGGGGGCAGGAGGCGCAGGCTAATAAAAAAAATGTTTGTATAAACATAGCATGCCGTAATAAAAGTGGACTTAACAATAATGTGTAAGAACAACAATAACAAGAAAAAGATGAGGCTAACAACTACAGAAACAAGAAAACAACAACATTGCTATTTGTAACAACAAATTATGCATTCTTGCAAGCGCATACGAAAAGTGTGGTAATATTTACCCGAGTGAAAATTACCACAGTAATGCTTTAAAAAAACACAATTACATTCTTCCAGTCTTACTAACGCTTATAAACAATACGAACCCAACAATAACAAAAAAAAACAAGTAAAAAGAACAAGTAAGAGACATCACCACACCCGGAGTGCCCCCTCCCCTCCCCAACATCCTCCTCCCCTCTTCTTCTTCCCCTTCTTATCCATCCCCCTCCCTTCCCCCCTTCGTTATCCATTCCCCTTCCCCCTTCGTTATCTATTCCCCTCCTCCTCCTCCCCCTTTCCCCTTCGCTAACTCATTCACCCTCCTCTACTCCTCCTCCCCATTCATTCCCCTCCCATCCTCTTCTACCTTTCGTTACCCATTCCCCCCTCCCCTTCCCCCTTCCACCTCCACCCACCATTCCCCTTCCCCTATCCCTCCCCCCCGGCTTGTAATGAACACCACTATGCTAGCGGATTAAATTACTTCAGTTCATTATCGCCTCTACTCTGCCTACATTCGCTGGAGAATGAGTGTACGCACGGGAGTATGTGTGGTGTGTTGTGCGTGCGTGTTTATGTGTGTACTTGTGTTTATATGTGTGTACTTGTGTTTATGTGTGTGTTTGTGTTAATGTGTATGCGTGTTTATGAGTGTTTGTGTCCTTGTGTTAATGTATGTGTGTGTGCATGTGGTGCTGTGCGTATTTACTATGTCAACTGTGCGTTTGTGCGTATGGTCTATGCGCGCGGGTGCATGGGCGTACGTGTCCGTATACGAGTGCCTTACGAATGCCGGAGCGTGTGAGGGGGCAGGTGCCTCCTGAAGTGTGCTTGTAATGCGTATTCGACTCTAAGCTTCGACCCTCACCCCCCCCCCCCTCAGACACAGACACAGACAAAGACACACACACACAGACACACACACACACAGACGCACACACGCAGAAACACATACACACACGCAAGAATACACAACAACACGCACCCACAGAAATACACACACACACGCACAGAAACACACACACCACGCACAGAACACACACACACACACACACACACACACACCACACACAACACACACACACACACACACACACCACACACACACACACACACACACACCCACAAACACACACAACACAACACACACACACACCACACACACACCACACACACAACAAACACACACCTAACCCCTACCCCCCACCCCCCCACCCAAAAAAAAAAAAAAAAAAAAAAAAAAAAAAAAAAAGCGAGCAAGCGGCTGTGATAGTGCGGCCCGTGTTTATCCGGGCCACTCGAGGTTATTTGCGGTGACTGGCGCGTTCCTTTCAATTAGCGCAGTTAAGGACGCACTCATTCATTAATTCACTCATTCATTCGCTCATTCAAAACAAAAAATACGGGAAACAAGACAATTTCGTTGCAGTCGAAGGCAAGCTGAGGCAGATTAGTGGCGGTTCCTTAGCATGCCTGCCTTGCTTGCTTGTCTTGCTTGATCGCCTGTCCTATTTGCTTGCTTGTCTGCCTTGCTTTATTGTTTGCCTTGCTTGCTATCCGCTGTGTTTCCGTTCTGGTCATCAAATGAGGTTCGTGCTCGTTCTGTTCTTTCTTTGATCGCTCTCTAGTTTAATAAATTTTCTTTACTTTTATTCTCTGTCTCTGTCATCTGTCTCTGGTCTCTGTCTCTTACTCTGTCTCTGTCTCTGTCTCATGTCGTTCTCTTCTCTCTCTCTCTGCTCTCTCTCTCTCTCTCTCTCTCTCTCTCTCTCTCTCTCTCTCTTGTCTCTCTCTCTCTCTGTCTCTCTCTCTCTCCGTCTCTCTCTTTCTCTCATCTGTCTCTCTCTGTCTCTTCTGACTCCTCAGTCTCATCTCCCTCCGTCTCTCTCTCTCTCTCTCTCTCCTCTCGGGCTCTGTCTCATGTTCCTTCTCTTCTCTCTCCTCCTTCTCTCTGTGTCCTCTTCCTCTCTCTCTTCGTTGGTCTCTCTGCTTCTTGTCTTCTCCTCTCTCTCTATGTCTCTCTCTGGGTCCTCTCTGTTCCCCTCTCTCTTCCTCTCTTTCCTTTCATGCAGTGCGTCCTCTCCGTCTCCCTCTCTCATCTCTCCATCCGTCCTCTCCTCTCATCTCGTGTGAGTGTCACTCGTCTTCCGTCTCTCTTCTCTTCTCCCGAATCAGATCTGCTTAAGTCGTNCTTTCCCTTTCCCTCCACTCCCCTCAGTTTTCTCCCTTCCCCTTCCCTCTTTTCCTCCCTCCCCTTCCTTCCCTCCCCTCCCCTCACCCCTTTTTCCTCCCTTTCTTCCCTCTTTTCTCTCTCCCCACGCCCTCCTCTTTTACCTCCCCTCCTTCCCCTCCCCTCCTCCCCTCTTTTTCTCCCTTCGCTTCTTCCTCCCTTCCCCCCCTTCCCCTCCCTTCCCACCTTGAACAAAAAAGTAATTCCTCCCACTTTCCTGTCTGAACTTTCACATTACGTGTTTTCCCCTCACCATAAAACCTATTTCCCCTCTCAATCCATATAGTATATTTCCTCCTCCCGAATTCCTATATCAAATTTCTCCCCTCATAAATCCTATAGTTTTATATAATGTATTTTTTATTTCTCCTTTTGATGCAGCCTATTTCCCATTTATAAATGATATGGTGTATTTTCCCCTCCTATCCATATTATATTTTCCCCTCGTAATTCCCAAAGCCTATTTTCCTTTCCAATTTGTATGGTGCATACCCTCTCCCATCCACGAAATATATTCATACAGCATATTTTTCCTTCTCAGTTTATATAGCATACTCTCCCCTCCCATTAACATAAAATATTTACCTACCCAATCTAAACAACCTATTTTCCTCTCACCCAATTTAACCAGCTTATTGTCCCTCAGCCAATTTAAACAGCCTATTTGCCCTCATCCAATTTTACCAACCTATTTTCCCTCACCCAATTTAAACGGCCTATTTTCCCCTCACCCAATTTAAACAGTCCCAGCCTATTTCCCCTCACCCAATTTAAACAACCAATTTTCCCCTTACCAATTTAACAACCTATTTCCCTCACCAATTTTAAACCGCCTATTTCCCTCACCCAATTTAAACAACCCATTCCTCGCCCAATTTAACCAGCCTATTTCCCCTCACCCAATTTCCGAAATTCTCTGCGTGTGGCGTTTGGCTCAGCAGGTGTTTCGATTTCCTTATAAGGTGCTGTGAAGGATCCATCAGAACGCCTTAGAAGAGGGGAAAAAGAGGTTAGGTGAGGGGAGGGGGAGGGGAAGGAGGGTTAAAGAGGGATAAGAGGAGAAGAGGGCAAGGGGGAGGGGGAAGGAGAAGAGGAGGAGAAAAAGGGTTAAGCAGGCGGATAAGGGGAAGGAGGGGAGAAGAGGGAAGAGTTGGAAGTAATAGGGTAAAGGGCGAAGGAAGGAGAGAGGGAAAGGGGAGAAGAAGGAAGAGAGGGGAGAAGAGGGAGAGAAGAGAGAAGGAGAGGTGTTGACGCGGAAGAGCGGAGTGGGAGGAGGAGAAGATGGAGGGTGAGCGAGCGAGGCATCATGAGCGGTGGGAAAAGACCAAGGGATAGGACGGAAAGTAGGGCCCTTAAGGATGAAGGAGTGACGGAAGGAGAAAGACAGTAGGTGGAGGCAAGGGATATTTGAAGAAGTCTGACAATAAAGAAAGGGGAAAGGTAAAAAGGGGTAAGAGAGAGACGAGGAAGTAGGAGAAGAGAGTGTAGAGGGGAAAAAGAAGCGTAAAGGGCTGGACGGGGAAAGGATAAAAGGAGGGGGATACAGCGGAAGAAAGATGGGTCAGGCACGGGAAAGAGCGTAAGAGAATGGAGGGCGGATAAATGGGCGGAGGCGACAGGAAAGGGACGACGATGAGGAAGGCGAGAATGAACATGAAGAAAGGGAAAGCCAAAGAGAAGGGAAGACTGGACGAGGTAGGGAATAGCGAAAATGAGGACAATGACAGTAAAGAGAGAGAGGAGATGGATACTGGGTGAAAGGGAAAAGGAGCATGAGAGGGTGAAAAAAGATATGGGACTGGGAGTGGGAGATGCGGCAGCTGTAAAGACAGGAAGAGATCAGTAACGAGGCTCCCAAGAGGAGCTGTTGGATGGGAAAGGGGATCTATAGGGACTGAATATTATTAGTCGGCCGGGTATTATCCAGTTGGGCAATAAAGCATAGCTGCAGGTGGAGGAGTAGTGAAGGAAATTGCGCAGCTGGGTGGTTGGTCATCGAGAAAAAGGTGGGTGTCGAAAGGATAAGGGATACAGGAGCTAGGAGGGGCTTGATGGGGCGTGCGCTGGGAGTACATATACGGGAGGCGGGATGTCCTGCTCGAGCTGTAGTAAGATCTCGAATGCGTCCTGCTGTGTCACCAAAGGGTAAGGGAAGACAAGAGGAAAGGCAGGAGAGTAATGTGCGAAATAGGTAGCGTGAAAAGGGGTGGCTGGAGCAAGAGGAGGGGGAAGGATAAAAATATTTAGCGGATAGGAAGCGAAGGGAGAAAATGAGAGATGGCGGGACCGGGGAATCAAAAAGTTTTTACATGCTGGTTTAACGAATGGCTGGCTCCAAATCAAAGAAGGGTGTCAGGTGTAGTCTAATACACTATCCGTACCACGGTTCATTGGAAGTGGATGCGAAGGAGAGATAAGGAGCAAGTAAGAGAGCATTGAGGAAGAATGCAGACACAGTCCGACTAGTGCAGCAATAAACAACAATCGCTAAGGATCTGGTATATGGGACTAAATATCTTCTAAAACGATCTGCTCGAGAAGCGAACATTACCCATGCAAGTCATATAACAGAGTCGATCGCATTGATATGTCCGTTCATACAAGGGATTCAGCAGAGAACTAGCTGTGGAGTAACAGAAGAGTAAACGTACTTAAAAGATAGGAATGGGGGCGAAGGAAGGTGAGAACGAAGTGCGCAAGGCGGAAGCTGTGTACAGGTGCAGGATACGAGGAATTTGAAGCATAGCTGAAGCATCCAGATGGGCTGCGAGGTGAAGAGATGAGGGGATGCACTGTCACAACTTAATGACTTTAACGCGAAAAAAGAGAAGATAAAACTGAAAACGGATGCATCAGAGGACCCAGGCTCAATTCCGGTAACAGGTCTCGATCGGAACGACCGATGGACACTTCACAACTGTCAACCATTATGCCACACACACTACCACACATCACCACATCATTGATCGCTGCGACACGACAAAGGCAGGCAGGCATATGCACTGGCATTTGTGTTTATTTTATATTCATGTATGTATGCATATATGTCCTTTGCTTGCTTGGGTATCTGTAGGGATGTATGCATGTACTCACGTATGTATGCATGGGCACACAACTTCACACAGAGAAACACACACTCACCACACTACACACCTACCATCCACAACCACACACACACACACACACACAACATCACACACACACACACACACACACAACACACACACCACACACACACACACACACACACACATGCACACAACATATATGTATGCATGTACCACATGCACACACACTTCACACAGAGAAACACACACACACACACACACACACACACACACACACACACACACACACACACACACACACACACCACACACACACAACATCCATATATATATATATATATATATATTATATATATATATATATTATATATATATAATACATATATAATATATTATAATATATATATATATATATATATATATATATATTATATAATATATATATATATATATATATATATATATATAGAACATAGGTGTTCTGCAGCAACATTCTCCAATACCTACAACATATGCCCAGAATTAACAACGCCTTATCCCTCGCATGCTAAAAATATACATATACAAATTGAGCATGCAATAGGGACCAGCATGGCACGAGGCAAGCAGCTTGGTGTCGCTTCTGTAAAAGGACAATCTCTCATCTCAGAATTTTTACACTATGATATGACGTCACACATATCTACTGTCTGAATTTAATGGTGAGATTTTTTTTTGATTATTTATATCCATATATTAACGAATTCATAGATTTTTTATTTCACTGGAACTCTACAATTATGTAGGACAGCGATCATGATGATAATGATAATGATATTAATAATAATGATAACAATTATAGTGATAATGATGATGATAATGAAGAAGAAGCAGAAGAAGAAGAAAATGATGATGATGACGATAATAGTTATCATAAAAATAGTAATGATGATAATATTAGTAATCGTAATAATAACAATAACAATAACAACAGCAATGAAAATCATGATAATGATGATAATAATGATAATCAATAGCAAAGGGGAAGGGGGTTGCTAACGAACTTCATTACGTATTACTGATTTCGTGGCCACTTTGCCCTTAAGGGACTTAATTCCATCTAATTAAATAAACAATCTTTCTATCTATCTATCTATCTATCTATATGTATATGCATGTATGTGTGTATGTATGTACGTATGTAAGTATGTATGTATACATGTGTGTGCTCGCATGTGTGCATTTGCTTACATAAACAAGTACGCGTAAATATATAGGAATTTATTCTAAAATACAATAGATCATATTCTAGAGAGAAAATACACAGAAAATGAACTCTAAAAATAGCGCCTGGTATAAGGGGCAAATCTAAGGCTAAAAAAAAAAAAAAAAAAAAAAAAAAAAAAAAAAAA
>NW_020869329.1:10000-12500 GCF_003789085.1 Penaeus vannamei | reverse complement strand
AAACACACACAGACTCACACAAACACACACACTCGGACACAGATGCAGACACACACACAGACACAGACACACACACAGACTCACACAAACACACACACTCGGACACAGATGCAGACACGCACACACACACAGACTCACACAAACACACACACACATAGACGCAGGCACACACACACACACACACAACAGACTCACACAAACACACACACTCGGACACAGATGCAGACACGCACACACACACAGACTCACACAAACACATACACGCGGACACAGACGCAGGCACACACACACACACACACACAGACTCACACAAACACACACACTCGGACACAGATGCAGACACGCACACACACACAGACTCACACAAACACACCACACGGACACAGACGCAGGCACACACACCACACCACAGACTCACACAACACACACCGGGCACAGAAGCAGACACGCACACACACACACACACAGATACGCACACACGCTACAAGCATGTATTTATTCATTTAATATCTCTCCCTCTCTCTCTTTCAGCTTTTTTTCTGTCTGTCTGTCGGTTTGTCTGTCTCTCTTTCCCTCTCTGTCTGTCTCTCTCGCACTCTATATCTCTCTGCCTATCTGTCACACACACACACACACACACACACACACACACACACACACACACACACACACACACACACACACGCACATGTTTTGACTGTTTCTCATGCATTCCTCTCAATAATCAAAAGTTCTCGTACATAAGAAAAGAAGTCTGTTTTTTTCTCAAGTTTTCAAATTAGGAGGTGCATTATCTTCGCAATATTGAAAGCCCATGAATATGAAGTCGACAAAAAGTTGAACATATTTGAACCTTCTAAAAAAAAAAGAGAAACGAGACTGCAAGAAAGTCTACGAGGAGGAAATTTGAACACATTTGAACTAAAAAATAAGGAACGCTTAGTAGTCAATGTAAAAAGGAATCTTTGAACACATTTGAACTTACAGAAGGAACACGAAAGAAACAAACACGGTAACGGTCACTATTTAAGTAAAAAAACAAACAAACAAACAAAACAAATACTAAAAAAATCAGTAAACTTGAACATATAATGAAAAAAGTAAAAAAAAATGTTCAACTGTCGAAATTTAACAAATATGAGACACACCTAACCTCCACTCCTAAGAAGAAGAAGAGAAGAAGAAGAAGAAGAAGATGAAGAAGAAGAAGAAGAAGAAGAAGAAGAAGAAGAAGAAGAAGAAGAAGAAGAAGAAGAAAGAAGAAGAAGAAGAAGAAGAGAAGAAAAGAAAGAAAGAAAAAAAAAAACATTCAAAAACCAACGTCCTGCAGCCGCATCACATCCCACAAGCAAGAGATTAAACAGTTAAATCTGAGTTAAATCCGTATTCAAGCCGCGACGAATCGACTTGAGGAGTTCACCCAACATCTCAACCCGGGCCAAAGGACTCGGAAATTCTTCGGAAATAATTCTGTGTCTTTGGCGATGGCGTCTCCGAGATTCCTTCTGTGTTTTTACTTTTCCCTTTTTTTTTTTTGATGGGGGTGGGGGGGGTGGGGATGGAGACGGGGGGAGGGGAGGGGGGCTTACGAAAGTTTGTATGTTATAGTTATAACTTTCAAAGGTGTTATGCTATGCTACAGCCCTTGTAATCTCGTGGCTGTAACAGTAGATGAAAATTACGTTATATTATGCTGTTCGATCTGATTCTTTTGTTATATTTCGTCTAAAACAACTGGAAGAATTACATTATGAGAAAAGCTTCTTGACGAAATTATCATATCAATAAAAACCCCATCAATTCAATTCAATTATTCCATGTTTACTTTCCCATAGTACCAAACTAACAATCATTACACTATTCCATATTTCATTACTATCATAGCATTTCCAGTCGATTGACGGCATCATCTAATTAACTAATAAACGACAAAACGACTGTTAAGAGAAACACTCTGATCTTTAAACCAATTTGCGCTGTAATAAACTAATATCATTTACTCTAATTGGTCCACTTCAAGCTCGGAATTACAAGTTCCCCTTTGTAGTGTATATAACATTCTCTCTTCTTTACGGGGAGAACAGGTGACATGAAGAACATTCCTTTGTTATATTTCCTTCCGTGTTGGATTTGTACTAAGTAGAAAGGGGATGAAGAGACAGGTGATTGATATTCACTGATCATCATCATCATCATCATCATCTTCTTCCGCTTTATCACTTATCTTCTCTCTCTCTTTTTTTTTTTTTTCCTTTCCCTCTTCTTTCTTTTCTTTTTCTTCTTCCACCCTCTCCTATTCTTCTCTTTCTCCTTCGTCTTCATCGTCTTGTCCTTACTTTATCACGAATTATTATATGTCGTTATTTATTTTCTTTTCATAATCCTTATCAAGGTTATTAGATTTTTATCCTGTTCCTCTTTTTCTTCTTCTTCTCTCCCGCTTTCCACCTTGTAATTAACGCCATGGTCATTATAATCATAATTAACGCCATGGTCATTA
>NW_020869329.1:0-5000 GCF_003789085.1 Penaeus vannamei | reverse complement strand
TATATATGTATATACACATACATATAATATATATATATATGTATATATATATATATATTATATAAATCTGTCTATCTATCTATCTATCTATCTATCTATCTTATATATGTATATTATAATATGTATATAATATCATGTATGTATATATTATATAATATATTATATATATATATATATTATATATTATATATATCTATATATATATATATATAATATATATATATATATACATGTATATCATACATACACATACATATATATATATTTAATTATATATTATATATATATAATATATATATAGTATATATATTTATATAATATATCATCTATATTATATCTAATATATATATGTATGTATATATATATAGTATAGATAGAATACATACATAGATAGATAGACAGACAGACAGACATATATATTATATATATATATAATAATATTATATATATATATATATATATTATATATATATATATATATATATAATATAGATATATAATACACACACCATACACACACACACACACACACACACACACACACACCACAACACACACACACACATATATAATATAATATATTTTATATATATTATATATATATATGTATACAACACACACCACACACACACACACAACACACAACACACACACACACACACAACACATATATATAATATATATATATATATATTATATAATATATAATTAATGAGAGAGAGAGAGAGAGCACGAGAGAAGAGAGAGAGAGAGATTAGATGCTTCGAAAGACAAGACAACTTGCCAGACAAACTGATAGTTAGGACAGACACACAATACAGACAAGAGATAATGATACCGAGACGGATAGATAAAATATAGGAAACAGAAAATGGGAAGAGAAGGAAAGACTATTGTATTGTGATTCCTCCCCCATCTTCCCTCTCTCTCCCCACCTTCCGCCACTCCACCTCACCCGGGCCTCCTCCCTTTCACCCTTTCCCTCTCTCCGCGTCGCCCTCCCTCCTACCCTCCTTCTCCCTCCTCCTTTCCATTCCTCCGTCTCCCTTCCCTCCCTCCCTCTGCCACTCTCCCACCGAACCCTTTTCCCCACTCCCACCCTCACCGGCCTTCCTCCACTCTCTCTCCCTCCCTCCACCTTCCCTCTTTCCCTAACTCCTTCCTCCTCCTACCCTCCCTCTCTCCCTCCACCCTCCTACCCTCCTTCCATCCGTACCTACCATCCCTCTGCCTCCCTTCCCATCCCTCCCCCTCCCTCCCCCCTCTCCTCCACAGCTCCTTTCCCCCTCCTCCCCCACCATACCCAACTCTCTAACCTCCCTCCCCCCTCCCATGCCCTTTCTCCCCCCCCTTCCTACCTTCCCGCCCCTCCCGCTCCTACCCCTCTTCCATCCCTCTACCTCCTCTCCCACCGCCACCTTTCCCCGCCCTCCCACCCACCGCCCTTTTCCTCCTCCCTCCCCCCCCCTCTCTCAACCGATGCAAACCTCAAGGGGTGAGCGCGGAATCCTTCTATCGAGAATCAAAGGCTCTCGTTCGGTTTCACAAAGGAATATTAGCGCACTTCAAGGCCGGCCCCGAGACACAAGCAGAGTACCGGAGACAATGGTCCTTATCTGCCAGGTGAAACAGTTGCCAGGCCCTAGTTCCTTGTTTGTCCTGCCGGCCGGTCGATTTGCTTGTTTCCACGCTCGACTGCGCGCACGTGTTTGTGTGTGTGTGGATTGTTTTTTTTTTTTTTTTTTTTTTTGATTTTTTTGATTTTTTTTTGGAAGGGGGGGTTCTTTTCGGTCTGTTTTTTTTCTGTTTTCTTCCTTCGTTATTTTATTTTTCCCTTCCCTCCCTGTCCTTATTCTTCCTTCCGTTCTCTTCCTTCCTGTCCTTCATTCCTTCCTTCCCTCCCTTTCCTCCAGTCCTCATCCTCCCCTTCCCTCTTGTCCTCTTTCCTCTCTTCCCTCCTGTCCCTTCCCTTCCCTTCCCTCCTATCTCATTCCTCCCTTTCCTCCTTCCCTCTCCTTCCCCTCCTTCCCTTCCCTCCTATCCTCCATCCTTCCTTCCTTCCCCCCTCCTTTTCCCTCTCCCTCCCTCCCTCCTCGCCCGAAGACCCGCTACTTAGGCCTCCTACGTGAGTTCCTCCGAGCGTCTTTGATGGCGGGGGAATCTTACAAGAAACCCCAAAAGTCCCAGGGGATATTACGGGCCTTTGGGGGGGAAGGGCGAGAGGTAGGGGTGGTGGGGGAGGAGGAGGAGGAGGAGGAGGAGGGTGGGGGAGGAGGAGGAGGGGAAGGAGGGGTGGGGGGAGGAGAGGAGGGAAGGGGTGGGGAGGGAGGAAGGGAAGAGGGGTGGGGGAGGAGGAGGAGGGAAGAGGTGGGCGGGAGGAGGAGGAAAGGAAGAGGGTGGGGGAGGAGGAGGAAGGAGGGAGGGAGGGAGGAGGAAGGAGGGAAGAGGGGTGGGGGGAGGAGGAGGAGGAGAGGGGTGGGGGAGGAGGAGGAGGGAAGGGGGGTGGGGGAGGGAGGAGGGGAGGGAGAGGGATGGTGGGGAGGAGGAGGAGGGGAGAGGGAGGGTGTAGGGAGAGGAGGAGGAGGATGCGGAGGAGGGAAGAAGGGGAAAGAGAGGAGGAGGGAAGAGGGGGAGGGGGCGAGGGGATGCAATGCGGTCGAGTCTGCCTGCATAGGATTCGATCCTCTATACTGACTCTCTCTCGGATTCTGTTTACTTGTAGGAATCCCACTTTAATCTGGGCTCTATTCATGTGGACAATGAACTAGATTCCTTTCTCTTTTTTTCAAACTTTTTTTTTTCGTTTTGTTTCATTGTTTTTTTTTTTTTTTTTTTTTTTTTTGCATGGCGTCTGAATGGGATGAATATGAGCGGAGGACACAAAGTGAATGGACTCAGACGCCGTTCGTCGTGGTCGCGCGCCGGTCTGTGTGCGGGCGCTCGCGAGGACCACGCGCCGGAGTCACAAAAACAAATATCTCGCGCACACGGGATATTTGAAACGTACATGCTGTATATGAATGAATACACACACAACACACACCTACGCACGCACGCACGCACACACACACCACACACACGCACACACACACACACACACACACACACACACACACACACACACACGCCCACGCAAACACACACACACACACACACACACACACACATATATATGATATAATATGCACAGATACATATATACACAAATCTATATATCTATGTGTAACTATCTATCTATCTGTCTATGTAAAGTATGTGTGTGTCTATGGTGTGTATGGCTTTATGTATATAATATATTGTATATATATTCTATATATAATATAATGTTTATATACATAATACATACATATACTATAATACATATATATATATATATAATACTATATATATATATATATAATATATAATATATATATATTATAGTATATATATATATATGTATGTATGTGTGTGTGTGTGTGTGTGTATTTATTTATATATACAATATGTATGTGAGTGAAAAACATCATGCTTATGCACTCGATACTTCTCCAGATCACACAATACGGACCGCGCCAAAAACAACAAAGCCAAACTAAAACTTAATCCAACTTAGAACAACCAGTGTTTTTTTGGTTTTCCTTCTATTCTTATTATTTTCCCACACTTTATTCCTGTTCCTCTTCTTTTATTCTTCTTCGCCTTCTTTTCTTCTTATTATTATCATTCTTATTCTTAATGTTCATACGCTGAACACGTGCATCATAATAAACGCGAAACAATAAGGAATTGAGTGAATTTCTTATCTTAGCGTTCATTCGTTGTGGTTAAGTGAGGATATTAAAAGATTAATTTTTTGTTTCTATTTTTTTTATTGGGAAGATGAAGCGCCGAGGAATATTATTAAAAAAATGTTAAGTGGAAAGATTGGGGGAGAAGAAGAATAAAAAGAAGAAAGGAAGAAGAAGAAGAGGCAGAGGAAGAAGAATAAAAAGAAGAGATGAAGAAGAAGGAGAGGAAGAGAAGACGAAGAATAATAATAAGAGGAAGAAGAAGAAGAAGAAGAGGAAGAAAAGAAGATGGAGAGGAAGAGAAGAAGAGAGAGAAGGAAGAATAATAATAGAGAGAAGGAGGGAGGAAGAATAAGAATAATATTATAATAATATTAAGAAAAGGTGAAGAATAATAAAAGAAGAGGAACAGGACGAAGAGTGGAAAAATAATAAGAATAGAAGAAGGAAAAGAAGACAAAGAAAAAGATACAAAAAAAAACAGGAAAAATAAGGCGAGAAAACGAAAGAAAAACAAAAAAAGAAAAAAAAATGAAAGAAAAAACGAAAAAACGAAAGAATTTGCTATCACGCCAAACGAATCGCCGCCCTTACATGCCTCCGACGCCCAGAAAGCCCGCGGAATTGATAAGACCGAGATAAAAGTTATAAAAGCAGGTCATCAGTGTGAATCAGATGAGGTGTGAGTCGTGTGAGCTGTCGATAAATCCTCTCCTTTCTTTCGCGCTGTCTAGCTTAAAGATGGCTCATTTTTCCCGCCTTTTTTCCTCGGTTTTCCCGCGCTTTTTTTATTTTACTATTTTTTCCCGCCTTTTTTTCTCGGGTTTCCCGCGCTTTTTTTTTAAACGATTTTTCGCGCCTTTTTTCGGTTTGTCCGCATTTTCTCTCTCTCGCGCTATCCAGTTTCTATTATTTTTTTATTGGTATTGAAAATGATGATTATGATGATATTAATAGTAAGGATGATATTGATAATAACAATGATAATAATAGTAACTAGAAGTATTCCTCCGCCAAAGCAAGAGGGTTACCGATGCAATAAAAATATTCACACTTGAAGAATAATATTACAGTCACCTTTTTCTCAAGTACACTAACGACGTCCTTAAAAATAATTATGATAGTTACCCCTGTTGTCAGTGCAATAGGGTAAAGAAAATTCCTTGGGTGAAAATTTTTAAAAAAATGTGTTCAATAACTTTTTTGAGTTTATTTTTGCGCTAACAAACA
>NW_020869328.1:741976-754476 GCF_003789085.1 Penaeus vannamei | reverse complement strand
TCTCCCTCTCCCTCTCCCCTCCCTCTCTCTCCTCTCTCTCCTCTCCTCTCCCTTCCTCTCCTCTCTCTCTCTCTCTCTCTCTCTCTCTCTCTCTTTCTCGTGTGTGTTTGTACACACAAACACACGCTACTGAACACACCCATATACACATATGTACACATACACATGTACACACGTATACATACACACATGTACATACATGTACATACACATACTCAGACGTATGCACAAATGTATACGACACACACGCGCACAGACACACGCACGCGCGCGCGCGCGCGCACAAACACACAAACGTACACAAATGTATACACACATGTACACACAAACACACGCACACACATCTGTATACAAATGTACACACACATACACACACATATACACATGTACATGCATACATACACACACGTGTACACACGCATGTACACACACAAGCACACACGTATACATACACACATGTACAGACACATATACATACATACATGTACGTACATATACACACACGTATACACAAAAGTGTACACGCATGTACACACAAAAAAACACAAATGTACACACAAACACACAACCGTATACACACACAAATGTACACAATGTGAACACACACATACACACACATGTGTCACACACATGTGTACACACACATGTGTACACACACATGTGTACACACACATGTGTACACACACATGTGTACACACACATGTGTACACACACATGTGTACACACACATACACATACGTGTACACATCATGTAATTACACATGAACACACGTTTACACGTACAGACACATATACATATCTACATGTACATAAACATACACACACGTATAAACACATGTACACATACACATATACACACATTCTTGTACACTCACACACACACACATATATACACACACTTGTACACACACATACACACCACGCACACCCACTATGTACTTCATGCCGTCTCCGTCCTCTTTACAGGAGCCAATGCCCCCCATCCCCTCAGCGTCTCTGCAAACTCCTCAAGTTCCGCAGGGATGGAAACATTCCTGGAGGAGGTGAAGGCCCTTCGGGTTCCGCTGTGGACTGCCGAGGACCTCACTGATCGGACGGCTCGCAGCACGTGCAGCTTCCTGGGCGAAGGCGCCTTCGGCGTTGCGCACCTCTACTCCGGCGCCGACGGGAGCAGCGTCGTCGTTAAGCGGATCCCACTGTCTGACGATGTAGACAGCTTTATGGACGAAGTTCGGGCGTTGGCCAAAGTCCGAGGCACGAAAGGCATCTAGTAGCTTCAGGGCATCGTCGTCGAGGGCGGGTTGGCCATTGTTAGTGACTACGCGGGGCCTTCGCTGATCACGTGTCTCAGGGAGGATCTCCTCTCAAAACCTGAGGTAGAAAAAGTGCTTCGGCAGCTGCGCGACGACATCGAGAGCCTGCACGCTGCCGGCGTGGCTCACTCGGACCTGCACGCGAACAACGTGTGCGTCCTCCGCTAGGAGGGGTCTCCGCGCGCCCACATAATTGATCTGGGACGCGCCGTGCTGCAGGGACACGTGGAGTACGACGAACAGAGGGAACGTGATCTAGGAAGCTTCTCCTCCATCGCGTAACACTGCGCGCGCTATTTCCCGGACCTGCTGAAGCCCCAAAGCAAGACCCTCCTGAAGAGCGGCAGCGACGAGGACGAAGAGGGCGTCGAGGAGGACGTTAAAGATCTTGCCGTCAAGGAGGAGGTTAACATTTCGGACGAGGACGAGGCCGACTTCCAGGACCTGAGAGGTTCCGACGAGGACGACGAGGACGTGACCGAACTCTTCAGATCCTTTAGTTTGTCATCTCCAGAGTCGGACGAATCTTCGGCCGAGGAGAACGTCTCCGGACGCAAGCGGCGCGGCTCCTCTTCCGACGCGGAGGAGGTCCCTCGTCAGGCACCGAAGCGTCGCCGTACAGACGAAGAAGACGACGATCACACGAGTCAGGGCGCCATCGAGTCTCAGGCGGGTGAGTCCTTGGACGAAGAGAGCGACGAGGAGGAGGAGACCCAGCCCCTCGTCTCCGGACGCAAGCGGCGCGGCTCCTCTTCCGACGCTGAGGAGGTCCCCGGGAAGCGTCGCCGTTCGGACGTCTTTCTCTGATTAGGAAAAAAAAAAACAGAAAAAAAGAAAAAAAAAAAAAAAAAAAAGTAAAAAAAAAGTAAAAAAAAAAAAAAAAAAAAAAAAAAAGGCTGGACGCTTAATACAATTCTCGCAATTCAAGGGGATTCAATAAAGTAAAAAAAAAAAAAAAAAATACGTAATATGCTATAAATAAAACAGATAAAGCGAGAAAGAACCACACACACACACACAGAAAGAGAGAGTAGGGGAGAGAGAGAGAGAGAGAGAGAGAGAGAGAGAGAGAGAGAGAGAGAGAGAGAGAGAGAGAGAGAGAGAGAGAGAGAGAGAGTCCCTGTGTGGGCTCACAATTCATATTGAAAGTTAGTTATAATAATGTTTTAGATTGAGATAGAGAGGACGAATCCGCATCGACGAATAAAGTAGAAAAAAAATGTAAACAAACAAAATTCAAGGCTCAGTACAAATCGTTTTGAAATAGTAAATCTTGTGGCAATGGCTGTGATGGTGACTGCCTTTATTCGAGAAAATTCCCAAAATGCCGATGGAAAAGATGCGTACGAACAAGGAGCTCTCTTTCTCTATCTCTTTCTCTCTCTCTCTCACTCTCTCTCTCTATCTCTCTCTCTCTCTCTCTCTCTCTCTCTCTCTCTCTCTCTCTCTCTCTCTCTCTCTCTCTCTTTTCTCTCTCTCTCTCACTCACTCACTTCTCTCTCTCTCTCTCTCTCTCTCTCTCTCTCTCTCTCTCTCCTCTCCTCTCCCTCTCCCTCTCCCCTCTCCCTCTCCCTCTCCCTCCTCTCCCTCTCCCTCTCCTCTCCCTCTCCCTCTCCTCTCCCTCTCCCTCTCTCCCTTCTCCCTCCTCTCTCCTCTCCCTCCTCTCCCTTTACTCCTCCATTTCCTTCTTCCTCTCCCTCTCCCTCTGCTCCCTCTCTCTCTCTCTCTCTCCCTCACCGAGCGAGGAATCGGATACACCCAGTTGCTGCGAGCGTTCATTGTTATTATTTCCAGAATTATCATTATTGTCATTATTATTAAAATAATGATAGTGATGAAAATGACATTAATAATTAAGATAATTATTATAATGACTATATTAAGGGTAATTAGGACGATAATGACAGTAATGATAATAATGATTGACTGGCAACTCGAAGTAAGTCGATGCTCGTGAGGTGAAGTAACTTTGTTTATCTTATGGTTGGAGACAGATATATTTGGTTAGAAAACGTTTATTTTATCGTTGAAAGATATAGGATAGAAAACTTTTTTCGTTGATAGATATATTTGGTTAGAAAGTTTATTTTATCGTTGAGATAGATATATTTGGTTAGAAAACATGTTTATTTTATCGTTGAAGATAGATATAGGATAGAAAAGTTATTTTATCGTTGAAAGATATTTTGGTTAGAAAAGTTTATTTTATCGTTAGAAACGTTGAGATAGATGTACAATGTTTATTTAATCGTTGGATATAGGATAGAAACTTTATTTTATCGTTGTAGATATATTTGGTTAGAAAAGTTTATTTTATCGTTGAAGATAGATATGGTTAGCATTGTTTTATTTTATCGTTGAAGATGGAGGTTAGAAAACATTTTCGTTGATAGATAGATATATTTGGTTATGTTTATCGTTAGAAAACAGTTTATTTTATCGTTGAAGATAATGTATTTGGTTAGAAAACAATGTTTATTTAATCGTTGAAGATAGATATAGGATAGAAAGTTGTAGATAGGTTAGAAAAGTTTATTTTATCGTTGAATAGATATAGGATAGAAAACAGTTGTTGAACAATGTTTATTTAGTTGAATATAGGATAGAAACGTGAGATAGATATATTGGTTATGTTGTTGAAAGATAGATCAGTTTATTTTATCGTTGTATATATTTGAAAACATGTTTATTTTATCGTTGAAGATAGATATGGTTAGAGATTCGATCATCTTTTATAGAATTTTCAGTTGGACGTTTCATGAAGTAAATATTTTTATTTATTTCCGAAGAGAAATGAGAAATAAGAAGAAATGTTTTAATATTTTTTTCTTTACCTAAATACCTAAAAATTCCAGTTTGTTTATATCGTTGTAGACATGGTTGGTTAGAAAACAATAGTTTATTTTATCGTTGAAGATAGAAAACTATCTTGAAGAAAATAATATAATAAAACAAAAAATAAATAAATGAATAGATGATGATGATGATGATGATGATGATGATGATGATGATATGATGATGATTATAATAATATCGATCCATCATACTACAGCTGAATGAATTTAATGGTGTATTGTATCTACACTATAACAGAACACCATAGACTTATCTACTAATTGTCCTTACTTACCTACTTACTTGATTACTTATCTACTTACTTACTTACGTACTTATTACTTTCTAATTCACCTACGTATTTATATACTTACCTAATTACTTTCTTATCCACTTATACCAATTCCTTTAAAAATAAAACAATCAAAACAAACATAAAAGCAAATCATTTCAACCATCCAAGTCTGTAAAAAGAAATGTAAACAAAAATTAATGGTTGGAGTTATATGTAAATTGTGTGTGTGTGTGGTGTGTGTGGTGGGTGGGTGTGTGTGTCTATTTGTGTGGGTGTGTGTGGTGTGTGTGTGTGTGTGTGTGTGTGTGTGTGTGTGTGTGTGTGTGTGTGTGTGTGTTTATGTGTGTATGTGTGTGTGTGTGTGTGTTTATGTGTGTGTGTGTGTGTGTTGTGTGTGTGTTGTGTGTGTGTTGTGTGTGTGTTCTTATCAATTATTCCATCCATCCAAAAGTCTATAAAAAGAAATGTAAACAAAAATTAATGGTTGGAGTTATGTAATGTGTGTGTGTGTGTGTGTGTGTGTGTGTGTGTGTGTGTGTGTGTGTATGTGTGTGTGTGTGTGTGTGTGTGTGTGTGTGTGTGTGTGTGTGTGTGTGTGTGTGTGTGTTCATCCTCCATCCAAAAGTCTATAAAAAGAAATGTAAACAAAAATTAATGGTCGGACTTTCCTTCACTTAAGCGAAACTTCATTTTCCTCCATATATCTTTGTTTCATAAATCGTTAACTTTTATGTTCCTTGGATAACGGTTCCTTGGGTCTTCATACTCATTTATGTACAAGTAAAGTAGATGCAGAGAATTATGATAGTTTATGATTATCACAGAATGAAAAAAAGATGGAAAACGGTAAAGTGTTCAGTTAGATCTACAGCAGTTCTTTCATCGTAAAAATATAGGTTTATGATATATTGATTATAATCATAACAATGATGATGATAATAATGATGATGATGATGATGATGATAAAGAGAAGGTAATGATAATGATAATAACAACAACAATAATAATAATGATAATAAGGATACCAATGATAACAATAGCAATAACAATCATAATGACAAAAATAATAATAATAGCAACAACAGTAACAATAATAATAACAATATCAAAAGAATGTGAGATCAAACCCAGAGTCGCATATTGTACCCCCCCCCCCCACCCCCCACCCCCTTTCGGATAACGAGAAGTCACACGTAGAGAAAAAAACAAATAAATAAATAAACAAATGTCAACTGCAGTATCGTCTTTACGTGTGTTTTTTTTTTTTTACTTCTACAGCGCAATAAAACGGAAGGAGATCTTATGTGTAGCATCTACCTGGGGCTGTGACATGCTATCCTTGGAGTGCAGGTATAAAGGTACTATTTCTTTAGTGAGAGGGAGAGGGAGAGAGAGGGAAGGGAGAGGAGAGAGGGAGAGAGAGGGAAGAGGAGAGGAGAGAGGGAGAGAGAGGGAAGGTAGAGGAGGAGAGAGAGGGAAGGAGGGAAGAGAGGAAGAGAGGAAGGGGAAGGGAAGAGGGAGAGAAAGGGAAGGGAGAGGAAGAGAGTGAGAAAGGGGGGGATTGGGGACGGGAGAGCAAGGAGAAAGGATGAGAAGGGGAGGGAGGGGAGAGGAAGAGAGTGAGAGGGGGAGCTGGGGACGGGAGAGGAAGGAGAAAGAGATAGGGGGCGGATGGAAGAGAGAGAGAGAGGGAGAGAGGAGGAGAGAGTGAGAGAGGGGAGGGAGGAAACAGAAAGAGAGAGAGAGAGATGAAGGGAGGGAAGAGGGGAAGAGAGAGGGTAGGAGGCTGGGGACAGAAGAGGAAGGAAGAGAGAGTGAAAGACACAGAGAGAAAGTGAGGATTGGCAACCAGAGAGGAGAGAGAGGACAAATATACAGGTAAATAACGCAAGCAGAAGAGAAAATCGAAGAGAGAAAAATAAATAAATCCCAACATACAAAAAATAACAACTAAATTACCCACAAAACCAAAAACCCACCGATCAAGGAACAGCCAATCCAGTTACAACATACATAGCTACAGCCACAGAGGACTCCAGCCTAATACCAATCCTAAAGGGTACACACCACACTCTGCCCATCGGATATAGGAGCCATAACGCACACACAACGCTCACGTACCTTAACAACACACACACTTTCAAATAAACGCACACGGGTCTATTTGCCCTTCGAAATAAGGGTATTGTTTTGTAATAATTGAAAACCGTTAACTGGTTCTAATCTTGTTGTTCTCCAGTCGAAAGAGGGAAAGAGTGGGTGAGTGAAGAGGGAAAGAGTGGGTGAGTGAAGAGGGAAAGAGTGGGTGAGTGAAGAGGGCTGAATAATATTGGAATTACCATTATATTACTTCATGAAAACAAATGACATATCCTCATATAAAATAAAATAGCTTTACTTCATAAAATATACTGTATTGGGTGGGTCTGTATCTTCGCGTGTATGTAATGTTAGAACAGGTCTTGCTGCAAAGATCTCCGAAGACGTAAAGAACACAGCATTCTTCTGTTCTCCTTAGCGCTTCTTTGCCCATTCATCCATTTTTATTAGTTATTACTTGTTATTATGTTCTTTTGTCTTCTGTACAATGCAGAGGAGATTGCGTTGCGGAATTTACAAGTTTCTTTTCTAAAGGAAAGAAAATGGGAGTGTAATATTTTGGTGTTCTCAGTGGCTGCGGTTCTGGCTGAAAACACGGGGGGGGGGGGGGGGGGGGAGTATTGTATTGGGAAGTACGTGGATATGTGTGATGTACTGTAATGTATCAGATTATTGAATTACATAAATGTGTCTCTTTGTATCTGTCTCTGCCTAACTCTCTCTCTTTATTCTTCCTCTCTTTCTTTCTTTTTCTTTCTTCTCTCCTATCTCTTTTATTCATTCATTTATTTATTCATTCTCTAATATATAGATATAGAGAGAGTTACATACAAACATACACATGCATACACAACATGCACACACACACACACACACACACACACACACACACACACATAGTATATATATATATATATATATATATATATATATATATATTATATATATATATATTGTGTGTGTGTGTGTGTGTGTGGTGGTGTGTGTGTGTGTGTGTGTGTGTGTGTGTGTGTGTGTGTGGTGTGTGTGTGTGAGTAGATGTATTTATAAAACAGACCATGCCTCCCACCACAAATCCCCGTACTTCTTCCTCCATCTTCGCTGCTCTGACAAATCTCCCCTTTCCTTTGTTCTTTTGTTCTTATTTTTATTGTTTTTCCCCCTTTCCATTTCCTTTTCTCATCCCTTGTTTATGGCACATCCTCCCCTTCCCCCTTTCCTCCCTTCCCCTCTTCTCCCTCCCCTTCCCCTTCTCCTTCCCCCTTCCCTCTCCCCTTCCCCCCCCCCTTCCTCCCTTCTCCCCTTCCTCCCTCAGCTCATGCTGTCAGTGCTGTTTGTATCTTGTTTCATGCTGTCTGTTTTGTTCATGATGATCATGCTGTTTGTATATTGTCCATGCTGTTCATGCTATGTCTTGGTTATGCTGTCAATGCTGTCTGTGTCTTATGCTGTCAATGCTGTCTGTGTCTTATGCTGTCTGTCTAATGCTGTCTGTGTCTTATGCTGTCAATCTGCTTATGTCTGTCTATGCTGGTCTGCTGTCTGTATGCTGGTCTGTATCTTGTCATGCTGCTCATGCTGTCTCTCTCTCTCTCTCGGCCATTAACGCTATATCTCGCTGATGCCAATGATGCTGCCTATGCCCTCCCGATGCTGCTAAACTCTCCGTGTCCTGCTGATGCCGCCCCCGTGTCTCCCTGGCCGCGAGAGGGAGCCGCCGCCCTCAGCATCCTCCTCCTCCTCCTCCTCTCCTCCTCCTCCTCTCTCTCCCTCTCCTCTCCCTCTCCTCCTCTCCTCCTCCTCCTCTTCCTTCTCCTTCTCCTCCTTCTCCTCCTCCTCCTCCTCTCCTCCTCTCCTTCCTCTTCTTCTTCTTCTCTCCTCCCCTCTCCTCCTCTCCTCTCCCTCTCCTCTCTCCCTCTCTCCCTCCCTCCCTCCTCCTCCTCCTCCTCCTCCTCCTCCTCCTCCTCTCTCCTCCTCCCTCCTCCTCCTCCTCCCTCTCCTCCTCCTCCTCTCTCCTCCCCTCCTCTCTCCTCCCTCCTCCTCCTCCTCCTCCTCTCCTCCCTCCTCCTCTCTCCTCCTCCTCCTCCTCCCTCCTCCTCCTTCCTCCCTTCTCCTCCTCCTCCTCCTCCTCCTCCTCCTCCTCCTCCCCTCCTCCTCCCCTCCTCCTCCTCCCCTCCTCCTCCTCCTCCTCCCTCCCCTCCCTCTCTCTCCTCCTCTCCTCCTCCTCCTCTCCTCCTCTCCTCCTCCTCCTCTCCTCCTCCTCCTCCCTCTCCTCCTCCTCTCCTCCTCCCCTCCTCCTCCTCCTCTCCTCCCTCTCCTCCTCCTCTCCTCCTCCTCCTCCCTCTCCTCCCTCTCTCCTCCTCCTCCTCTCTCTCTCCTCCTCCTCCTCCCCTCTCCTCCTCCTCCTCCTCCTCCTCCCTCCTCCTCCTCCTCTCTCCTCCTCCTCCTCCTCTCTCCTCCTCGCTCCCCCTCTCCTCCTCCTCCTCTCCTCCTCCTCCTCCTCCTCCTCCTCCTCCTCCTCCTCCTCCTCCTCCTCCTCCTCCCTCTCCTCTCTCCTCCTCCTCCTCCTCCTCCTCCTCCTCCCTCCCCTCCTCTCCTCTCCTCCTCCTCCTCCTCCTCCTCCCTCTCCTCCTCATCCTCCTCCTCCTCCTCCTCTCTCCCTCCTCCTCCTCCTCCTCCTCCTCCTCCTCCTCCTCCTCCTCCTCCTCCTCCTCCTCCCCTCCTCCTCCTCCTCCTCTCCTCCTCCTCCTCCTCCTCCTCCTCCCTTCTCCTCCCCTCCTCCTCCTCCTTCCTCCTCTCTCTCTCCCTCTTCCTCCTCCTCCTCCTCCTCCTCCCTCCCCTCCTCCCTCTCCTCTCCTCCTCCCCTTCCTCCTCCTCCTCCTCCTCCTCCTCCTCCCTCCTCCTCCTCCCTCTCCCTCCTCTCCCTCCTCCTCCTCCTCCTTCCTACCTCTCCTCCTCCTCCTCCTCCTCCTCCCTCTCCTCCTCCTCCTCCTCCTCCTCCCTCCTCCTCCTCCTCCTCCTCCCTTCCTCCTCGCTCCTCCTCCTCCTCCTCCTCCTCCGAAAAGGAGATGTGGGCGGGATCGCAAAGCTCCTTCTACGGGAGTGGCGAGCTTCCTCCGGCGGGTGGGGGGTGGGGGTGGGGGGGCTTCTGAGGGGGTTGCTGCCTTGGAGGTTTTTCGGTTTTTTTTCTTTTTTTTTTTTTTTATTATTTTTTTTTTCTTCTTTCTTTTTTTATTATTGACTTTTTTTCTTCTTTTTTCTTTCTTTTTTTTCTCATTATCTTTTTTTCCTTCTTTTTTTTCTTTTTGGTCACGTTTTTTTTTCTATTAATATTTTTTTAGTCTTATTTTTCTTTTTTTTATTATCTTTTTACTTCATTTTCTTGTTCTTCCTTTTTATTGTTTTGTCCATTTTTCATTTTTCTTGGCCTGTTTATTTCTTGTCTTATTTTTTCTCTTGTTCTCCTTTTAATTTTTCGTCTTTCTTTTTTCATTTTTCTTGTTTTCTTATTTTAGTCATATTTTTTTGTGTGTTCTATATTTCTTATTTTTAATTTCTCTCGTTTTAGTTTCTTTTTTGTAATTTTTTTATTTTTCTTATTCTTAGTTTTATATTTTGTCTTATTTTTCACTTTTCTTGTTCCTCTCTTTATTTTGTCTTTTTTTCATTTTCCTTGTTCTTTTTAATCTTTGGTCTTATTTTTTTCTCCTGTTCTTGTCCTTTCGCATTTTTCTTTTTTCTTTTTCTTCTTTCTTCTTCTTTCTTCTTCTTCTCCTCCTCCTCCTCCTCCCTCCTCCTCCCCTTTCTTCTTCTTCTTCTTCTTCTTCTTCTTTTCTTCTTCTCTCTCCCTCCTTCTCCTCCTCCTCCTCCTCCTCCTCCTCCCTCCTCCCCTCTCCTCCTCCTCCACCTCCTCCTCTCCTCCTCCTCCCTCTCCTCCTCCTCCTCCTCTCTCCTCTCTCCTACCTCTTCTCCTCCTCCTCCTCTCCTCCTCTCCTCCCTCCTCCTCGCTCCTCCTCCTCCTTCTCCTCCCTCTCTCTCCTCCTCCTCCTCCTTCCTCCTCCTTCTCCTCCTCCTCCTCCTCCTCCTCCTCCCTCCTCTCTCCTCCTCCTCCTCCTCCTCCTCTCCTCCTCCTCCTCTCCTCCTCTCCCTCCTCTCCTCCTCCTCTCCTCCTTCTCCTCCTCCTCCTCCTCCTCTCCTCCTCCTCTCCTCTTCCTCCTCCCTCTTTCCTCCTCCTCCTCCTCTCCTCCTCCTCCTCCTCCTCCTCCTCCTCCTCCTCCTCCCCCTCCTCCTCCTCCTCCTCCTCCTCCTCCTCTTCCTCCAACCTTTATAATTCCTCAAGTAAATCCATATTCATTACATAATCTTAAACCTCGATTAAGACCAATTAATCACGAAAGACCCATTCTGTTTTGGTCTCTTTTACCTCGATATAACGGCCAGTTAAAGCCGATCTCTCTGAACTAAACTGGGGCGCGATAATGTACAAAGTCGTAATACAAAATGACCGCTATTTTGAATGTATTTTTTGGTACAAATTACCGTCTTTTTTATGGGATGAAATTACTACGTTAGGTGGGTTACGTAGATGGATAGTGGAAGGATAGATTTGTTGGTGGAGAACAGGAGTAACTACGCATAACATATACATAGACATGTATGTGTATATATATGTGTGTGTATGTTTTGTGTGTGCGCGTGTATACATATATATATGTTTGTGTGTTGTTGGTGTGTGTGTGTGTGTGTTGTGTGTGTGTGTGTGTGTGTGTGTGTGTGTGGTGTGTGTGTGTGTGTGTGTGTGTGTGTGTGTGTGTGTGTGTGTGTGTGTGTGTGTGTGGTGTGTGTGTATGTGTGTGTGTGTGGTGTGTGTGTTGTGTGTGTGTGTTGTGTGTGTGCGTGTGTGTTGTGTGTGCGTGTGTGTGTGCGTGCGTAAAAAAGACACAATACATTTATACCAAAAAGAAAATGGCTATCTACTCTCTGCTGCATACCACAAAAGAACAACATTAATAATTCCAAATGTATCTTTCATTCATTCCTTTTACGGACTCACATTGAAGATGATTTAGGAGAATTTTTGCTGTTGTTGTTGTTGTTGTTTTGTCTTTGTTTTCTAACCATTTATCATTACTACAATACACACTCAACAATCTAAAGAAAAAACAATTTCTTTCTATCGCTTTCTCTTATCCTATTCCCGTCTTCATTCCCGATTCCTACAAGCATCCATCCATTTACCCTATCCATCATCTTTATCACCCTTATCCTATCCCATTCGCATCCAGGGCTATCAGCTGATCACAAACATCATCAGAAGAAAGTCATTTGGAAATCTCAAGACGCTGCGTCGTGTTAAACCAGAGCCTCGGGTTTGCGTTCAGTAAAGATCAAAGTAAATATTTCGTGTTTTTTTTCTGAATCAAACGTACGGAATGTCAATATTAGTTGTGTAGTATTTGGGTTAAAGAGAGAGAGAGAGAGAGAGGGGGGAGAGGAGGGAGAGAGAGAGAGAAGAGAGAGAGAGAGAGAGAGAGAGAGAGAGAGAGAGAGAGAGAGAGAGAGAGAGAGAGAGAGAGAGAGAGAGAGAGAGAGAGAGAGAGAGAGAGAGAGAGAGAGAGAGAAGGAGAGAGAGTAGAGAGAGAGAAGAGAGAGAGTAGAAAGAGAGAGAGAGATAGAGAGAGAGAGGAGTAGGAGAGAGAGAGAGGAGAGGAGAGAGTAGGAGAGAGAGAGTAGATAGATCAGAGGAGAGAGAGAGAAGAGAGAGAGAGAGGAGGAGAGAGAGAGGGGAGAGAGAGAGAGAGAAGTAGGAGAGAAGAGGAATAGAGTAGAGAGAGAGAGAGAGAAGAGGAGAGAGAGAGAGAATAGGAGAGAGAAGAGGGAGAGAGAGAGAGAGAGATTCGTCTTCTTAGAATGAAATTCACCTTCACCTTACGGCATCAAGAAAACAATAATTGTTT
>NW_020869328.1:724769-739185 GCF_003789085.1 Penaeus vannamei | reverse complement strand
CCCTCCCCCTCCCTCTCCCTTTCCTTCCTCCCATCTCCCTTCTCCCCTCTCTTCCTTCTCCCCTCTCTCCTCCTCTCCTCTTTCCCCTCCCCTCCCTCTCCCTTCCTCCCTCCTCTCATCTTCCCTCCCCTCCCCCCCTCCTCTCTCCCCTCCTCTCCCTTCCCCTCCCCTCCTTTATTTCCCTCCACTTTCCCCTCTCTCCAGCCCTCCCTCTCCCCTTACCCCCTTCCCCTTACCCCCTCCCCTTTCCCCCTCCTTTACTCCCCCTATCCCTTCCACTAACACCTTCCCCTCCCTTTCCCCCCCTTCCACTCCACCTTCCCCTCCCCCCTACCCCTCTACCCCCTTCCCCCTTCCTCCCTTACCCCAGTCCCCATCCCTCACCCCCCCCCACCCTCACCCCCCTCACCCTCCCCCCATTAGTATTCGCAGCGGAAAGACTCCTTTGCTCTCAGACTCTCCCACGGAATACAACACTTAGCAGACGGCCAGGACTGGGCGGACACTTTGGGACACTTATGATACTTACGAGACACTTGCGGCATACTTATAAGACACTATTGCGGATACTTACGATACACTTGCGGATACTTATGAGACACTTGCGGGTACTTTTGATACTTACGAGATACTTGCGGACACTTACAATACTTACGATGGACTTTCTCATGACACTTACGATACACTTGCGGACACCTTAAGAGACACTGCGACCACATATACTACGAGGGACACCTGCGGATACTTATAAACTTACGAGGACACTTTGCAGCACATACGAACACTTTTTATGATACTTACGAAGACACCTTGCGCCGACACATACGAGACACTTCGAATTACTTGTGACACTTACGAACTCTCATGACACTTACGAAGACACTTGCAGCAGGACACATACGAACACTTAATTGCATTACTTACGAGATACTTGCGGACACTACAATTACTTACGAGACTCTCATGGCACTTTACAATTTACACTTGCGGACAACTCATGACAACTTAGGAGACACTTGCAGACACATGATATTTACGAGACACTTGCGGATACTTATGATACTTACGAGACACTTCGGAAACACATACAAACTTGCCTAATACTTGTGACAACTTACGAGGACTCTCATTGACACTTAGGAGACACTTGCAGACACATACGAACACTTATGGCACTCGCGGACACATACGAACACTTATGGCACTCGCGGACACATACGAACACTTATGTCCTCGCCGGGGAGACACATTACGAAACAACTTATGACACTCGCGGGACACATACGAACCTTATGGCACTCCGCGGACACAAACGAACACTTATGGCACTCGCGGACCACATACGAACACTTATGACACTCGCGGACACTACGAACCTATGGCAACTCGCGGACACATACGAACACTTATGGGACACTCCGGACACATACGAACACTTTATGGCACTCGCGGACACATTACGAACACTTTATGGCACTCGCGGACACATACGAACACTTATGGGGCACTCGCGGGACACATACCGAACACTTATTTGGACACTCAGCGGACACATACGAACCACTCTATGGCACTCTGCGGACACATACGAACACTTATGGCACTCGCGGCAGACACCATACGAAACACTTATGGACACTCGGCCGGACACATTTAACGAACACTTATGGCCACTCGCCGGACACATACGAACACTTATGGCACTCCGCGGACACATAAAAGTTACGAACACTTATGGCACTCGGGGACACATAACGAACCACTATATGACCCACTCGCGGACACATCACGAACACTGTATGGCACTCGCGACACATACGAACACTTATGCACTCGCGGACACATACGAACACTGTATGGCACTCGCGCGAACACATTACGAAACACTTATGGCACTCCGGAACACAAAAAAACAATAATAATAAATTTATTGTTTTAATATATTAAAATATATATTAATTTATATTAATAAATTATATAAATATGTGATTATATTTAAATTGATTGAAACACTTATGGCACTCGCGGACACATACGAACACTTTATGCACTCGCGGGGACACATTCCCTGAGGCGAGTCGAGCGGCCTCCACTTCCGCGCATAGGAAAGCTGTGTTCACGCTGTTCTTGCTCTGTCGCTCTCGCCTGTGGATTTCACCTTTTGGGAAAAAGCTAAGGCTAAGATTTCTTGGAGTGGGATTTGTTGACGTTGTTTTATTACTCTCCTCCCTATCCTTTCCTATCTTTGCTTTTTTTTCTCTCTCCTTTTTTTCTCTCTTTCTCTCTCTTTCTTTCTCTCTTTCTTTTTCTCTCTTCTTTATCTCTTTTTCTCCTGTGTCCTTCTCTTTCTCTTCCTTTCTTCTGTCCTCTTCTTTTTCTCTTTCTCTCTTTTTCCCTCTTTTTCTCTCTCTTTTTTCTCTCTTTTTTCTATTTCTTCTCGTCTTTCTCTCTCTCTCTCTCTTCTCTTTCTCTCTCTCTCCTCTCTCCACTCTCTCTCTGCTTTCTCTCTCTCTCTCTCTCTTCTCTCTCTCTCTCTCTCTCTCTCTCTCTCTCTCTCTCTCTCTCTCTCTCTCTCTCTCTCTCTCTCTTCTCTCTCTCTCTCTCTCCTCTCTCTCTCTCTCTTCTCTCCTCTCTCTCTCTCTTCTCCGGCCTCTTCTCTCTCTCTCGTGCTCTTCCTTTTTCTTCCCTCTCTCTCTCTCTTTTAAAACTCATCGATTTTTTTTGAGATTATTTACTATATATTGTCCTGTCCCTTCTTCTACTTTAATGTTTGCTCTTGATTGTTGTTTGATGTTTTGTTATTACAATTTATCATTATTGCTCATTATAGTATTGTATGCTATTATTATTAATCATTGCTACTATCATATTATTGCTATTAATCATTACATATTTATCTATCATTATCATTATTATATTTATTATCATTATCGTTATCATCATTATTATCATTAGCATTGGTGCGTGTTCTTGTTGTTGTTATGTTACTAATTATTTGCATTTTTTTTACAATTCATCATTTTATATCTCAGTTACTATTTTATTCATACATTTACATTATTATTATAAAATAACTTTTAAACTTTTTTTACAACTTCCATTACTAATTCGGCTTGTCTCATAACTGCAGAAAAAGTTATGTCGGATTAGCCACTGTTTATTATTATTATTATTTACTGCTTCATTTAATCAATTATTATATCATTATTATTATGTGCGATTATTATTATCATTTATATTATTATCTATTTATGTAAATATTTATCATTATTATTATCATTATTTATTATCATTATTTTTTATAATATTATCATTATTTGCTCCTTTTACTCGCTGGAGAGAATTTGGATTTCTGAGAGCAAAATTTGCAAATAATAGCGCAAAAAAAAGTTTTTTACGGCGTGAATACTGGTGAAAATTTGTACTCAGGTGACAATTAATTAGGAATTTGGTAATTAACTCCTTGGAGGTAGATTGAGTAGATATATTGAGTAGTGGGGGTGGTGATTTTAACTTTTATTTTTCGAGTTAGATACGATAAGCAGATAAATAGGCTTTTATCTCTTATAATGTCGATGGAGTATGAATAAATGAGAGGTTCTGGAATAAGTAAGTAAGTTTTCTTAAAGTGCAAGGATACATTGTATAGTTAAGGAAGTTTTTCTCTCTTACTTATGCATAAGTACTTGGTTACCTTTTAGTACTGGAAATTTTTACTAAAGATGCCTCGACGATTTCATAATAAATTACAAGACAAATAAGAGGTATTTTGCTTTTACTACAGTATGTATGACTGTGTGTGACCTTGGGGTATGTATGTTTATTACAACACACCATACACACCACGCTCGGCCACATGCATGCACACACACACACAACACACACATTACACTTACACGCTCGCACATGCATCACAACACGGAAGACACACACAAACACACACACAACACACACACACACACACCACGCAACGACACAACACACACACATATTATATATATATATATATATATATATATATATATATATTATTATATAATATATATATATATATATATAGTATATATATAATATATATGTGTGTGTGTGTGTGTATGTGATTGTGTGCGTGTGTGTGTGGTGGTGTGTGGTGAATTACATAGATGTATAAGTAGTTAGACACACAGACAGACACATAAATACATACAAAAACATATACAAACAAACAAACAAAAACACATACAAACAAAACATACATACACAACACATACAGATGATAGTACACACGCACCTATACAGACCGACACAGACAGATCCAGCTATACACGCCAAGCACAGGACCAAAAAAAAAAAAAAAAAAATCTCCACAAGCTCAGTGGCGATGGATACAGAATCCGGTATCGGGAGATCGGTGCCGATATATCCGGCTTCGTTCGATACTTACTTGCGATCTAATGGCTTTTGCTGAACGGACGCAGCGCTGAACGAAATACACTGGTGGACAATAGCAGTGGGGTGGGGGATATATGATACATGTACCCAAAGACATTGGATGGAAACAGACAGCGGTGGAACGAATTACACTGGTGAACAAATAGGCTGGTGGTTGGGACAAGCATAGGAAACAAAGACTTGTGGAACAAAACTCAGCGTGGAATCGGAAATACACGGTGGAACTAAATAGGCTGTGGCTGGAGGTATATACATGTACCAAAAAGGACATTGTTAGAACAATCTCAGCTGATGTGGAAGAGTATACCCACTGGTTGGAACAAATAGCTGTGGGGTTGGGACAAAGACATATATGAACAAACATTACGATTGAAACAAACTCAGCGGTGGAACGGAATACACTGGTGACAACTAGGCTGGATGGGCTGGGGATAATGATACATCGGTACAAAACATGTAACAATCACGGTGGAACGATATGAACACTGGGGAACAAAAGTCTGTGGGCTTGCGGACAAACATATGGAACAAATGACATTGTCTGGAACAAACTCGCGGTATGAACGAATAACACTGTGACAAAACAGCGCGTGCGGCTGGGATAAGATACTTGTACAAAAACATTGGAGAGAACATCTCAAGCGTGCCGAACGAGATTACACTGTTAACAAACTAGGCTGTGGTGGTTTGTGACAAGACTATATGAACAAAACATTGGTGAACAAACTCAGCGTGGAACGCGAAATACACTGGTGGACAAATTAGCTTGGGCGGGGATAATGATACATGGTACAAAGAGACATAGCGTGAACAATTTCTCAGCGTGGAACGAGATACATCTGCTAACAAAAGGCTGGTTGGAGTGGACAAAAGAACATTATGGAACAAAGACATTGTCGAACAAAACTCAGCGGTTGAGAACGGAATACACTGTGAACAAATAGCTGGTGGGGCTGGGAAGATAATGATACATGGTACAAAGACATATGGCTTGAACAAATCTCAAGCGGATGGAACGACGATACACTGGTGGAACAAATTAGGCTGTGGGGTTGGGGACCAAAGCATATGGAACAAAAATTGTGAACAAAACTCACGGCTGAACGAAACACTGGTGGACAAATAGCTGTGGCTGGGGATAATATACATGGTACAAAGCACATTGGTGAACAACTCTCAGCGCAACGGAACGACGAATAACACTGGTATGAACAAATAGGCTGTGGGGTTGTGGAAAAAAAGACATATGAACAAAGACCATTGTGGAACAAACTCAGCGGTGGAACGGAATACACTGGTGGACAAATAGGGCTGGTGGGCTGCGGGGTAAATATAAACATTGTACAAAACATTGGTGAAAACAATCTCAGCAGGTGGAACGACAGATACACTGTTGAACCCAAATTAGGGCTAGGTGCTGGGGTTGGGGGACAAATACATATGGAAACAAAAGACATGTTGAACAAACTCAGCGTTGGAACGGAATACACTTGTGGACAAATAGGCTCGCCGTGGCTGGGGATAATGAACACATGGTACAAAGACATTTGTTGAACAACTCATCGTGGATACGAAATACACTGTGACAAAAGCGTGGGTAGACGCTGAGGGACAAAGACATATGGAACAAAGATATTGGTGTGAAACAAACAGGCTGATGGGACGGGAACAAAAGACACATTGGATACAAAGACATTTGGTGCGAAACAAAACAACGGAGGGTGGACAAAGACACTGATGAACAAAACACACCGGGGGAGGGGGGTGGGCACAAAGACACCTGGTTGGAATCAATCGCTGTGCGTGCGATTATCACCACTGTGCGAAACATACAACGGGATACAAAGACACCTGGTGAACAGAATACCCTGATCTAGCCCTAACTAGATGTCCATAAATTACTTGCTGGTGTTTCGGAACCAGATCGCGATATTTTTGTGTTTTTTATGATTGCATGATACCCAACCATTCCCTTTCCCTTTCTCCCAACCCCCTACTCCTCCCCCTTCCCCTTCCCTTCATCCCCTTCCTCCCCTTTCTCCTCCTCCTTACCCTACCCCTTCCCCTTCTTCGTAACCCCAGTCCCCATCCCCATTCCGTATCTGCATTCTGATTATGAGTCGCTGTTAAATGTAATTTGGAAAGGATATATTCGATAAAGCGGATTGTTTGGATTAACATACCAGTTTGTGTGTTTCATCAATCTCTCCTCTATCTCTCCTATCTATCGTTTATTTATTGCTATCTATCGACTCTCTCTCTCTCTTCTGTCTCTGTCTCTTCTCCTCTTCTCTCTCTCTCCTCTCTCTCTCTCTCTCTCTCTCTCTCCTCTCGTCTCTCTCTCTCTCTCTCTCTCTCTTCTCTCTCTCACTCTCCCTTCCTCTCATCTCTCTCTCTCTCTCCCTCTCCTTTCCTCTCTCTCTCTCTCTCTCCCCCTCCCTTCCTTCTCTCTCTCCTCTCTCTCTCTCTCTCTTCTCTCTCTCTCTCTCTCTCCTCCTCTTCTCTCTCTCTCTCTCTTTCTGCTCTCTCTCTCTCTCTCTCTCTCTCTCTCTCCTCTCTTCTCTCTTCTCTCTCTCTCTCATCTCTCTATCTCTCTCTCTCTCCTCCTCTCCCTCCCTTCCTCTCTCTCTCTCTCTCTCTCTCTCTCTCTCTCTCTCTCTCTCTCTCTCTCTCTCCTCTCCTCTCTCTCTCCTCTCTCTCTCTCTCTCTCTCTTCTCTCTCTCTCTCTCTCTCTCTCTCTCTCTCTCTCTCTCTCTCTCTCTCTCTCTCTCTCTCTCTCTCTCTCTAATCTCTCTCTCTCCTCTCTCTCTCTCTAAATTTCTAAATCTCTCTATCTCTCTCCTTATCTATTTACCCATTTATCTATTTATCTACATCTCTATCAGTATATCTACCAAGACTACATGTCTGTCTAAATTATCTGTCTCTCTATCTATCTGCCTGTCTATCTATCTATTTATTTATCTATCAAGCTATCTATCCATCTCTTCATTGTAATATCATACTACACAAATTAGTGACTTCGCAACAAGGTTTTGTATTCAGTAAAAGTAAAGTGGATATTAACGTTCCAACAATTATGAAACAACACTCAACTGGAATATGAATTTAAAAGGTCAGATGTATATTAAAAGCTGTGGCAGATATTGTGTAGTAAGCCTATATCTCACATTTACAATATATTTTTCTTTTATAATGTATGTCCCTCTAGAATTCATAAGATAAGTGTAAATTATATGGAATATGATTATGTATGTATTCTTTTTATGTGTCTGAGACGAATTTATATTTCCGTGATAAATATGATGTAATATAAATGAGATGTAAGCAATTGTAATCATGAATATTAACTAATGTTTTCTTATTCTTCGCAAATAAGTACGTGTGAACTACTAAAACAAATGTTCCAGACGCATATAACGTCCATGTTTACACCCATATAAACTTCAAAACTACCAGTTAAAAACAAGTGAAAAGACAAGGCATAAACTGAAAAAGAATGGATTCATGGCAACCTAAAAAGCAAACAAAGCATTTTACGACGACACCTAAAATATCGCATATTTTCACCGCGGTAGCACTCTCATCATGATAAATGTGTGAAATGAAATGATAAAAATCGTTGTGAATTACCACATGTGTCATGTCGATGTTCATTGTGACAATAGTGATGTAAGTGTCAAAATAGATTTACAGTAATACAAACACACGAACGTAGATAGAAATCTACATTTTGTTATTTTCACCGACTGTGTATTACATTTAGAGTCACAGAGGCAAAACCATTTTAGGATTAAGGTTATTCTATATCTCATGATTTTTTGTAAAGCTATATAGTGTCTAAGGCAATATTTTCGTTTATCTTGTCTATTATATAACTTTAAATTTTCTTTGCTCTGCGGAAATCTCTTGCAAAGTACTCCACGGTCTTTGACAAACTGTGTCAGATATCGCCATGCTTTCGTAAAAATTTCTTTCCCGCTTAAAAGCCCGGTATTCATTCTAAAGCCGAGTATCCGTTTGAGAATATATTCTTTTTCCATTTTCATAACGCCGATTTGCATTCCATTTTGAGAGGCTTTCCAACTTCATTTAAAGAGGATTTGAATGTGCGTTTAAAATGGGTTTTGTGATGTCCATTCCTCTTAACGACTTGGGATATGACGAGACTTCTCTCATTCTCGGATTTCGCGTTTTCTATTTCCATAACTCCCAGAGTATTACGGATATTAGCAACAACAGAGCTCGGTTACGTACTAGTCGATTAAAAAGAATAATAAAAAATTACAAATAAATATAGTAGTCCCTCCTAAAATTCACGCACATTCATCTTCCCGTTTTCTCTCCAAATCGCGTAGAAAACGGCTGTGATTTGTCCCAATTCGTTTTCATTCGAATCTGAAGCGAATATTTATGCTTATGGGTTTCGTTATCGTTATCTGGCGTTGATCTCGGGGTTTCGGATTGTACGCTCGGAGGAGAATGCAACTTGTTAATGTTTTTTTTTTAGTGTTATGTTCCGGTTTGTTAGAGATTCAAGTTCCTCGCTGGGATTTGGCGGGAAAATTATTGACCGTTATTTTTTGTGGCCGTTTTCTTGTTGTTTTTGTTTTTTTCGCAATACATCTTCCTTGCTATTGTTCTTGTTCTTTTACTTTTTTCTCACTCTTCTTTTTCCTTTTCCTTGTAATTTTAATCTTTCGTCTTTCTTTTTCTTTTATTGTTTCTTTTTCGTTTTCTTTTTTTTTTTATTCTTATTATTATTTTATCTTTTCTTCCTTTTATTTCATCAGTTTTTAAATTTCCTTATTCATTACTTTTTCTCTTTTTTTCTATTCCTTCATCTTCTTTTTTCCCTTTCTGTTTCATCTCTTCTTTTCTCTCTTCTTGTTACATCATACACATATATGAGCTTCGGTTATACATGCAGTACAAACACAACACACACACACACCACACACACACACACACATACACACACACACACACAACACACACAACACACACACACACACACATATATATTATATATATATATATATATAAGAGAGAAGAGAGAGAAAGAGAGAGAGAGAGAGAGAGAAGAGAGAGAGAGAGAGAGAGAGAGAGAGAGAAAGACAGACAGACAGACAGACAGACAGACAGACAGACACAGACAGAGAGTTGATATGCATTTATATTGCCAGTTATCAGAAGAATGTATTTCATATCCACCCAAAATATGTGTTCATAAAACCATGCAATATTTATTGAAGCACAGAGGAAAATTGATAAAAAAAAATAAAAAAAATAAAAACGTTATCACAGCGAGATGATATATGAAAAATAAATAATAATGAACCGCATTACATACCTTAAAAGTAAATTTTTTTTTTTTTTTTAATCTTCACAATTAACTTCACAATTTTACTTTAAGTTAGTACGGCGGTGAGAATGAACATCATGGGGTCTGTGCAATTGCAGGACACTTGGAGCCAGATGACTTTAGCTCAGGGAATTTTGATGGAGGGAGGGAGGAGAAGGAGGAGGGGGAGGGAGGGAGGGAGAGGGAGGGAGGAGAGGGGGGGGGGAGGAGAGGGGAGGAGGGAGAGGGAGAGGGAGAGGGAGGAGGAGAGGGAGGAGAGGAGAGGAGAGGAGGGAGGGAGGAGGGAGAGGAGAGGAGGAGAGAGGGAGGGAGGGAGGGAGAGAGGAGAGAGAAGAGAGGGAGAGAGAGAGAGGAGAGAGGAGAGAGAGAGAGAGAGAGGAGTAGAGGGAGAGAGAGAGAGAGGAGAGAGAAGGAGGAGAGAGAGAACAGGGAGAGAGGAGGAGAGAGAGAGAGGAGGGGGAGGGAGGAGAGAGAGGAGAGGAGAGAGAGAGGGAGAGGAGAAGAGAGAGGAAGAGAGAGAGAGAGAGAGAGAGAGAGAGAGAGAAGAGAGAGCGAGGAGAAAGAGAGAGAGGAGAAGATAGGAAGAGAGAGAGAGAGAGAGAGAGAGAAATAGAGGAAATGGATAGATAGAGAGAGAGAAGAGAGAGAGAGATAGAGAGAGGAGAGAGATAGGAAGAGAAGAGAGAGAGAGATAGAGAAAAATAAAGAGAAGAGAGAGAGAAAGGGAGAGAAGGAGAGAGAGATATTGCCAAGCTGGGACGCGCGTTTGCAACAGACACCTTAGTAACAAGGTTGCAATGACGTCATGTGCAAGTCCTGCAAGTCACGTGATTCTGGTTGTCGTAATGTTGTTGTTGTTGTTTTTTGGGGGAGGGGATGGGAGGTGATAAACAGCTCGGAAATTAAAATGTTTAAGAAATAAATGGATAGATAAATAAATAGAGTGTTTAGAAATAAATGGATAGATGAATAAATAGAGTGTTTAGAAATAAATGGATAGATGAATAAATAGAGTGTTTAGAAATGGATTAATAAATAAATAGTGTTTAGAAATAAATTGATAAGTAATAAAAAAGTGTTTGGAAAATAAATGAATAAATAAATAAATAGTTTTAAGAGATAACTGAATAATTCAATAAATAGAGTGTTTAGAAATAAATGAATAAATAATAAGAATGTTTAGAAATAAATGAATAAATAGATAGATAGTGTTTGGAAATAAATGAAAAATATATATTTCTTAATGTAATTATACAAACAAAAATACATGAATATATGATATCTGATATTGATGATAGTAGACGCGATCCTGCTCTAGATTTCAATTTCTTTTATATAAATCGCAAAAAAAATAATAATAATAATAATGAAAATAAAAATTGTCTCAGCCGCTCTCGAAGTCACACTCTCTCCTCCCCTTCCGTTTAAAGTTGCTATCACCCATTTCTTCCTTCCTCCCCGCTCTTACGCCTCGCATTCATCCCCATCTTCCCATTCCCTGCTTTACTATCATACACTTTCTCTCCCCCAACTTTATCGGCCGTCTTTGAGACTTATTCCCGCTCGGAGGAATCTTAAATCCGCGCTTTTGAAATTCCCGCGCTTAGGCCCGTTATCCCCCTCCCTCGTCCGAACCCGTGGAAATCTTGATAAGTTTGCGGGGAAAATGCTCCCTTGCTAAGATGCTCGAAGTTTGCGCTTAGTAACGATCCTTCATACCATAAAAAGTAAAAAAAAAAAAGGAAAAGAAAACGAAAAAGATGGGAATTTGGCTGGGCTTTTGCCTCGTAATGCAGCTGCGATAGAATGTTTTTCGACCATGAAGTGGCGCGTAAATTTTCTTCCGCTGTCTCCGAAGGCGTTGCTGAGGCTTTGCTACTGTCGTATATGGTGAGATGATAAAACCCAAGCCGTGGGCGTTTGCTAAGGCGATGTGGGCGTAACTTAAGGGCATTACATATAGATGGGTTGATGGGCTGTCGATATGGAGGAATAAATTGGATACAAAATGGGAAACGAGAGACACGTTTGAACATTTTTTTTTAAGTATGTGGTATGTTTATGCATGTGCAGGTGTTCGTTATGTGGATGTGTGTGTGTGTTTGTCTTGTGCGTGTGTATGTGTTTGTGTGTGTGTGTGCGTGTGGGTGCATGTGTTTGTGTGCGTTTGGTGATGAGTGCTTGTGTGTATGTGTGCGTGTGTATGACTGTGTACGTGTGTATATATGTTTGTGTGTCTGTATGCGTGTGTATACGTATGCCTGTGTGTCTGTATGCGTGTGTGTGTGTGCATCTGTGCTTGCGTGCATATGTACGTGCTTGGGGAGAGAGAAAGAGTGGGCGTGATGTTAGAAATACGAGGTTTCCGCTCCATTTTGCCTTTGATCTACACGCCGAGTAAAATTTGTTGCAATGCGAAGTAAACTTGATGTACCACACTCTCCGGAAAGATACACTGGGCATTGCAATATTCAAAAGAAAAATGTTCACACTCGCTCGCGTCGAACCCGTGCTTGAAAAGCGTTGGTCAGATACACATATTTATTTTATTCAGATTTTTTTTTTTTATGATACAGATATACACAGACAGAATTCATATTCAGTATCATACACACACGCACACGGCACGTACGCACACACACTCACACACACACACACAGAGAAGAATTAACGAAAACAAACACAAACACACACACACACACGCCAACAGACACAGACACACACCACACATCATGAACGTTGCAGAATGCGCCATCTGTTGTTGGTCTTATTAAAAATTCCGAATTCTAAACCTGAAACCATATAGATATAGAGATATTTAGTTAGATACACCCACACACACACACACACACACACACACACACGCACACACACACACACACACACACACGATATATATAATATATATACATATACATTCATTACGCATATTCCATATATTATATATATATACTATATATATATATCATGAATATACCTGGCTATACTGTGTGGTGATGTGGTGTTGCCGTGTGTGTCGTGTGCATACTCTTAGTGTGAAGTCAGCGAGATTCTTGCGACAGGTCATCGCCGTGACGTGAACCGGATCTGAACCTATCCAAGTGAAGTACAAAGAAGTATGACGTCACACAGTTGGGTGTAACACGCCGTGCCACGTGCTGGTAGTGTCGCTGGGCTGTTGTGTGTGTGTTGAGTGTGTCTTGCGTAGTGGCCGTGTGTGGTGTGGTCCGTGTGTGTGGTGTGTGCGTAGTTCGTTTACGTCGTTGTGTGTACGATGGTATGTAGTGTGTGTGTCACAAAGTGGTGTGGTGTATGTGTGTTGTGGGGTGCGTGCATATGTCATATACATGCAAAATGTGTATATTTCTGTGTATTCTGCACATGCTTTCCGTTCCCGCAGCTGAGCACGGACCGCCCTCGTGTCCCCCCCATGCAGTCTATGTGTCCGCCTCAGACTCCCAGCTACTTCCAGCGCTATTGAACACGCTATCCCCATCCTCGCCTATTGCAATCTAGGAATTAAAACACGCGCGCCACACAAGTGAAGGAAAAAAAAAAAAAACTCTAGATGAATTATTATCATCAGCGGGAAGAGGATTATGCGAGGAGATGCTGAAGGAGAGGATGCTGTTCCTTCGTCGTCTCCTGCGGGGAGCAAAAGAGAAGAGAGCTCCGCGGCCCCAGAGAGGTCCTGGCGCGGGTCTGGGTGGACTAGGTGAAGCCTCCGTAAGCTCCCCTCCCTCCCTCCTTCCCTCCCCTCCCCTCCCCTCCTTCCCTCCCCTCCCTCCTTCCCTCCCCTCTCCTCCTTCCCCCACCCATCCTTCCTTCCCTCCCCTCCCTCCCTCCTTCCTTTCCCTCTCCCCCGCCCTCCCTCCTTCCCTCCCCTCCTCCCCTCCTTCCCTCCTCTCCTCCCCATCCCTCCCTCTCCCCTCCTTCCCACCCTCCTCCTCCCCTCCCTTTCCTTCCCTCCTCCCTACCTTCCTTCCTCCCTTCCCCTTCCCCTTCCCTCCCCTCCCCTCTTCCCGTCTTCCCCCCAACCCCTCTTCCTCCCTCCCTCTTTCCTTCCTCCTCCCTCCGCCCTCTTCCTCCTCCTCTCCCTCCTCTCTCTTCCTCCATTCCTCCCCTCCCCTCCCCTCCCTCTTCCTTCCTTCCCTCCCTTCCTCCCTCATTCCTTCCTCCCCTCCCTTCCCTTCCCTCCTCCTCCTTCCCTCCCCTCCCCTCCTTCCCCTTTTCCCTCCCTTACTCCCCCTCCTTCCTTCCTCCCTCCCCTCTCCCTCCTCTCCTTCCTCCCCCTCCCCTCCTTCCCTTCCTCCCCTCCCCTCCTTCCTTCCCTCCCCTCCCCTCCTTCCTTCACTCCCCTCCCCTCCTTCCTTCCCTCCCCTCCCTCCTTCCTCCCCTCCCCTCCCCTCCCTCCTTCCTTCCTCTCCCTCCTTCCTTCCCTCCCCTTCCCTTTTCCCCATCCACTCTACTTTCTATCCCTTCCTCTTTCTCTCCGTTCTCTCCCATTCCTCCCTATGAGTATAATATGATGAACGTATAGGAATAGGTGTGTGTATGCATACATGTATGCGTTATGTTTGTGTGTGTGTTTGTGTAGGTGTGTGTGGGGGAGGAGGGTAT
>NW_020869328.1:704769-712269 GCF_003789085.1 Penaeus vannamei | reverse complement strand
GTGAGATACGCAATCACTGCCCACCACCCTCTGACTCCACTCCCCAACTACAGACATAAAATGAACTCAACGAACCATTCCTTGGTCGCTCGTGTAGGTGAATTCCCGATTGATTATGGTCCGAAGATTGTAACTTAGAATAATAATGGAGGAGAGCACCGACAAGTCATTGATTCACAGGAAGGAACACAAGTTGAAACATTCCTTAATATTGAACATTAACGCGCTCAAATTTGCCTTACATTCGTGGTGACTTCTGCTCGCTACAATCCGGATGGAGTCTTCTACCGGTCGTGACAGCCATTTTATTATTCGGATGCCTTGTTGGGGGGGGAAAGAGAATCAGTGGAATATAGTCTCTACTTCTTCCTTATGCACTTAATATCGATTCGTCTTTTATTTTTTTTCTATTCTTTCTTTTCTTTATATTCTTTGATGAATGTTATGTGGCTTTTCCTCGTTCGTTTATTTTTTCCTCCCATCAATCCACCGTTCTTAAAGCTTTAAGGGAAATTCTTGCCTTTTTTAACGTTAATCGAAGTGAAAATAATTTTCTTCTTAGTATCTTCTTATTCTTTCTCTTCCTTATTTCTCATCTTTATACTCTTACTCAGCATCGCCATTCATCTCTCCAACTGTCTCTTCTCCCATCTCTCTATATGTATCCTCTCAGTCAGTTCTCTCCCTCCGATGCTGTTCTCTTCGCATCGCTGCTGATCTCTTCTAATCGATGCTCTTCTTCTATCTCAGTTCGTCTATTCTCTCTTCACGTTCTCAACGTCACAATGGATCTCCTGCCTTGTGCATAATGACACAGGCATCAAATTTGTTGATAATTAAAATACAATAACACACGGCCAACGAAACACTCGGGCTAGAAATCGGATTTTTCTTGTCAGTATATATCTATTGGGATGGTTAAAAAATGATAGCAATCAAATAATATCAAAAGAGACAGAAAAGAAAAAAAAAAACTGTTCCAATCGCACTTATCCATAAATCGATAAATCTCTTTGAATGGAAAGTGTGTGTACAATCATGGTAATACTAAGCCATGGCTGTTTTGTATAAAAGAGTGCGTAGAGAGGATGAGAGAGAGAAGAGAGAGAGAGAAGAAAGAGACGGATATGAGAGCAGAAAGAGAGGAGAGAGAGAGAGCCCGAGAGGAGAGAGAGAATGAGAGAGGAAGAGGAGAGAGAGAGAGAGGAGAGAGAGAGAGAGAGAGAGAGACGAGAGAGATAGAGAGAGAAGAGAGAGAGAGAACGAGAGAGAGAGAGAGAGGAGAGAGAGAGAGAGAGAGGAGAGAGAGGAGAGAGAGGAGAGTGAAAGAGAGAATGAGGAGGAGAGAATAAGAAGAGGAGAAGAGAGGAAAGAGGTGAAAAAAAAAAATAAGCCTGCATCAAAACAAGATTATCAATATCTCTACGAAAATTTATGGAACTGGAGATCATATTATAAAACTCAGTTGATGGCCATCGTGATGATCACATGACTGACTCGCTAATGGCCTATAACGCGCTTGTTTTATCCTAATGGAAAGTATCTCATTTTTGTCAAGATCAATGCCCTATCAATATATAAAAGTTCACAATCATTACGCATTATCAAACACAATTTTTTTTTTTTTTCTTTTTTTTTTTTGCGCAAATGTGATTAATAACCATTTCCCACTATCATGACGCCCCATTATGTCAACATCACATCAAAGCTTTTTTAGACCAGTGGAAATAAATGTGCTTCGTTAAAAACGCCAGGAAAAAAAAAAAAAAAAACACACCCGCAAAATGGTTATTGGTTTCATACACCCGCATTCTTATTTTTCTTTGCAAAATCACGCGCCCAAAATTCGCACCGTTGTATCCCGCCTCGCACCGAAATGGCAGCAATATGCTATGTATGAAACCAATAACCATTTAACGGTTTCCATTTGCAGCGCGATCAAGACAATTGGGCTGTGAGAGCATTTCATTCGGCTAATTTCTGTCGTGATTAAACAATAATACCGTATTAGGGATTGTCGCCATCGCCTCTCGTTGCGGGTCGCGTCTCGAGGGCTGCGTCCCTTTGTCCAAGGCGGAAGGGGTTCGAATGCTTAGTCCTCTGAATCATGGTGCGTATCGTGTGATGATCTGCGTATTCTTGATCTGTGTATCTCTGTGGATGATAGGTGTTGTAATAACTTCTTATTCAATTCATAGGTGCGATCTGTGTATCTCTGTGGATGATAGGTGTTGTAATAACTTCTTATTCAATTTCTAGATGCGATCCGATGCGTCTTCGTTGAGGATAGGCGATCTAATACCATCTTCTCAGAATTATAGATGCAATCCGATGTCTTCGTAGATGATAGGCGATCTAATACCATCTTCTCTAAATTAAAGACGCAATGCTGCTCGTCTCCTCCGCTCGCGTAGTTACTTTAATACCCTTTTCTCTGAACTATAAATGCAATATTTTACTTCGATTATACCCTATTAAAACTATAGATACATTCCTACGCATTTCTATAGATTATATGTGTCCTAATGCCTTCTTTAAACTATAGATGTATTGTTACGTATCTCTATAGACGATATCCGATCTAATACCACTTTCTCTGAACTTTAGTTGCAATGCTTCGTGTCTCTATAGATTATAGGTGTTCCAATACTTTATTTCTTTACATATGTAGTTTTGTGTGTCTCTTTAGATGATACCCGATCTAATACCATTTTCCCTGAACTATAGATGCACCGTTCCATGCCTCTATAGATTATATGTGTTCCAATACCTTATTTCTTTTAATCATGTAGTTCTGCGTGTCTCTTTAGATGATACCCGATCTAATACCATTTTCTCTGAACTATAAATGCAATGCTTCGTGTCTCTATACTTTATATGTGTTCTAATACCTTATTTCTTTTAATTATGTAGTTTGTGTGTGTCTATAGATGATACTCGATCTAATACCTCCTTCTCTAAATCATAGATGCAATGATCCGTGTCTCAAAAGAGATAGTGAGGGCAGGAGAGAGAGCGAGCGAGTGAGAGAGAGAGAGAGAGAGAGAGAGAGAGAGAGAGAGAGAGAGAGAGAGAGAGAGAAGAGAGAGAGAGAGAGAGAGAGAGAGAGAGAGAGAGAGAGAGAGAGAGAGAGAGAGAGAGAGAGAGAGAGAGAGAGGCGTTCCAATACCCTTCTCTCCAACCTATAGATGTCAAGTTGCGTGTTCCCGTAAATTATATTGTATCCGTGTTATTATATACGTATGTGTTGCTGGTTAATTCGAGCTTCATGAAAACTAATTTGGGTTAATTGCTGTTCAATTACACGCAATCATTAATTAAACTCTCCTTTCTCATGCGCTTATTGGGATCATGTTGGGATTTCCGATTAAGTGCGCGTCGCAAAATGTTGGCAATTTTGGTTTCTTTCGTAAATTTCAATCAGCGAGAAATAGCGTGGAATTATTGGTGTGCGATAATTCTGTTTTTCTTCTTTTTCTCTTTTCTCTTTTTTTTTTTTTTCCTTCTTCTTTTTATTTTGTTTCTTCTTCTTCCTTTTCTTAAGAATCTCTATTTTCTACTTCTTCTTCTTTCTTTTTTTTCTTATTATTATTATGTTATTATTATCATCAATATTATTAATATCATTAATCATTTTTATTGTTTTATTCACTATTATATTATTATTAATTATTATTATTATTATTATTATGTTATCATTATTATTATTATTATTATTATTATTATTATCATTATTATCATTAATATTTATTATATTATCATTATTATTATCATTATCATTATTATTATTATTATTATCATTATTATTATTATTCATTATTTATTATTATCATTATTATCATTATTTTCATTATTATATTATTATTATTATCATTATTATATTATTATCATTATTCATCATCATCCATCATCATCAATTATTTATTATTGTTAGTATTATCATTATCATCATCAATATCATATTATCATTTATTATTATCATTATTATCATCCATTATATAGTAGAATAGTAGTACCATTATCATTACCATTATTCATTAATTTTCTTCTTCTTCGTCTTCATCTCTAGTTTTGTTGTTGACATCTCATAAGAGAGCAAACACATGATCTTTTGTTTTCTTATAATGTATAATCTTACGAAGAATTTGCGTCATCGTTAAAGGAAGTAATGTTTAATAACAATACTTTCATCTTTCAAAAACTTTGTTGTGAGAATTCCAATCTACGACAAAATCTAAAATCTAATTCTAAATCCATCAGATACAAAAGTACAATTGGAAACTTGTACCGTAAATAAAAACAGAACTTTTGGTATATTAAAAAAAAAAAAAAAAACTTTGAACGAAATATATAACTTTATCCTTCCGGCTTTTGGGATTTGTGGATATTTTCTTCAAAAAGTTTTTTAATGATATCTCTTGTAGCTTTGTCTTTGAGGGAGAGTTAGAAAGCTAGATATATATCCCTGTGTTGGCCTTAGCATCTTGTGGTTAGAATCACCTCTGTGTTGGTTTATGCAGATGCACACACGCGTAATATACACAAAGGCAGGTGCATACAGGCAGAGGCTAAGCGCATCCATGCATACGTAAGTATTTGCGGGTTCGTCTGTGTATGCATGTGTGTGTGTGCGTGTGTGTGTGTGTGTGGTGTGTGTGTGTGTGTGTGTGTGTGTGTGTGTGTGTGTGTGTGTGTGTGTGTGTGTGTGTGTGTGTGTGTGTGTGGTGTGTGTGTGTGTGTGTGAGTGTGTGTTTTCGTATGTGTTGTGGGTGTGTTTTTTGTATGTGTATGTGTGCGTGTGTATGTTTGGTTGTATGCATATCTGCGTGGTGGTGTATTGTATATGTATATTATATGTGTGTGTTATGTGTGTGTGTATGTGTGCGTGTGTGTGTTTGAGAGAATTATTATTCGTGTGTCTATTATATATGTATATTACATATGTACCTGTGTGTTTGTATACATATCCCTACGTCTCCACATCTGCCTTGGCGAGAATAACACTCTCAGCGAATATAAACAACAGTTACAAAACGTCAACAACACGACCTGAATAATGATATGCATTTCTAGAACACGTAAGCTCGCCCCGGCAGCGTTCCTGAAGGATAACCATAATACGAGGAAGTGTTTTGAAAGAGAAATGTTTATCCGCAACATATGTAAATATTTGCTTAAGAGGGAGGAGGGGCGAGTCCAGGGATTAGCTTATTCGGACACTAACTTTTGTGCGTATAAGTCGGTGAATCTTCCAGCAAGAGGGAGGTGAGTATGTGTACGTGTTGTGTGTGTGTGTGTGTGTGTGTGAGTGGTGTGTGTGGTTGTGTGTGGTATGTATGTGTGTGTGTGTGTGTGGTGTATGTGTGTGTGTGTGTTATGTATGTATGTGTGTGTGTGTGTGTATGTGTGTGTGTTATGTATGTAGTGTGTGTGTGTTATGTATGTGTGTGTGTGTGTGGTTATGTATGTGGTGTGTGTTGTGTGTGTGTGTGGTGTGTGTGGTGTATATGTGGTTATGTGTGTGTAAGGAGGATCTTTTCTTTTTTTCTTTCTTTTTTTTTCTTTCTTTTTGCGTGTGTGTTTCAGCTCGTCTGAGATTTCAGCCATCTGTTCGGGTTTCTGAGAGCTTCCCTGAATACGGACGACTGCTTAAATGGTTTTCCGAGTCTTACCGGGGAAACTAGACAGATAAATAGACAGACATACAAACACGGACACACACAGATACACACCTACATGTACACACACACACAAAGAAAGAGAGAGAGAGATAGAGAGAGAGGGCGAGAGAGAGAGAGAGATAGATGAGGTAGGGGAGAATGAGAGAGAGAAAGAGACAGACTCGGAGAGTGATAGAAACAGAGAGAGAGACAGACAAAGGCAGAGATAAATTTCAGCCACAGACAACGCCAAACCTTATTTCCCAAACCGAATATCTCTCCCACAATAATCACCTACCACAGAAACAGAAAAAAAAAATCTTAAAACACGACAATCAATCCACCGACGACAAAAAAAAAAAAAAAAAAAAAAAAAAAAAAAAAATTCTCTCTATTTTTTTTTTTTTCTTTTTTTTTTGCGGATTAGCAGCAAAACGGTCTGAGATTCCCGTTCGAACCGGGACCACAGACCTCCCTCAGACGAGACCATTCGCAACCGAGAAGGAAGAGGGAGATCGCGTGGGATATTTTCCAGATGCACCGTGCGTTTCTCCTTCCTATAACGATGGGAGATGGAAGAGAGGAAGAGAGGAGGGGAGACAGGGAGGGAGAGAGAGAGAGCGGGGGGAAGGGCGGGAGAGAGAGTGGAAAGGAGAGAGAGAGAGAGGGGAAGAGAAAGAGGGAGAGAGAGGAAGACAGATAGACAGACACACACACACAGGCAGAGAGAGAGACAGACAGATTGAAAGAAATAGAGAGACAAACAGACAGAAAGAGAGAAAGACAGCCAGACAGAAAAAGAGACATACACAGAGAGAGAGACACAGAGAAAGACAAGAGACAGCCAGACAGGGAGAGACGGCGATAGCACCCCCTCCCCCAGCTTCCGCCTCTCCCCCCCCCCCCAACAACCTCAAGCTCTAACGGCTCCAACTGAAGTGGCCTCTACACCACGGACAGACAGAGTTAGAGGTCCGATAGACTTCTGGAATAATACCCTCCTCCCTCCCTCCCTCCCTCCTCCTCCCCCCCTCTCTCTCTCGTTCACTTAGGAGGAATGGAGGGCCTTGTATACGGCGCCATTGGGTAGAGTGGATTCGGCCGTTCCTTCCCGCATAATTGAATCATCTGCGAGTGTGTCTGTTTCACTTATAGGTCCTTTTTGTCCCTCTTTCGGATAGGCCTATCGCGATCTGGTGTTCTCCGGGCCTATCTTGTGGTGTTGATCGGCTTCGATTGTGGGTTTGTCTTATTGTTTTGAGTTTTTTTTTGTTTGTTTGTTTGTGGTTTGTGTCCAGGGTGAGTTTATGAATGTTTGTCTGTTGGTATTTATTTGTGTGTGAGTGCGTGTGCGTTTGTGTGTGTTTGTATATGTGTATGTGTGTGTGCGTTTGTGTGTGTGTGTGTGTGTGTGTGTATGTTAGTGTGTGTATGTTTGTGTGTGTGTGTGTTTGTGTATGTGTGTGTTTGTGTTGTGTGTGTGTATTTGTGTGTATGAGAGAGAGAGTGTGCGTGTGTGTGTATTCTGTGACCCCGATGATGATGACGTAACGGATGTGTTTATCCACGAAACTCCTGAAATGTTTTATGTATGTTTCACGTGGACGAAAAGTTAGCTAGATTTTTATTTACTGTTCCGTCGTCGTGCCTCTTGTAATCTGATTGTGTTCGTTATGTCACTGCTCTCGCTAAGATCTGTGTGAGTCTGTGTTTGTGTTTGTATGTGTGTGTTAGTGTTTGTTTGCTTGTGTATGTTTTGCGTATGTTAATTATTCGAATCTTATTTTTTTTTTCTTATTCATAAACTCTTTCACTTAGTTATTTATGTCTTTTCTTTTTG
>NW_020869328.1:694769-699769 GCF_003789085.1 Penaeus vannamei | reverse complement strand
CATAAAAAACATAAAAACACAAAAAAAAACAATTAACAAATAAATGAATCCAAAATGAATGAATGAAATCAGCTGACGAAAAAGGGGTTTCCATAAAAACATAAAAAAAACACAAAAATAAAACAGATTAACAAAATAAATGAACCCTAAAATGAATGAATGAAATACAGCTTACGAAAAGAGGACTCCCCACAAGACACGGACTCATAACCCACATCCCCATGCAAGCGACGCAAGCCCATCTCATGCATATCCAACATCCACATCCACACATGCAAAAGAGTCCTAATTCGCGAGTCCGCTGTCCCTCCTCCTTCTTCCTCCTCCTCGTCTCCTGTGGGACTTCGAGACGTCAATCCGGGAATCCCACACGAGAAGGAGGGGGTTTTGGGGGGGTTTTGTGATCTCGTTTCTCTCTCTTTTTTTTCTCTTTTTCTCTGTCTATTTATTTATCTATCTATCTGTCTGTCTTCTCTTCTCTCTCTCTCTCTCTCTGTCTCTGTCTCTGTCTTCTCTGTCTCTCTCTCTCTCTCTCTCTTCTCTCTCTCTCTCTCTCTCTCTCTCTCTCTCTCTCTCTCTCTCTCTCTCTCTCTCTCTCTCTCTCTCTCTCTCTCTCTCTCTCTCTCTCTCTCTCTCTCTATCTCTGTATCTTTCTATCTCTCTGCTTTGTGTGTGTGAGATTGTTAGTCGGTTTATGTGTGTGCGTGTGCGTGTGTGTGTGTGTACAAGTGTGTGTGTATATGTTTCTGAAGATTTATGATTTGCTGCTAGGAAAGAAAAAAAAAACGCATTCTAGTTCCGTTAAGACAGTTTAAAATAGCATTTTTTTTTTTTACAAACTCTTTCCTCGCAAAATATTGTATGACGTATCTGAATTTTTTGTCTCCAGATCCACTCGTATAACACATAAGCTCACTTCCTGCACATCCTGTTTCCAGACAAAGTCACACAGACTCCAGACAAAGGCAGGCATGCAAGCGCGAATGCATGGACAAGCATTTACAGAAACACGGCGGTTAAATATTATCCTCAAACATAAACCAAAGCTTCAGATATAAAGTTTGGGTTTAACTCCTAAATCCGCAGAAGCCACGGTCTATATCACGTAGACACGCTCGCGGCGATTCTACTCTTTTTGAATTTCGTTCTTTGCGCTTCCTCTGTCTCGGAGAGAGAGAAAGAGAGAGAGGGAGAGGAGGAGAGAGAGAGGAGGGAGGGAGAGAGAGGCGATATAAGAAAAAAATGTGTATATACAGTAACCTATTCATACCGTTTCATATCAAACATCACATTTCACAGAGAAACAACCAACTCCCCTTTTACACATACCGTCCTCTGAAACCAGGGATTACGTAACACTGCCTCTGTACACAATAATCCCCTAGTATACCTTATTCCGCTTACTCCAAGCACCTCTGGACAAACACATCAAACACCGTTATTCCGACAAACAACTCCTCTTTTCCATAAACCTTCCTTTTTAAACTAGGAATAACATAACAGTGCTTCTGTACACAAGAACCCGTATTCCTTAATCCGGTTCTTCCCGGCCAATTCCGGGTAAACACTTCAAACACACGTATTACCATGACAATATGCATTACTGAGCAACCCCTGTTTATGGCAGCTCCGGCCAATCCTTGCTCAGTGAGTAAGCCTGAATAATGTCTTCCTAAATCATCTGAAGCATATTATTCCCACGCTGACCTATCTGCTGTGTTGTCTGATCTGCTGGGTTTATCATAATGCTCAGTTATAGCGAAGGGACTTGTCTACCGTGTCTATGTTAACTAGTCGTGTAGTGTCAATGCATTTATCACAGCATAGCTCAAAAATTATTTTCTATCTCTATCTATTTTCTATCTTTCTCGGTTTTCTTATCTATATTATTCTCAAGCTGACCTACCTAATACACTGTCTGACTCATTGTTTATATCATGATATTCAACTCATTATGAAAAAAAAAATTATTTATATCATGATATTCAACTCATTATAAAAAAAATCCAACGATTATTTATATCATAATAATTTACTCATCGTAAGGGTTTTGGTAGAGTCAATGCATTTATCACACTCAGGGCAATTATAAAATATATCCACCTTATTTACCTTGCCTCATCAAATTTACTCATCGTAAGGGCTTTGTCTGCCGAGGCTTAATCAGTAGAATCAATGGCATTTCTTACCCCCATGGTAATTAGAGAACATAACCATTATTTACGTTGTCCCATCAGCTAATAATTAAATCTACACAATCACTTCATTAACAAGCAATTCCACCTAACAAGGGGCGTCTTATCCACCGTCTTTGTCTCGCACGTCGTCCGGATTCAATTTATAACCTCAGTTTATTATAATTTCTTCTTTCTTCTTCTTTCTTCTGCCCTTCTTCCCTTCTCTGTTGTCTTAGCCACAACCGGAATTCCATTAAGTCGTTCGCGCAACACCGGATGTCAAAGGATTCGACGAAATGATTAGCGTAAGGCAATGAAGGAGGGAATTGGGAGAGCTGGAATATGATTAGAGGGAGGAGAAGTCAAGGAGAAGAAAGAAAAAGGAGAAAGAAAGCGAAAAAAAAAGAGTTTGGGAATTGACAAAGAAAGATGGGAGTTGGAAAGAAAAAAAGAGAAAAAATGACATGGGAATTAACAAATAAAAGAGGTAGGAGTTGGAAAGAAAAAGAGAAAAAAGGACATGGGAATTAACAAAAGAAAGAAGAAGATAGGAGATGGAATAGAACGGAGGAAAAATAAATGAGAAGGGGGACTCTCAAATTGGAAAGTTGACACCTCCGCCCTCGAAAATAAATAATGAAAGGAGCATAAATAATTGATACGTATTATGATTATATAAAAAAAGGTGAAATTGATTATGATTGATCACTGTTAGACGTGTGGAGACTTGGCGCCTCTCACTCTCGACGTCTCCTCCTCCTCCTTCCTTTCTTAATCTCTGTCCTCCTCCTCCTCCTTCCTTTCTTAATCTTTCTCCTCCTCCTTCTCTTCCTTTCTTAATCTTTTCTCCTCCTCCTCCTCCTTCCTTTTTTAATCTCTTTCCTCCTCCCTCCTCCTTCTTTTTTATTTTTTTCTCCTCCTTCCTTTCTTAATCTTTCTCCTCCTCCCTCCTCCTTCCTTTCTTAATCTTTCTCCTCCTCCTCTTCCTCAACATCCTGCTACCCCACTCGTCCTCACTCCCTTTTCCTCCAACTCCTCCTTCTCCTCCTCTTCCCTCTTCCCTCTCACCCTCCCCCTATCCCTCTCCCTCTCGCCCTCATCCTCATTCTTCTTCCTCCTCTCCCCCTCCCTCTTGCCCTCCTCCTCCCCTCCTCCTCCTTCTTAATCTCACCCTCACCCTCACCCTCCTCCTCTCTCTCGCCTTCCTCCCTCCCCTCCCTCTTTCCTCCCCTCCTCCTCCCCCTCCTTCTCTCTCCTCTTCCTCCTCCTTCTCCTGCCCTCCTCCTCTCCCTCCCCCTATCCTTCTCCTCCTCCTCCTCTCCCCTCCTCCTCCTCCTCCTCCCTCTCCCCTCCCCCTTCCCTCTTCCCTCTCACCCTATCCCTCTCCCTCTCGTCCTCCTCCTCTCCTCTCCCCTCCCCTCTCCCTCCCCTCCCCCTCCTCATCCTCAACCTCCTCCTCTCCATCTTCCTCCTCTCTCCTCCTCCTCCTCCTCCTCCCCTCCTCCCTCTCCCACCCTATCCCTCTTCCCCCCTCCTCTCCTTCTCCTCCTCCTCTCCTCTCCCCTCCCCTATCCTCTCCATCTCCCCTCCTTCTCCTCCTCCCCTCCTCCTCCTCCCTCTCCCTCCCCTATCCCTCTCCCCCTATCCCTCTCCCTCTCGCCCTCCTCCTCTCCCTCCCCTCCTTCTCCTCCTCCTCCTCCTTCCTCCTCTCCCTCCTCCTCCTCCTCCTCCTCTCCCGTCGACGCCTTGTAAAGCAATTAATCGAAGGATCTTAATCACACAATGATGGATGAATCACCGGATGCAATAACCTCCCCAGGCGCTATTGGCAGCGTGACGTCATCCAGGCGAGGAAAAAAAGGGGGGGGAAAGAGGAGAGAGAGAGAGATGGGGAGGGGAGAGAGAGGAGGGGGGGGGGGAAATTGGGGGGAGGAGGGAGATAGGGGGGAGGAGGAAGGAGAGAGAGAGGGAGATTGGGGGAGGGAAGAGGGAGAAGGAGGGAGGGAGAGGAGAGGGAGGGGGCGAGAGAGAGAGAGATGGGGGGAGGACTGGAGGAGGGAGGGAGGGAGAGAGGAGAGGGAGAGGAGGACTTGACAGAGGGAAGAAGGACAGGAGACTTGCAGCAGAAAAACAGACATAAAGACAATCAGGCAGACATAAAAAGTCAGACAAACAGAAACAGACAGAGACAGAAAGAGAAAGAGGAACAGTGAGAGAGACAAACAAAAAGAAACCGAAGAAAAAATAAAAGAAATAAAAGACTTTAAAAAAACAGCCCAGATACCCCTCCTTAAAAAACACACGCACACTCCACATCGCCCTTACGCCAACCCGCCATAAAGTCCAAAAGGTTTGCCCGTAACCTTACACAAGCAACACGAAGGGGAAGGCAAGAAGCGAAGGGAAGAGTTCAGCAGCGCGTGAAAAATTCCCTCTCGTTAACTCAAATTACGACGCCGTGAGTGTGCTAGCGCGCGTGTTAAGCCGGTGTTACGCGTACGGCAGCCGGTGTTACGCGTACGGAGCCGGTGTTACGCGTACGGCAGCCGGTGTTACGCGCATGCAGCCGGTGTTACGGTACGGCAGCCGGTGTTACGCGTACGGCAGCCGGTGTTACGCGTACGGCAGCCGGTGTTACGCGTACGGCTGACGGATCGGCGTACGGCACACATATGCACATGCGCGTATAAACGTTATTTCCGGCGCAGGACACCAATCAGGGGGTTTCTGCCGTACCTGTAGTCACTTCCAACACGTAAACAAGTACTATCAACGGAGACATGAAAACAGTGTCTGTGACAAGTTCGTCAGAATTATCACTGT
>NW_020869328.1:680450-681871 GCF_003789085.1 Penaeus vannamei | reverse complement strand
GAAAGGGAGAGAGACGATGAGACGAAGAGAGAGAGATAGATGAAAGAGAGAGCGAGAGAGAGGAGAGAGGAGGAGAGAAGACGAGATGAGAGACGAGAGGCGATGAGAGGAGGAGGGGAGATGGTGAGAGGGGGAAAGAGAGAGGAGAGGGGAAGGGAGTTAGCAAGATACGAACTGAAGATGAGACTGGCATGGAGTGTGACGATAGAGTGAAGAGTGGTTGTCTTTGAATGAAGACAGGGACGGATGAGAGACTGAGGTATGAATGGAAGTTACTGACTGAAGAGAGAGACAGGAGGGAAAAGAAAAAAAAAGGGGAAAGGAAGATAATGAAAAGGAGAAGGGGGGGCGGAGGGTGAGGAAAAGAGATGAGGATAGAGATGGAGAAAGGGAAAGGAAATGGGAAATGGAAAGGGAAAGGCAAAAGGGGGGAAAGAAACAAGATAAGGAGAAATGGGGAAGAAAAAGGTAGATAAAAGAAGAAACAGAGTGATGAGAGAGAGAGAAAAGAGCAGAGACGTGAGTCACGAGGACAAAACAGAGAACATAAAACCCGAAGATCAGGACGAGAGTACACATCGAAACCCACCTAACCAATCGCCTTTTTACTGATTACTGGACGAGATTGAAGCACTAGCACAACGGCAATAGCAATGGCAAATGCTTCAGAGAGGCTAGTAAAATCGCAATACACTATGGCAGAGAAGGTTATGACGACACTCCCCCCCCCCCCCCCCCCCAAAAAAAAAGGTAAAAAACAGGTTGGTTACTAATAGAAAAATAGATTTTAAAAACACGTTGAAAAGGAAAAGATAACAAAGAAGAGAGGCAGTAAGGAAACAATTTTTTCCTGGTTTGTCGTATATTTCATCGGATTTCCACTCGAGCCTATCCGTTGCGCTTAATATACTCTGTCCCTCTCTCCCACTCTCTCTCTCACAGTCACACTTTCTTTCTCATTCTCGAACTCTCTGCCTCTCTCTCTGTCTCTCTCCCACTCTCTGTCTGGCTCTCTCTCTCCTTTTTCGTCTCTCTCTCTCCCCTCACTCCCTCTCTCCCTCCCTCAATCTCTACCCCCCCTCTCTCTCTCAGATTAAAAGATTGCGAAACCAAGAGAGAGAAGAGACGCAGCTTTGGCATGTATGTAAACAGCAGACGCGAATTTCAGTTGCTCGATGCGTCGTGGCCAGCGTAAGGCTCACAGGGTATTATGCAGATGAAGCCAATGACAATGGGCGGAACTGCTCTACGCTGTACATTTTCTGCCCTGTGGCTCAAGGACAGAAGCCAGAAGCGTTGTAGTGCCTCTTACATCGTGTATGCATAGATACTTGTAAGTGAGGCACACACACACGCGCACACGTGTGTGTGTGTGTCTGTGTGTGTCACTTACGCACGTATGTGTATGTGATATACATTAT
>NW_020869328.1:665450-670450 GCF_003789085.1 Penaeus vannamei | reverse complement strand
ATACATTTCCCGAATCCAACACACCTATCAACGTAACAAAATTATTACACAAATTACTTCCGTTTCTCTGCTTTGCAATCTTAATCACGACTGCAAATATATCCACACTTGTTTATCCGCGCAACGAAATAAATGTCTGCATACATATAAGCACACGAATGAAACTTTTGCAATTTCCTACAAATCAACGTGAAATTGGAATAATTAGACCCGTCGTTCTTGAGAATTGCTTCATATCAAACGAGAAAACTTGGAAAAGATGTTCATAGTCTTCACTGATGAATCTTGCCTCGTCTGGCCCCGGCGAATATCTGGATTATATTGCATACGTAGGTACACCTGTACACTTATCTAAGTTGGCATTTAGCTACTGTTGTTTTAGTATTCTGTTGTCTATGCTCCTCTATGCTTTTCGTATGGTACATTTTAACAGAATTTTGGTTTACGTCATTCCTATTTCACGCCCACGACACGGTAATAGTGATATTTGATATTAGTCCTTAAAGTAATATCATATAAGGGCTTTTAAATCTACGGGTCTAAGCGCTACATTTATTGAACCTTTACATTCTAATGCTACGAAGATTAAGTCCCTAGCGGAAATGATATAATTTACGACACATACGCCGATTAATATCATACAGGTTTCTTTAATTCCAAAGTTAAGTAAATCAGGTAAATTGCCCTGACCATTTTTCTTGTAATGCTCTTCTTCTTCGTGTGTGTGTGTGTGTGTGTGTGTGTGTGTGTGTGTGTGTGTGTGTGTGTGGTGTGTGTGTGTGTGTGTTGTGTGTGTGTGTGTGTGTGTGTGTTTGTGTGTGTGTGTGTGTGTGTGTGTGTGTGTGTGTGTGTGTGTGTGTGTGTGTGTGTGTGTGTGTGTGTTGTGTGCGTGTGTTGTGTGTGTGTGTGTTTGTGTGTGTGTGTGTGTGTGTGTGTGTGTGTGTGTGTGTGTGTGTGTGTGTGTGTGTGTGTGTGTGTGTGTGTGTGTGTGTGTATGTGTGTGTGTGTGTGTTGTGTGTGTGTGTGTGTGTTTGTGTGTGTGTGTGTGTGTGTGTGTGTGTGTGTGTGTGTGTGTGTGTGTGTGTGTGTGTGTGTGTGTGTGTGTGTGTGTGTGTGTGCGTGTGTGTGTGCATGCGAGCGCGCAGTGTGTGTGCGTGTGTATGTGTTTGTTGTTTTTGAACGACATGGCCTTTCAAGACATTATTCAAGACACGTTCTTCAGAGGCTTTATATCGGAATAGAACTTTTCTCGGCAACTAACATGGTTTCCTTCTGCTGAAAGCTATTGTCTTTTTAATTCTCTTGAATGATTTAGAAAAAGAGTCACCTGTTCCGTTTTCTATACATCTTGCCGCACTTAAGAAAAACGACCTTCGATGAAATACAGTTTCCTGTTACAAGGTTACCAAACCCCTACCACTTACCAATCCAAAAATATATTTTGCTATTAAGCTGCCAACGATAATACAGTGCCAAAATGTGCCAAGATAAATGTATATAATACTGTCAGGTCGAGAAATAGATGTGAACTATATTCTTGAAGGCATTGCCGTACCACAATCTCCACCCAAAGGACAGAAATACTTCCTATAATTTTATATCACATCTTCAGAATACAAGAATGATGAAAAGGAATGTGAAAAAATCTCTCCGGGTTCACTGGTAAGTTTACCGAAACCTGGAAAACACACAAGAACCTCGAACAGATTATTCCCGAAAGAATGACAAAGGGAGAAGTGATTTCTCTATTATTATTATTTTCTCATTATTGCGTGATTCCCTTCAACAGGACCTTGAAGAGAGAATACAGAGTAAGAGCATACAGCATGTTGGGAATCTGTAGTGTTTTTAGTATGCTATTACTCCTGCATATATCTTAATGGACTATGTATGTAGGCCTCCCTGTTATTACGTTCAATATATACAATATACTGCATTGCCGTCTATCAGTATGCATATATATGTAGGCCTATGCAGATATGTAGATATTACAGATATTGCTGCCTGGTCGTACAGTTGCAGTTTCTGCTTCCACAAAATATCATTGTCTACACCACATCACTACGACGCTTAGGGGGATGATTGAGAAGAAGAAGAGAAGAAGAAGAAAGAAGAAGAAGAAGAAGACGAAGACGAAGAAGAAGAAGAAGAAGAAGAAGAAACCCGGACTAAACAAATCCCAAAATGAGCAAAACCCGAAGCAGAAATTTGAAACACGACACAAAGGACGCCATGATGAAGTGAAATAAAACGTCATCAGGATCAAAATCACATTTCAGTTCAATTATTTACTTCAAAAGGAAGTGAGTTTGCTCAAGACCAACACTCATCTCCGATTGGCAATTTCTTCCGAGAGATATTAGCTATTTGTTCGCGAATCGTATCAAATTCAATGTGCTGCATTGGACGCTGTATGAGAAGATTCTACGGTTAAAGTTATCCCTTTTAAAAGTGGAACGATTTACACCGAATGTCTGACCAATGGAGCATGCGAAGTTGTGTAAAACAATACAAAACATACCCTGAATAATAGTGATGAAGCTGTTAGGAAGATTCGAATCTCTCGCTCTCTCTATTTCCCTCTCCTTCTGCATATATATATATATATATATATATATATATCTCATACATACATATATACATATAAAAATAACATGTATCTACCACACACACACACACACACACACACACACACACACACACACACACACACACACACACACACACACACACTCTAAATACATGTATATTCGCGGCCAAAAGCTCCTACTTTTCTGTTCATCTTTAAGAATACCATTTCTTAATACCAGACGCAAGACATCACCGAAATACACCTTCCCTACTTTTTAATACACTAGCTAGGTGGCTCCTGGTAACGGACTCAAAAACAGTACTAATCTCATTAACTGGCACCTGAGCCTCGATATACAGCGCTTTCAGTCCTTTTAACTTTAACTTTATTTCAAAGTCATAAAAATGCCACTGAAAAAAATAATTTTAAACTAGATTTTTTAAAATGTGTGTGTGTGTGTGTGTGTGTGTGTTTGTGTGTGTGTGTGTGTGTGTTGTGTGTGTGTGTGTGTGTGTGTGTGTGTGTGTGTGTGTGTGTGTGTGTGTGTGTGCATGAAACGTGCATGAGTGGACACGTGGGTGCATATGTGAACACGTGCGAAAACACACGTGTCCTTTAAGTATAAACACTTTCCACTCTGCAACACAATTATAAATCTATAGAAACTGATATTACATTCTATCGTATGAAGAGTACTTGGTAAACATTTCGAAAAAGGCGTTCTCGACATGCCATTCGAGTGCAGCGCTTCCTCCTCCTACTCCTACTCCTACTCCTCCGCCTCCGCCTCCTCCTCCCTCCTCCTCCTCCTCCCCTATTCCTCCCTCCTCCTCCTCCTCCTACTCCTCCTCCCCCCTCTCCTCCTCCTTACTCCTCCTCCTCCCTCCCTCCTCCCTCCTCCTCCTCCTCCTCCTCCCCCCCTCCTCCTCCTCCTCCTCCCTCCTCCTCCTCTCCTCCTTTCTTCTCCTACTCCTCTTCCTTCCCCTCCTTCTCCTCTCCTCCTTCACCTCCTCCTTCCCCTCCTCCTCCACACAGCACCCCACTGCCGGCGCCATAGCTCTCCCCTCGCCGAGTTATGTGCAGCGACCTTCACAAAGCAGTGGTGACGAGGGGAAAAGGCATTTTAATTGCTGTCTCTCGCCCTTGGTCTTTTGAAGCGGATATTTAGTCTATATCAAAGAACATTCAGTATGTCGCCTTCATAATGTAGCTAATGTTTTATGTGTCATGTGCTCGTTAGAAAGTCATTTGATTGACAACCCTCATCAGGTGTCACAAGTATGATTTTAATAGGGTTAAGTTAAGCTGAAAGGCGATGTTCCCAAAGTGCATTCATTATTGGGGGGAAATTATTCACAAAGAGACCTGACCAGGCGTTTCTTGACCTAATATGTGCCTCCTGACTAATGAGATACAATTTGAATAAAAAATATAAGCATGTTAGTTAGTTTCCCTAAGTTCCTCTGTAGATACATTTTTTTCGAAATTTGTGTCACGCTTTTTCTACTTATAATTTCTCGACAGCGTTATATAGATGTTGTCTCTAATTTCTTAATAGCTTTTGTTTTAATGGAAGACAAGATTGGACTCTTTCTCGTTCTAATTAGACAGCAAATGTTGTGCTGTTGGCGACCCAGGCCTCGAATCCCGAGGTTTTCGAACCGTACGAACTATAAACCGCTTGGACTCTAACGGCAACTAACCTTAACTTGCGTCCCATACAAAACACGTATTACAATTAACGCATAAAAACAGCAACCGCACTTCATATAGCATATCTGTATACAGCGAGCAATTATAAACAATCAGGTATACACATGCAGAAAAAAATGGGAAAAGCGTCTGTAAATGTTTACAACCAAAACTACTAATAAAATTGATTCCTACCTTATTAAAATACAACGCTCCACTGACGATAGTTGTTGTCTTTCATCCTAAAGCCAATGGCAACAATGAATATATAAAACATTTTACATTAACACTCACCACGTCTAACCTCCGAGCTGCTTCGAATTTCGCTTGTGTTCGCTCCACCTTCTGGATTTCCGCTTTGTTTTCTTTTTCTGCAAAGCTTCTTTACTTCACTACGCAACACTATCACTTAATGGACTTATATAACTCTTGCAAACGAGAGGGAACATATATAACACTACAAAAATGATCAATATCGATATTGGCAAACTCGACACACTCACGCACAACGAGAAAGCATTTTGCTACTGTTTGGAGAAGATCGAGATGTCGTGCGTGTTTACTTAATTGTCGTACTCCCTTGCACTTCAAAGACGGTAATGGTCGGCTGCACTTGCTTAACCGCTTGTAGACGTCTGCTGCTTAAATATATTCATACATTCAAACACATACATACATACTTATATACATACAGAAATATATACATGTATATATATATATATATATATATATATAT
>NW_020869328.1:627950-635450 GCF_003789085.1 Penaeus vannamei | reverse complement strand
TAAGCTCCCCGATTTCACCCCGGGCTGCCCTTAAACCACAGCCCCCCCCCCCCCCCCCCCCATGCTCTCTCTCCGGCTAGACCCAGTGACAGGACGCGGGCAGGAAGGGCTGTCGACAAAGGCACTGACTCCGACTGCCATACTGAGGCACTGAAGGTTCTGGTGGAGTGGGTGAGAGGAAGGGCGAAAGAGATGGAGTGAAGGTCCCCCTTTTGATCCCGATTCTGTGCGGAGGATTTACACATTTCTCTCGTGCTCATTTTTTTTTCTAATTCTCTCTCTCTCTCTGTCTCTCGTTCTCTCTTCTTCTCCCTCCTTCTCTTTCTTTCTTTCTCTCTCTCTCGTTCTTTCTCGCTTGTCCCCCCTCTCTGCTTTTATAATTTTTTTCCCCAACCCTCCTCCCTCAACCCTTTACCAACCCTTTTTATCTCCATTATACAACCAAGCTGTTCTTCCGATTGAAGCTAGGCCTGGAGCTGCTCCGGTGATAAAAACTGAAGAGTAGTTTACAAGTTCGAAAGGAAAAAGGTTTTATCAAATTTACCTGGAAAGGGATCTGTTAATGGACAGGACAAAGGTAGGTAGTTTTAACAATGGGACTGGGGATTGGGATCGGCCCTACCTGTGATTCGTTTTTTTTCTCTTTCTTTTTTGTTCTGTCTCTCTCTCTTAGCATCAATCGGAAACCATTTTGCCGAAGTATATAAGCTAATGAATTTTTAATCGATTGTGTGGCTTTGCATGTTCTATTTTGCAGACGGTAAGAAGGTAAATTAAATTTTAAAAATGCGAATTCCTGTTTTTCCCCCGAGATCTAAAGTACTGTGTGAAAAAAAAAAAAATAATTTCAAGAATGATGTCATTGTTCAATTAAGGGAAAGGCTAAATGTTCTTGTTCATTTAACAAATAGAATATTTACTTGTATGACCAGCAGTACGAGAGAACGAGACCCTAAGGTAACATTTATTACATGAAATAGCCAGAGTAAGTACGCGACACACACATACACACACACGCACACACAGACACACACACACACACAGACACACACACATTCTCTCTCCTTTCCTACCCATCTCCTTTACTCACTCTCTTTCACTCACTCTGTCTCTCTTCCTCCCTTGCTCTCTCTTCTCTCTGTCTCTGTCTGTCTCTGTCTCTGTCTCTGTCTCTCTCTTCTCTCTCTCTCTCTCTCTCTCTCTCCCTCTCTCTCTCTCTCTCTCAGATTCTCTTTCTTTCTTTCTTTCAAGAGAGAGAGAGAGAGAAAGAAAAAGAGAATGATATAGATAGATAGATAGATAGAGAGAGAGAAAAACAACATAATAACTATTCTCTATACATAAAAGTCTCCCGTCACGCTATTAAATTAATCACAACACTCGTACCTATCAACGAATAGGAAAACGACTGATTACGGACTAATTACCTTAATACCCAAACGACGCGGGTGACTACGAGCGCATTTAGAAATCAGCGCCTTGTTATCAATACCAAATCAGAATTATAATGATGCTATTACTCTTAATATCGTGTTAGTTGCTTGACTAGTTACACGCTGAAAACAACTGCAACATAATCATGAAAGTAGGTGTTGAAACGAGTGAATTTGCAACGATTAAGACACCGAAGGAATTATAAAGAATATTGATGTTAATCTTGTATTATGTATGAATTTTATTCCATGGAACACATCGTCCAAATGCCTTTTGTTCACGAGGTAAGCGATACAGCAAATATGATGACGATTCGTTATGTAAATTTTGGGTCTGTATTTTGAACAAACGAATGAAAACATTTTGTGTGATAAATTGTTTATTTGGGGGTAACGGTTGAACACATTATCCCAATTCGAGGCAATATAAAATGGAAGAAATTATGTTGTGGTATATACTTGGGGTTGTCAGTTTTTTATTTATTTATTTATTTTTTTTTTACTTGTTGCAAAAATGGTGATGGCAATAATAACGATAAAAAACAACACACCCAGCAATGGAAAGATGGTAACAGTATTAACGATAAGAATAATAATCTATATGATAAAGATAATGCTATTTGAAAATAAAAGTTATGTTGATAATGATAACAACAATGTTAATAAAAGAACAAATAAAATAATGAAAATAATAATAATGATAATAAATAGAAGAACCCAGAGAGCGCATACCTCCGCCAAGGCAATAGGGTCACTGATGCAACAAAAATATTCACACGAATAATTCCATTAAAATCACCTCTACCCTTATGCTTGTCATTCTTATTGTCATTTGCAACAAAATCATCAAGAAAGATTATATATATATATGTATATATGTGTGTGTGTGTATGTGTGTGTGTGTGTGTGTGTGTAATTGCATCTATCTATCTATCTATCTATCTATCTTTACCATTGTCATCATGATCAACTCTGTCATCATTCAACAAGATCAATACAGTCATTGTAAATATTATAGATATTTTCATGATCATTACTTTCTATACAATACCATATGCCTCGAAAAAAAACCTCAACACCAAGAAGAAGTAAAAGAAGAAAAGGAAGAATAAAAATAATAAGAAGAAACATTCGATGTTCTGCAACACCAATGGAAAGAAAACTGCAGAACATTTTGCAATGGAATTAAAAGTGCACCTTCTTGAAACTACCATTGCATCATGATAAAGAAAAAGAAAAAAAAAAGAGAAAGAAAGAAGAAAAGAAAAAAAAAAAACTATGCGAGACTAGCCAGTTATCAGCATTTTTTTGTTCCTTTTTTCCTTATGCAAAATATCTAATTGAATTCAAAGGCAACATTTGTTTAATATAGTTCCTAACCCCGAGTAAATGTTCATCGAATCGTGTTTTTGTGCTCCTTAAAGAGTACTTAAGGGCCTGAAGTAACCAAAGAATACTAGTCAACAGTGTGCAGTGTACAATGTATACCCCTGAACACCATGAACAATGTGGAACAAGTAATACAGAACCCGTTGATCGCGTCTGTTCCAAATCTGCTGAACAGGAGAGAGAACAACGCATGTTCTCCCTTTTTTGGTTATAAATTGAAAAACATGTGGTAACTTATATGTCTTTATTGTATGAAATGCTCTTATCATCTCTTTACATTCAGATTACATCATTTAAAAAAAATAAATCATTTTTTATTGGAAGTGTCCGAATGTTTAAGGAATACATAGTTAAAAAAGATGGATCCTTCTATTTTCCCCAACCCTTTCCTTTATCACTCCTTCTCCCCTCACCTTCCCTTTATCTCCCCTTTCTCTCTCTGTCTGTCTGTCTTTGTCTGTCTGTCTGTCTGTCTCTCTCTCTCTCCTCTCTCTCTCTCTCTTCTCTCTCTCTCTTCTCACTCACTTCTCTCTCTCTCTCTCTCTCTCTCTCTCTCTCTCTCTCTCTCTCTCTCACGCATACATCAACCCAACTATCCACCCTATATTGTGTACTGTATGGTCTATATGCTATGTAGTTTGGTCAAGTGGAGGAAAAATTAAAGTCGAATCTATTGTTTATCATTTATTAAAAAAAATGTTTTCATATGCAATTGGTTTCATCGTTAGCTCGGTGATGGGTTAAATTAAATTGTATTACCGTCGTAAATCAATATACCAATAAGGACTTCATCTTATGTGACAAAAAAGAAAAAGTAATGTTTTTCATTGTAGCATTTATGTTTCATGGCAGCATGAATTAAGAAAAATTATTAAAACACTAGTGACGCAATTCCTGATCTGAGCGTGAGTCAATTACAATGTTGTCGAACTAATTAATGCAATGGTGAGAGCAAAACTTCATTTATATCTAAAGTTGACTGGTAATTGAATCTCTTCCGATCTGTATTATTGTTGAAATATGGCTTGAATGTCAGCTGATAGTAGCAGGGTTACATCATTCACTTAATGTAACAGTGATTCCTAACTCGATATTTCATTTTTTCTTTTACTCTGTTTTACTGTAATTACAACAGTAATGAGAGACCGGGGAAGATATTCGAAGCAGGAGTCGAGTGTCAGCTGCACGTGGGGACAGACCGAAGCAGAGGTTCAGAGACCGCAGCGAAGTCGAGTGTCAGCAGCAAGTGTTCAGAGGCCGCAGCAGGTGTCGACAGACCGAAACAGAGGTTCAGAGACCGCTGTAGAGTCGAGTGTCAGCTGCACGTGAGGACAGACCGAAGCAGAGGTTCAGAGACCGCAGCGAAGTCGGGTGTGCAGTGTTCAGAGGCCGCAGCAGATGTCGACAGACCGAAACAGAGGTTCAGAGACCGCTGTAGAGTCGAGTGTCAGCTGCACGTGAGGACAGACCGAAGCAGAGGTTCAGAGACCGCAGCGAAGTCGGGTGTCAGCAGCAGGTGTTCAGAGGCCGCAGCAGATGTCAGAGGTTCAGAGAGCAGTCGAGTGTCAGCTGCACGGAGGACAGACCGAAGCAGAGGTTCACCGCAGCGAAGTCGAGTGTCAGCAGCAAGTGTTCAGAGGCGCAGCAGGTGTCGACAGACCGAAACAGAGGTTCAGAGACCGCAGTCGAGTCAGCTGCACGTGAGGACAGACCGAAGCAGAGGTTCAGAGACCGCAGCGAAGTCGGGTGTCAACAGCAGGTGTTCAGAGGCCGCAGCAGATGTCGACAGACCGAAACAGAGGTTCAGAGACCGCTGTAGAGTCGAGTGTCAGCTGCACGTGAGCAGACCGAAGCAGAGGTTCAGAGACCGCAGCGAAGTCGAGTGTCAGCAGTAAGTGTTCAGAGGCCGCAGCAGGTGTCGACAGACCGAAACAGAGGTTCAGAGACCGCAGCGAAGTCGAGTGTCAGCAGCAGGTGTCGAGTGACCGAAGTCGATGTCCAGAGACCGCAGCAGGTGTTGAGAGACCGCAGGCAGTGTTGACAGATCGCCGCGGGCGTTGGAGTTCCCTCCCTCACTCTCTACTCCCTCTTCCTCTTTACTCCCTACCTCCTTTCTTCTCTACTCCCCCTGCCTCTCCCTTCTCTCTCTCAATCTCTCTCTCTCTCTCTCCCTACTATCTCTCTCTCTCTCTATCTCTCATTGTCTCTCTCTCTCACTCACTTTCTCTCTCTCTCTCTCTCTCTCTCTCTCTCTCTCTCTCTCTCTCCTCCTCCCTCCCTCCCTCCCTCCCTCCCTCCCTCCCTCCCTCCTCCCTCCCTCCCTCCCTCCCTCCTCCCCCCTCTCTCTGCAGGAGGTGTTAATAGGTCTCGACGATTTGTGTTGACTAACTTCAGTAGGCTTCAGGTCGCGGGTTGACGTCAAGCAGCCTGGGTTTCGATTCGGTGCTTGGAATGTTTATCTTGAAGCCTTCCTTTGAGTTCGGCGGCGGATCAGAGTGGCGACGCAGCCTGAAACTGTGATAGACAAGAGAATATGGACTTTGCTTAGAGCAGGAAGTTTGAAAGTTTGAAGTTAGTATGAGTCTGAGTGTGTGACTTTTATTCATGTCTGACTACGAAAAAAAAACGCAGATAACGATTTCGATAATTCAAAGAACTTTTAGGCCGTTAAACGTATTTTTATCATACATGAAACATGGAAACATACATAGACCTTTTGGCTAATGGAGATAAAGCAAAGATTATCGGTTTGAAGAGTTTACGTAAGTTGATATCCAATGATTATGAAAATTCGAATTATTTCACAATAATCTAAATAATTGGTAATTTAGCATACAGGAGGTATTAGAAAAGGCTTCACTGTGGTCCTTGCAGGGGGAATTAAACATATAAATGTGCCTCTTAATGTATATTTTGATATATATGTAAATACCTGTAGTGAATTCCGTTTAATGATTTTCTGGTAAAATAAATAGACATAAATATATCGATAAACAGGCAAACAAATCAACAGAGAAATTAGTAAACGGATTAATAAGCATATTTATAAAGAAATAGTCTGATGAGCTTATCAACAGCGAACATAAACACAGACTGATAAAGAAATATACTGGTGAGCTTATTGATAGCGAACTTGATAAACGGATTAATAAGCATATTTATAAAGAAATAGTCTGATGAGCTTATCAACAGCGAACATAAGTAGAGATATATAGAGAGAATAAAAGATATGCATTTTTTTTGTTGTGAATGCTTATATCTATATCGTTCTAACATAGGTGGAGAAGAGGAGAAGCAGCAGGAAAGAAAAGAAGAGAAAGATATGGTAACACATGTTAAGTGTATCATGATTAAGAGGAACATGACACTGACAGATATCTTTATTTCTCTCACTGTATGTGACAGCAAATATCAGATATTCAGGAGAGGAATATGATTAATTAAGCATATCTAGGAATTACTCGATTGAGAGTTTAATCAGACATGAACACGGCTATATCCACAGACATGATCGTAATAATAAAAAAAAAAAAAAATCTCAGGCAATTAAGAATTTCCTATGTAGATTTTGTGTAAACCGCGCACATTATTATCTAATGTTCTTTAGTATTTAAGAATTTGATATTACAGCATGAAACCGTTGAACTTTACTACTCGACCTTATTCCGTGCATTAATTTGTGACTGATTGAATATTTATCGGTCTTTTAGCGTCTATAACTCTCTCTCTCTTTCTCCCTCATGAAAAGATGAAGAAATACTGAATGAATGTCACAATAGATCTATTATCCATTCAATAAAATATAAATTCATGATAGATATATAATATCAAGTTTGACTCTTGTTATTGTTTGCTGAGTAATGAAGTCCACAAAGGTAATTAGAAGTAACGTTACCCTCTTCACTCTGCGATTTATAAAATAAAGAAAAAGTGTGCATATCTTCCAGACAATATCGCAGACAATCACACGCATTAGGCACAGTTCAAACTATCACTGCAGCCTGTTTCGTGTAATTACGTCAATTTGATACATTAATCATTCTGGTGCAGCTGACGAGGCATTAGTCAAATTTTGTTTGATGAAGAATGAGTCCAGTTTTGTTTGATCATTTGTTACCGATCTCATCATGTAGAATGTATCTGCAGTGCGGGCGGGGATCAGATGGTTCCTGAGAGAGCGCGGGGGAAAAAATCTACATCTGCTTTCTGGGAGGTCTGCGATTTGTAGATTACGAAAATGCATACAGAATATTCAAACATTTCATTTATTCAGGGAGGGTTCATTGGCTCTCTTTGGTTCAGTCTGCTTGTGAATAATCATAATATAAGCATTTTTTTTAAATTTTCTTATTGGTGATTTTAGTACCATTTTTTTCTTGATTGGAACTTGTTGTACCACGTATGCCAAAATACCCCTATCATTATTCATAAAATATGCTACATTTTAAGAATAATTTTAAGCAGGGAATGAGATCATTACTGAATAATCAAGAACGTTTAAAAAAAAAACAATATGTCCATAATTACATAGCTATATAAGGAATCAGACATGCAGACATAATTTCATAAACACAATTTTTACAGACAGATTGTCGGACCGAGTGACTGAACTTGCCTCAAATAGATAGACAATACAAAATACATAAAGATATACGCGTTCTATAAATATGATATTACA
>NW_020869328.1:611366-613866 GCF_003789085.1 Penaeus vannamei | reverse complement strand
GTTATCAATATTATTATTGTTATCATTATTGTTATCATTACTAATACTGTTATAATTATCATTATTATTACTGTCATAATTATAATTTTTATTATTATCATTGTTATTGTTATTATCCTTACTATCATTCTTATCATTATCACTATTAACATCATCATCATCATTATCATTATAATAATAGTAATAATAATAATGATGATGATAACGATAATAATGATATTAATAATCATATATTATTCCTGTAATTATTATCAGAAGTATCATAATCATTTTTATCATTATTATTAACATTGTCATTGATTATCATTATTAGTATTACTGTCATTGTTACTATCATTATCATTATTTTTATTATTATTTTATTATCATTGTTATTATTATTATTATATATTATTATTATAATATAATATTATTATTATTATTATTATTATTATTATTATTATTATTATTATTATTATTATTATTATCATCATCATCACTTATTATCATTATTATTATTATTATTATTATTATTATCACTATCATTATTATCATTATTATTATTACTATTGTCTTTTGTTATTATTATCATTATTACTATTATCATTATTATCATTATCATCATTACTGTTATCATTTTTTCATAATTGATTTTTATTATTATCAATATCATTATTACTAGTAGTAGTAGTAGATGTAGTATTAGTTGTAGTAGTAGTGGTAGTAGTAATGGTATTATTATCATCATAATTATTATTATTACCATTACTCTTATTATCATTCTTATTATTGTTACTGTCAACTTTATTATCATTGTTATTATTGTTATCATTATTGTTATGATTATTATCATCATCATTGTCATTCTGTTTCTTCTTTTATTCATTATTATTTTATTATTATTATTATTATTATTATTATTATTATTATTATTATTATTATTATTATTATTATTATTATCATTATTATTATCATAACTACTATTATTGTTATTATCATTATCAATTTGACAATTATTAATATCATTGTTATCATCATCATTATTACCATTAACATTGTCATTATTACTATCATTATTATCATTACTATCATTGTTGTTATCACTATTATCGTTTTCATCATTACTACTACTACTACTTCAGCTATTGTTATTAATATCATTGTTATCATTATCATCATCTTCAATACTATCTTCATTTTCATTATTGTTATTATCATTATTATTACACTTAAAATCTCTGTTCTTATTATGTTATTATAGTCGTTACCATTATCTAACGTATTCATAATTTATCATTACTATATGAATGGAAAGATAAGCATAAAAAGATGAATGAAAGTCGAATGGATAAGGAATTAAAAGAAAAAGGAAGATGAATGAAAATAAGAGAGGAGAAAGAGAAAAAAGCGAGTGGAACAAAAACAAGGAAACATTGTAAAAAGAATAAAATTACGAGAAAAAATGAGGGAAGAAATGAGAGTAATAAAGAGATGAAGGAAAGGAAGATAAAGAAGGAAAAGATAGAAGAAAGAGGAGAAAATCTCTCTCCCTCACTCCTTCTCTTCTCCCGCGTCTTCTCTTTCTCTTGAGTCTTCTTTTCTCGTCTATTTCTCCTTCTTTAGCTCTTTACCTTCCTTCTCCTTCCCTCCCTCCAAACACCCTCTTTCCACCTCCCTCCTTCTCTCCCACCCTCCTTTCTCTTCTTCCTTCTTTCCCTCTCTCCCTCCTCCCTCCCACCCATTCTCCTTTTCCTCCCTTCCTCCCTCCCTCCCACCTCCCCCTTCCCTCCCTCCCTCCTCCCTCCCTCCCCCTCCCACTCACCCACCTTCCCTCCCCTCCTACCTTCCCTCTCTCCCTCCCACTCACCATCCCCTTTCCCTCCCTCCATCCCTCCCACTCGCCCACACCTTTCCCTCCCTCCCACCCCCCTCCCACCTTTCCCTCCCTCCCTTCCCTCCTCTTTCCCTCCATCTCCCGTGTTATCTATCACGTGACGTCCGACCGGCGTGTGTGTGTGTGTGTGTGTGTGTTACAACCGCAGGAGCTCAAGAGACTTGGTCGAAAAATAGTCGCCGGAGATTGAATTTTCATACCGAGCCATTCCCCGAAGCTGTGGCGGAGATAGGGGGACGTATGCGCTGTCGAGGGGGGGTCTTTCCGTCTCTCTCCGTCGAGGGCGGGGTGGTGGGTGGGGTGGGGGGAGGGTGGGGGTCCTGATTTTTCTTTCGTCTTTCCTTTCTTTCGCGTTTGCTTGGTTTCTTTATTATATTTATTGTTGTTGTTGTTATTATCATTATTATTATATTATATTATTATTATTATTATTTATTATTATTATTATTATTATCATTATCATTATTATCATTATTATAAATAATATTATTGTTATTATTGTTATTATTGTTATTATCATTATTATCATCATTATCATTATCTTCATTATTACTTTTATTATCATTATCATTATTTTCATTATTACATTTTATTCTTATCATTTTCATTATTCATTATCATTATCAT
>NW_020869328.1:586366-588866 GCF_003789085.1 Penaeus vannamei | reverse complement strand
AGGCTGATTGCAACGGGGATATTTAGACCCTAGTCGCCGATATATAATCTCAACTCCACGGGGAAAAAAACGGAAAAGGGAAGAGACAGAGAAAAAAGGCAAAATAAGAAAAAAATAAAATAAAATTCGAAGAAGATGAATTGGAACATCGGATGATCCTCAGTTCTCATAAGGAAAAGGAACCCTGTATTTTCTCCTTCGTTCTGTATTAAGACCGAAGCTTACGAAAAGCCTTGGAGAAACTACCGGCAAGATGGCGATATGGTCGAGGCCAACACGGCTAGCCAAGGGGGAGTTTGGCCCTTACGGAGGCGAAGGGGTTAGCACGGTGCTGATGCCGAGGGGCGTTCACTTTTATTTCACGAGAGATAGCCCAGAGAGAGCAATCAACATCAAAAGGACAGGTCGCGCACATGGAATTAGACCCTGGTTCCTAGATAAATATATAAATAGGAACCGAAATGAAAAACTGTGAATGGGTCTGGAAATCCATTACAAAAGCTGATGCACTACGGAGACCCTCAGCGAAGGACGGTTTTAGCGAAGACATTGCATAACTACATGCGAATTGGTTACGTAGATTTTATTGTTGTATTTGATTTTTCTTTTTTTTGGGGGGGTTACGTTTTCTTATTTATTTCTTGAGTTTTTTATCTCTATCATTTTCTCCTTTGATTGCGTATGGGTCTAAAACTTTTTTTTTTTACTTTACTAATTTTCCCCTTTGGATATGTATGGGGTTAAACTGAATGATCTGATAAAATAGAAAGAGGATAAAGTTTCATAGGCTTCTAACTCACCTTCTCTCTTCTCTTCTCTCTCTCTCTCTCTCTCTCTCCTCTCTCTCTCCTCTCTCTCTCTCTCTCTCTCTTTCTCTGCCTCCCTCCTTCCTTCCCCCTCCCCTCCCCTTCCCTCTCCCTCGCTCCCCTCCCCTCCTCTCCCTCCCCTCCCTCCCTCCCTCCCCTCCCCTCCCCTCCCTCCTCCCTCTCCTCCCTCCCCTCCCTCCTCCCTCCCTCCTCCTTCCTTCCTTCTTCCCCCTCCCCCTTACTTTCTTTTTCTCTCTTTCTCTCTTCCTCCCTCTCATTCCTTTTCCATCTCTCCCGAACAATTCTCAGCGCAGCAAACAAGGTAATTATCTTGCAAGAGAACAAACAAGCCAGCGCAGAACGAATCAAACCCAGGCTAATAAACAGCACGGCGGGTTGGCCTCGTTCTCAAAGCAGCCAGCGGAAGGCAGGTGAAACCGCCGCCCACGAGCCTCCCACAGATCCCCTGGTGGGCGTACCTGAATCAACAGGGAGGATCAACACAAACAAACGCCAGGCTAGCCTCTGAGGATTCTGCTGGCTGCACCTTCTCCCTGGCGCCCTCCCCTCTTCCGTTCTCCCCTTCTGCTCCCCCTCTCTCCTGCTCCACCTCTCGCTCTCTCCTTTCACTCTCCTCTCTTTCCTTTACGCTCCCCCCTCTCTCCTTCCACTCTCCATTCTCTCATTCCACTCGCCATTTCTCTTTCCACCCTCCCGTCTCTCCTACTTCCCCTCTCCCTCTCTCTTTTCCCTTCCCTTCTCTCTTTCCACTTCTCTTCTCTCTATCCTTCCACTCTCCCCACTCTCCTTCCAACCCCGTCTCTCCTACTCCCTCTCCTGCCTCTCCTTTCACTCTCTCTCTCTTTCCATCCTCTCCTCTTTCCTTTCACTTTTCCCTCTCTCTTTCCGCTCTCCTCGATTTCCTTCTCCTCCACTCCCCTCTCACTTTTTTCCTTCCCTTTCCCTCTCCCTTCCACCTTCTAATACCTCTCTTCCCTTCCACCTCTCGTTCCCCTCTCCTCTCCTCGCCGCAAGCCGACTCACTGTCTTTCTCTCACCCTTCCCCCCTCCTATGAGCCCTTGCCACTTCCCAGTATTTCAAAATGCGCCATTTATATCTGTTCTGTGTTATATTTCGATGTCTTTCTAACCCTCTCTTTCCCTCTCTCTGTACCTGTATCTCTTTATTTTCTCATCTATATATCACCACATCCTTTCATCTTTGTATCTCCCTTTATTCTATCTCATCTACGTCACTTGTCCTTGCTCTTCTTCCCTCTGTTTCTCCTCGCTCCCTCCTCTCTCCCTACGCTCCAACCACAAGCCACAGTTAAGGCAAATTGCCCTCTCGTCATTTAAGGCACGTAACCAATCCCTATTGTTCCTTACACAAAGGTCGTCATGTTGCACACAATAACAGTCCCTCTCAAAAATACAGTATTTGTACAATGTCGATTTTATACCTTGCATAGGGTAACGATGTTCTCTTTTTCTTCCGCTCTCTATCACCGTCCCTTTTTTTAACTCGCTTTTTGAAAATTGGCGATTTTTTTTCTTTTTCTTTTATGTAAAGGCCACTGGATCAAAGTGCATGTCATGAGCACATGAACTTTCGTGGCCGTTCGCGCAGCTGTGTATCGACGATGTTTGATCAGGATGGATATTCAGTACCCGGGATTTTCAGCATTCAGCAT
>NW_020869328.1:556366-571366 GCF_003789085.1 Penaeus vannamei | reverse complement strand
AGTAGGAATAAATAATGCCTTTCGGTCGCAAAAGGATTTAAAAATTCACTGCCGAAATTTATGCGGAAATGTTTAATTCTTCGAAAATCGAGATCCTGTCAGTCACTTTATCATGTGTAATTGGTGTTCACATCTGCTTCCTTTCTGTGTATTCACCTTTTTCAAATTATCCGATAATAGTGTAGTAAACAAATGTGAAACAAAATTATTAAGAAAATGTAACAAACAGCGGCGGCTCAGATGCTGCACAATTTCAGCAGCATATTCCCTAGTCACTGGCGAAAATGTGCATTGATTTTTATACGTACTGCGGATACTGCTGAAAAGAGAGAGAGAGAGAGAGAGAGAGAGAGAGAGAGAGAGAGAGAGAGAGAGAGAGAGAGAGAGAGAGAAGATAGATAGATAGATAGATAGATAGATAGATAGATAGAGAGAGAGAGAGAGAGAGAGAGAGAGAGAGAGAGAGAGAGAGAAAAAGAGCGACAGAGACAAACAATCAACTAGATAGACAGACAGACAGAAGGACAAAGAGAAATCTCGACTGATAATGAGATTAAGAAAGAAAGAGAGAGGGAGAGAGAGAGAGAGAGAGAGGAGAGAGAGAGAGAGAGAGAGAGAGAGAGAGAGAGAGAGAGAGAGAAGAGAGAGAGAGAGAGAGAGAGAGAGAGAGCGAGAGAGAGAGAGAGAGAGAGAGAGAGAGAGAGAGAGAGAGAGAGAGAGAGAGAGAGAGAGAGAGAGAGAGAGAGAGAGAGAGAGAGAGAGAGAGAGAGAGAGAGAGAGAGAGAGAGAGAGAGAGAGAACATCACATGCTTCCCTTCCGAACATTCTGCTGGTCCCGGATCGAAGGGGATTGAAATTCAGGTATCGTGGGTGAGAGGAGTGAGGGGAGAGGGAAAGGTAGAGGTAGGTGGGAAGAGGCAGATATCCCAAGAGAGGTGAGGAGAGGAGAAAGGGGGAAAATAGATAAAAAGTAAAAGAATAATAAAAATAAAAAATGATAATAGATAAATTAAAAATAAGAGTGGACAGAGAGATGGGAAAAGTTGCGTGGAAAGCAGAGGAGAAAACACGCAAGAGAAGGAGTAAATGGTAAATAGGGGGAAGAGGAAGAGAGAAAAGAGCACCTTTTGGCGTACGTCAAAAGGAAAGAGAGACGCCAGCCTGTCTAACTGACTGCTTGGCTGAAGCTTTATGAATCATCTTACTCCTTCACCAACTTTCCCTTCACTCCAGGAAATTAACTTTTGGACCGAAGGGGAAAAAAGTGTTTAATTGTACATTGTTTCATATTAACTCAAGAGATGTCACAAGGGAAAAAAGGGCCTGAGACTCAATTAAAGGAAAGTCCCCCAAAAGAAATTCAAAAGGGAAAGAAAACCCGACATAAAGACGGACAATACAAGATTTTAACTGCATGCCAGACAAAAGGAAATCTGATTGTCAGTTGTTCCTCAAAAGTCATCCAAAGGCGACAAAGACACGGCGGAAAGTGAAGGAGGAGAAGGAGGAGGAGCAGGTGGTGCAGGAGGAGGAGGAGGAGGAGGAGACGGAGGAAGATGAAGGGGAGGAGATGGAGCAGGTGGTGTAGGAGGAAGAGAAGGAGGAAGATGAAGGGGAGGAGAAGGAGCAGGTGGTGTAGGAGGAAGAGAAGGAGGAAGATGAAGGGAAGGAGAAGGAACAGGTGGTGTAGGAGGAAGAATAGGAGGAGGAGGAGGAGGAAGAAGAAAGGGAGAAAAAGGAGGAAAAGTGAGAACGAAACGAAGAAAAGGAGATAAAGAGGAGAAAGAAACTGACACAAAAAAGAAAAAATATGATGAGGATGAGGCAGAGAGAGAGAAAAAAAAGACAACCAGAAACGAAGAGCAGGAAAGTGAACCGGAGACACGCAAGAAGAGGAGGAGAAAGAGAAGAAGAAAAAGGAAACAACGGTAGATGAGGGACGCGAGAGAGAACAAAGGCCGACAAGGAACAAGAGGAACGAGGCAGTTCAAGTCTAAAGGTCGTTGCCGCTCTTCATCCCACTGCCCCTCCCCCCCCCCCTCCCCTTATTTTTATTTTTTTTTTTTTCTTTTCCTTTTTAACACGTCATAAGACAATGGGAACGGAGTAGAGGGGGTAGGCCCAGGCGGGGGGGGGCTATGGCAGGCAGGGATAAAAAGCGTAAAGATGGAGTGGGATATGATACAGGAGAGAGACAGAGAAAAAAAAAGTGGTGAGGGGGGGGGGAAGTGGGTGTATGACGTGGACATGACAAGGTGTTTCGTACAGCACGCTTTGAAGGCATTTCATCAAGGTTGAAAGTCACACAAAGACCTTCGTTGTACTGAGGATAATAATGTTAAGTGTAATGAGGGTGATTTTTGACAATGCATTGATAATGATATTGATGATCATGATAATGATGATAGCAACGATGATAATGGTAACAATGAAAATAATAGTAATGATAAAAAAATAATACTATTATTGATAAATGATAAAGAATTATGATAATGGTAGTAACATTGATAATAACAATATAATAATGATAATAATAATTGATAATGATAATGTTACCAATCATGATATCAATAATAGATAATAACAATAAACAATAATAACAACAATGATAATATATATATATATATATATATATATATATATATATATATATATATATATATATATATATATATATATATATATATATTACTAGCAATAATAATAATACCCAACAACAGTAATAACGAAAACAAATAGAAATAACAATAACATTACAAATAAGCAAAGTCCTCATTTCCCGAAAGCAATCACATTTTACACAGTGGACTGGAAACTGTCAAAAGGCTGGCGATTTACGCATGTTATCACACTAACTACGGCTCTCAATATCAGCGTAGTGCCCCCTGGAGTCTGCTGTGTGATTGGGAACTGCAACTAAACTCTGCAGGAACTATTGCTGTTGTTATAAATATATGCAAACCTCGATTGAGTGCATAGGGCTTGCCTTGTATTTGCTTTATTCTTGTTGTTGGTTGCTTTATCGATTTTAATTTATTTGTTATTGATTCACTTTCGTTGTAGTTATGATTGTTGTTGTTGTGATATCAATGGTGGTATTCGTATTAGAAGATAATGATAATGATGATTATGTACTAACTATATTAATGAAAAATATAATTTCAAGAAAACAATAATAATAGCTATTGTTTTCATCATATCATAATAATGATAGTAATGGTGATAGTAATAATGGTAACAGTAATAATAATGATAATGATAATGATAATGATGATAATAATAATAATAACAATAACAATGATAATAATAGGAATAACAATAATGATAATAATAACGATAATAATTACAATGATGATAATGATAGTAGTAATAATAGTGATAATGATAATAATGATGACAAATAAATAATAATAATATAATAATAATATAATAATAATAATAATAATAATATAATAATATAATAATAAGTAATAATAATAAATGACAATAATAATGATAATGATAATGATAATAATAACAATAGTAAGTAAGACAAAAACTTTCAATAACAGGAATAACACATAGGCATCATCATTAAGACCAATGGTTGACAATAATAAAAATAAAGATATAAGTATTTTCAGCAAGAGTAGAAGCTCAATAATATCCTCATTTCAACCACTGTTATTGCATATTTATTACACCTATCAACAGCAATTATGGAAAATCATTATAGATTATATCGTTCCCAAAGCCTTTATTATTTTAGGATATAATTAAAATCGAAATTGCACATTATTTTGAAATCTGTGGTTCCTCTTTCGTATCTATATACATAGCTTTTCCCTTTCTCTCCTTCTTCATATTTCTTTCATCTGTTTTTCCCTTCGTAGGAGCTTTTCTTCATCTTATTTCCCTCTTTCGGATTTTACTTTCTATTTTACGTCTGGTTCTCTTCCTTCGTCATCCTCTTCTCTTTCATACTTTCTTTATCTTTCTTTATGCCTCTTACATCCTTTCCCATCCTCCTTCATCTCCTCTTCCTATTCCCCGATGCTACTCTTCTTCCTCCTTTCCCCTCCCCCTTTCCTATCCTCCTTCTATCTCTACCCCCTTCCCCCGTGAGAGACCCCCCCCCCCCCTGTGAGAAGTCAACACCTCCCCCCTCCTCCCCCATGTGAGAAGACTACGCCCCTCCCCCCCCTGAGAAGACCACGCCCCCCCAACCTCCACCACCCTCCTCCCTCCTTCGCGAGGCGAGTCTTCATCAATAAAAGGTCCACGTACCATAGTCTTACGCCTCGCTTAAATCTGGGAGAGCGTTTGGAGACAGTGCCTAACCCCTGGACTCGCCAAAGTCGAAATTCCCCCTCGCAGACAAGAGAAGGATAGCCCTTATGACGGATCGGGGTCTTGGTATCCTCTTGAGAAGTGGAGGCTCATCGCACTAAGGTATCTGTTCGTCAAGACGTTGTTCTTCAAGAGGCCGCTGCGACTCTGATTGCGTGGCGTGGGTGGAATGGCCAGGCGAGGGGAGCGCAGACCGCGCCGATTTCGTTCGCGTCGTCCGATTATCATTATCTCTATTCTATTTTTCTCTTTATTTTCTTTATTTTGCGAGAGAAGTATTTTTTCTGAGGGGAATTGATATCTGTTTCTTTCTTTCTTTCTTTCTTTCTTCTCTACTTTGTCTGACTTGTTTGTATATATGATTATTTCTATCTTTCGTTTTTTTTTTTTTTTTGCTTTGTTTTGTTTCACCATTTCTTATCTGTAGGCTATCCGCATATTTAAAAACAAACAAACGTTATAATTGTCCAGCGTTTTCTAATATTTCAGAAGTTAATTTTCTTCTCTCCAGGGATGCAGCAAATATGCCGTTATGCCAACAATGCAGGCAACGCTAGAATGATTATGCTGTCACGTCAGTCAGTAAGATGCAAATGAAATGCCAAATGCTGTCGACCATTAAAGCAACTCCTTTAAAACTTTTTATTTTCTATTATCCTGTGCTTATTCTGTTTTGGGCAGCACATCCCAAATAAGTATTTCAAAATCGGATTTGTTTTTAGAGAAAAGAACCACACGAAGGAAAGAGATAGAGAGAATAAGTTAAAGAAGACGAAGAAAGAGAAAGGGTAAATACAAACTGCTACAACTGTGGAAAGTGAGCATCAGGGGAGAGAATCTAGCAGTGCCAAAGAGATAAGGGTGCCATTGTTATAAGGGGTGCCAGATAGTACATTCTGCAACACTAAACGCAAAACGAGAGAGAGAGACAGACAGACAGACAGACAGAGACAGATAGAGACAGACAGAGACAGAGAGAGAGAGAGAGAGAGAGCGAGAGAGAGCGAGAGAGAGCGAGAGAGAGAGACAGAGACAGAGGCAGAGAGACAGACAGACAGACAGACAGACAGAGAGAGAGAGAGAGAGAGAGAGAGAGAGAGACAGACAGACAGAGAGGCAGACAGTCAGGCAGATAAAAAAGAAGAGAACGAGCGAGCGAGCGAGCGAGAGAGAGAGAGAGAGAGAGAGAGAGAGAGAGAGAGAGAGAGAGAGAGAGAGTTACATTGGTCGATGCTTTATCTGGGGTTTCCACTTAAGCTTACAAAAATACTTTTCAACGTCAGGGTACAAAATTAATAGGCGAGAAGTGTTGATATCTTATAATCTCTGCACAGACTAAAGGAAATGATGTAGTATGTGTATGTTTAAACATGTACACACACACACATACACACACACACACACACATACACTCGCACACACATATACACACGGACACACTCAAATTCTTTGTTTTAAGAATTCTATGTTGGTTGTTTTTATAGCTAAGAGTATTTACTTGAAAGTTTAGTTTTACGCGCTAGTGAGTGTACAGTTGTGTGTGTGTGTGTGCGTGTGTGTGTGTGTCTGTCTGTCTGTGTGTGAGTGTATTTGCTTGTCCATGTGTATGTTGATGTGTGCTAGTGTCTATTTATGTGTGTGTATTTGATGGCTTGTATGTACGCTTCACTGATGTCTGTGTGTCTATATGCGTACGTTTGTACTAATCTAGCTCAAGAGTAATTATTCAAGGCCTCGGTGTGTCTACGTGTTCGCCTAAATTTGCAAGTAGTGGGAGGCCGAATGCAAGCACGTTTGTATTATGATAATGAGCAGCACACGCGACTCATAAAGCAAAAGCCACCGAGAGCGGGAGAGAGAGAGAGAGAGAGAGAGAGAGAGAGAGAGAGAGAGAGAGAGAGAGAGAGAGAGAGAGAGAGAGAGAGAGAGAGAGAGAGAGAGAGAGAGAGAGAGAGAGAGAGAGAGAGAGAGAGAGAGAGGTAGCGAGGAGTGGACAGATAAAGCGAGATGCAGACATACAAGCCATCAGATAGAAAGACAGAAAGGGCCGCCAAACAAACACACCAATAAAATACAGTCAACCAAACAAAGAAGAAATAAAGAAAAGACAAGCAGACAGACAGACAAACAGACAGACCAATCCCCACCCCCCTTCCACTCCACCGATACCCCGCGGCTGCAGCAGAGGAGATCGGCAAAGTCTAGCCAGCACTGCAGACGAAGACCCGCCGCTGCTGTTACGGCCTTTGTGGGGGTCGTAACTCCTACACGCAGACAAAGGCATTTGGATCGCGCGGTTCAGTTTTCACAACCCAGCCCTAAAGTTCGAGATTAAAATGACTCTTGTCTCGCTGGTAGAAATATACAATTGTCGTAAACACCGTGAGATAATTCCTCTTATATGGTTGTGAGAAGTCGACGAGGTAATTGTGAGATTAAAAGGGTTATAGTGATGATCGTATATGCTTACGTGAAAATTGAATTGTATTTTGTGTATATTTGCTTATATATGTTTGCTATTCTTACCCATTTTTTTCAAATTATTTATTGCCGTACCATAAATCTTACAAGCTTAAGGTTTATTTTAGCATATCGTACCTCTTATGATATCGTAGAATGTACCTCTAATTTTCTATAAGCACATACAGCTACACAGTTTCCTTCCCCTTAAAAAGAATAAAAAAGAAAGAGAAAAAAGAGGAACTATATGTCATCTTTCTTCTACGCAGCCTCACTTGTTCTCTCCCCCTCTCTCTCTCCTCATCATTACCCACCTCCGACATTCATCTTCCCTGTCCTTCCACCCCTTTACCCTTTGTGATGCCGTGTCGTGTTCTTTCTTGTTATTTGCATCCTTGAAGCCCCTTTTAGCTACACCCTCCTCCTCCCCTCTTCTCCTCCCGTTCCCCTCCCTTCCCCTTTCTCCTCTTACCCTTCTCCCCTTCTTCTTCCCTTCTGTTCCCCTCTCCTCTTCTTCTCTTCGTTCCCCTCCTTTCTCTCCATCTCCCTCCTTCATCTTACGTGGTGCTGGGCTGGAGGGTCGTATGTGTTTTTTTTTTTTTTTTTTTTTTTTTTTTTTTTTTGCGAATTTCAGTCAATATTTTTGCTTTGTTTTTTCTTGTTTTGTTTTTTTTTCCTTTTCGTGTTCTTTCTCAGTCTTTCTATCTTTGTTTGTCTGTCTTTCTATCTATCGGTCTATCTGTGTTTATTCATATATTTACCTATCTTCCTATCTATATCTGTTCATCTGTCTGTCTGTCTTTCTCTCTAGTTGTCTGTCTGTCTGCCTGTCTGTGAGTGTGTGTGGATATGTCTCTCTGTCTGTCGCTTTGCCTGTCTCCCAATCCTTCTTTAATCCTTCTATTTCTTTTTTCCCTTATTCCAACATTCATCCTCTTTCTCTGGATTTCTCCCGATTTCTCTTGCCACTCGCATTACTCCCTTCCCCTCTCCTTCCTCTTTTCACCTCCTTCTTCTTTTCGCCTTTCCTTCCTTCCTCCCTCTTTTCCTTTCTGCTTCATTCGTTCCTGTCTTCTTCTTTTCCCCTCTCCATTCTCCCTTCCTTTCTTCTTCCTCCTTTCCCCAGACAACCTTCTCTCCACTATCCTTTCATCCTCTATAACTCCCCGTCCCCCCCCCCCCACCACCACCCCCTTTTCAACCCTTACGCTACATCCCCTACCCCCCATATCACCCCCCTCTAAACTCCCCTGATCTCCCTACCCCCTCTCTTCTACCTTTCTAACCTCCCTTGATCTATCCCCTCCCTATCTCACCCTCTACCCCCCTCGCCTCCTCTTCTCTCTACCCCCCCTTCCCCCTCTATCGAACCTCCCGGACAAGATGCTGTCGCGTAGCTTTGTCCATTACCGGAATGATGGATGAAGAGTAAACACGGGTATATTTCAACCCTGGTTTAATCCAATGAAACTTTTTTTTTTTTTTTTTTTTTCTTTTTTTATAGGAGGGGGATGGCGCGGAAGGGGGGGGGGGGGGGTATTAGGGGGGGAGGGGAGTGGGGAAAGCCATTGGGAGGGGCTAAGGAGAGAGGGGAACACCCGTAGAGAGGGGAGAGAGAGGGTAAGTAAGGGGCAGTTGGAACACCATTGGTAAGGGGGCCAGTAAGAGAGCCGCTGGTAGGGGAGTGAGGGGTACCATTAGCAAGGGTAGGGAGAGGGCGAGGGAGAAGAGAGGAGGGGGGAAGGACACCATTGTTATTGTCATCTGCTCTCCTCCTTCCCTCTGTGGTCACGCAAAAGGAATCTTAGGAAGCAAAAGGCAAGGGAGACGGCAGGTTGGGGGGAAGGGGGGAGGGGGGGTAATAATTAGGAGTAGGTAGGAAGAAATTTTTGGTTAACGAGACACAAAAAATAGTAAATGTATGGAGAGACAGAGAGAACTAATATATAAGGTTGTGACAGATGGGAGATGGGAATAAATAATGAACAAACAAAGACCCAAATGAAGTATACTAATTTAGCGAAGAAGGAGGGAGACGATAAATTTAGAGACGCAGATGAAAAATAAATAAGCATACCGAAATAAAAACAAAAAGATAATAATTGAAGAAATAAATAAAGACATAAATAATTGGGAAAATAAATTAATAAATACATAAATACATACAGACATCAAAGAACGATACAAAAACAAAGAAACAAATAAAGAAACAAACACACGCCAATTAATAGATGAATAAATGAACAAATGAAAAGTATAAACAAAACAAACAAATAAATAAACAAATTCAAATAGCAAATCCATAGACAAAAGAATAGACAAATAAATAAATTAACAATTAATAACAAAGCTTAAATAAAAGAATACATGAAGACGAATAAGAGAAGAGAAAGATAAAACACAGATAAATAAATAAAAAACAAAGCATAAAACAAAGAATAAACGAAGAAGGATAAGAGAAAAGAAAGATAAAACACAGATAAATAAATAAACAAACAACAATAAACAACAAAGCATAAATAATAACAATAAAAAACGAAGAAGAATAAGAGAAGAGAAAGATAAAACACGAGGTAATGAAGACATTGGCTGAGCGCCCGCCGATTCCAAGGGACGACTCAGCAAAATTTCTTGTGGAGTATTAGAGAAATTGGAGGAAATGGGGAACAGGAGGAGGATGGGATAAAGGAGGGACGGGGGAGAGATGGGGGAGAGAAGGGGAGGAGATAAGGTGGGAGAAGGGGAGAGAAAGGGAGGAGAGAAGGGGGGATAAGGTGGGAGAAGGGGGAGAGAAGGTGGAGAAGGGGAGAGAAAGGGAGGAGAGAAGGGGGGGGTAAGGTTGGGGAGGGGGAGAGAGGGGCGGAGAAGGGGAGGAGATACGGTGGGAGAAGGGGGAGAGAAAGGGAGGAGATAAGATGGAGGAGTGGGGAGAGAAGGGAGAGATAAGATGGGAAAAGGGGGAGGAGAGAAGGTAGGTGAAAGGGGGGAAGATGGGGAGAGAAAGTGGGGAGAAGGGGGAGATGGTGGGAGAAAGGGGGGGGGGGAAGATGGGGAGAAGAGGTGGGGGAGAAGGGGGTGAGGAGGGAAGAAGGTGGAGGAGGGGTTGGGGGAAAAGGAGTAAGGTGGGAGAGTTGGGAGGAGAGAAATTGGGAAAGGGGGAGAGGGGAGAAGGTGGGAGAAGGCCAGACTGTAGAGTATTTTTCTTTCCCGGGGAATATTACATTTTCTCATGGGCGGAAAACATCATTTTGTCTACATTCGCGCGGACGGATCTGCGGACGGATGGTGAAACAAGTGCGCGGAAAGGTCGAAAGAATTTTATGCGCGGAAGATGATTTGAAACAGAACTAAGCGTGCGCGAAAGTTACCGAGAACCACATTGCGCGGACAGAATTCGACCAAATAGAAGGGGGAGGGAGTGTGGGACTGAGTTGAAGGAATGGAACGAAGAGAAAATACAGAAAGAGAGATAGCAAGAAGGGGGTGAGAGAGGAGAAAAAGGATGAAACTATAATGCGGAAAAGGAGACAATAAAATGGAAGGTAAGATAATAGCAGCAAGAAAAGACCAGACAGTAAAAAAAGTGGAAGAAAAAAAAGAATGTGAAAAACAAACAGATAAAAAATAAAAGTTGAACAAGAAAGAAGAAAATGAAAAATTAAAGCTGAAAGATATCGAGACAAAGAAGGAAAAAGACAGGAAGAAATGGAGGATGAAAGAAAGAATAAAAGAACAAGGAACAGAAAAGAAGGAGAGTAAGAATGACTAAAGAAGAAACAAGAAAGAAGAATAAAGAAAAAAAGAAAATGAGATGACAAAGGGACGACTAAAAAAAAAACTGTTATTATTCTTAGACAGAAGGAGGCAGTGCAAAGAGGAAATTACAATAACTCGTCTTTTATCTATTATATAAGATGGGTATGCAATTTTTACAAGGAAATGAGCAAGTCAGAAGAGATAGGCATGTTCACTGTATATAAGTAATTAAAACAGCTAAATTGTGAAAGACTCAGCAAAAGGCAAAATTTTTGTATGAAATAGAAAAAGAAAAGTAAAAATATACCCCTCCCCCCATAAAAAGAAAAAAAAAGTGATTCTGTCTCCCCTCTTTTTTCTCCTCAATTTCATCCTATTTATCCCCCCTTTCTCTATCCTCCCCATCCCTTTCTTTTCCTCCTCCTGACCCCATCTTCCTCCTTCATTCTGCATGTTTCTTATCTCCTCTCTCTCCCCCCTTTTTCCCCTTCTCTCTCTCCCCTCTCCCGTTCCCCAAACACCAACACTCTTTCTCGTACTCCCCTCATATCAATATATCAAACATGGCCTCTTAAAAGTACTAAATTATGCTTTTCCTCTTTTCCTCTCCCCTTGTCTGGGCATGTCAGGCCTTGTTTTACACTTTTCTTCCCCCCCCCCCTCAGAGAGAGAGAGAGAGAGGGGGGAGGAGAGGGAGGGAAGGAGGAGGGAGGGAGGGAGGAGGGAAGGGAGGGAGGGAGGGAGGAGGGAGAGGAGGAGGAGAGAGAGAGAGAGAGAGAGAGAGAGAGAGAGAGAGAGAGAGAGAGAGAGAGAGAGAGAGAGAGAGAGAGAGAGAGAGAAGGAAGTAGAGAGTGCGGGAAGAAGATGGGAGGGGAGGGGAGGTATCAATAAAAAAGGACAGACAGATTGAAAAGAAAATTGAGGAGGGTGAGGGGGAGGGAAAGGGGAGAGACATGGGGAGTGTGGAGGGAAGGAAGGAGGAGAAGTGAGGAAGAGAGAGAGGGAGGGAACGAGAGGAGAGGAGAGAGAGAGAGAGAGAGAGAAGAGAGAGAGAGAGAGAAGAGAGAGAGAGAGAGAGAGAGAGGGAGAGAGAGAGAGAGAAGAGAGAGAGAGAGAGAGAGAGAGAGAGAGAGAGAAGAGAGAAGAGAGAGAGAGAGAGAGAGAGAGAGAGAGAGAGAGAGAGAGAGGAGAGAGAGAGAGAGCGAGAGAGAGAGAGAGAGAGAGAGAGGAGCAGAGAGAGACATCAGAAACAAATAAAAGACTGACAGAGCACGCATCTAACATCAAATTAATCACAAACCAAATCGAATTCATTATTTGCTTACATTTCCAAGTCAAGAAGAAATTAAAAATGTAAAAAAAAAAAAAAAAGAAAGAAAGAAAAAAAAAAAACGTGAGATTGCTTTTCTGGAGACAAATTTCTTACAAGCGAAGAACGTCTCAAAGACAATGTCTTGGTCGAACGTGTTGGCGCTGACGATAATCGGCTGTTTTTTCTCTCTCTTTTTCGTGTTTATTGTATCTTGTCTGTTTTTTTACTTCTGATTAAAGAAAGAAAAAGTTAAAAATATGATTAACTTTTTCTTTTATTTTCTTTTTTTCTAATTTCTTTCTTTCTCTTCATTGTCTCTGTCTTTATGCTTTTTTTTTATTTTCCTTGGATTTTCCTTTCTTCTCTTCTTCTCTGCCTTTAGTTATCATTGTATATCTACTCTGTACTATCACCTTCTTTCTCTATTTCCTTTACACTTTTAGTTTTGCCTATCCTTATATTTTTTGTTATTGTTTCTCCTTTTTCACTTTATTTCAGATCATCTGGGTAGTTTTTCTTTCTCTTCCTCTCGAATCTTCGTTAGTCTTAATGTCTTTTTGCTACTCTGTTTCTACGAACTGTCTATCTGTATGTCGGTTTTAACCTGTCTGTCTACCCTCTGTCTGTTTATCCTCCCCCACCCACCACCTCTCTCTCTCTCCTCTCTATCTATCTCTCTCTGTCTATTCGCCATCTTCCTCTCTCTCTCTCTCTCTCTCTCTCTCTCTCTCTCTCTCTCTCTCTCTCTCTCTCTCTCTCTCTCTCTCTCTCTCTCTCTCTCTCTCTCTCTCTCTCTCTCTCTCTCTCTCTCTCTTTCTTTTTCTCTTTCTCTTTCGTCAACCTTTCTATCCATCGATCTATCTTGTAATAAGCCGACGTTCCTTCTCACTGTCTCTCTGTCTGTTTATCTGATTCTCTGTAATTGCATTATCCGCATCAAATTCAGTGGTAATCAGGCAAACCAGATCATCTATATTTTTCATACTAATCCACAAGTGCCAATGCCAATATTTCCGAACCCCTCTCACTCTCCGAATCTCTCTCTTTCTCTTTCTCTCTCTCTCTCTCTCTCTCTCTTCTCTCTCTCTCTCTCTCTCTCTCTCTCTCTCTCTCTCTCTCTCTCTCTCTCTTCTCTCTCTCTTCTCTCCTCTCTCTCTCTCTCTCTCTCACACACACACACACACAGACACACACACACTGTTCTCAATTATCTTTATCTCCTCTGTCTATATTTCTCTATTCAGTTTATCTGTCATCTCCTTCTGTCTGTGTCTGTCTGTCTGTCAGTTTGTCTTCTGTCTGTCTGCCTGTCTGTCTGTCTTTCTGTCTGTGTCTGTCTGTCTGTCTGTCTGTTGTCTTCTGTCTGTTCTCTGTTCTGTCTCTCTCTCTCTCTCTCTCTCTCTCTCTCTCTCTTCTCTCTCTCTCTCTCTCTCTCTCTCTCTCTCTCTCTCTCTCTCTCTCACACACACACACACACAGACACACACACACTATCTATCAATTATAGCTTTATCTATCCGTCTGTCTGTATTTCTGTCTATCTATCAGTTTGTCTGTGTGTCTGCCTGTTTGTCTGTCTGTCTGTCAGTTTCTGTCTGTCTGCTGTGTCTGCCTTTCTGTCTGTCTTGTCTGTCTGTCTGTCTGTCTGTCTGTCTGTCTGTCTGTCTGTCTGTCTCTCTCTCTCTCTCTCTCTCTCTCTCTCTCTCTCTCTCTCTCTCTCTCTCTCTCTCTCTCTCTCTCTCTCTCTTTCGTCTTCCTCTTGCCTCTCTCTCCCTTACTATGAAAAGATTATGGCATTGAACGCAGAAATGTGTAATACTCATTGCAATATTAACATCAAATCCTATGATAACCGGTAAGCCAGATCATCCATATTTTTCATAGCAATTCACAGTAAGCAATATTTCCACGAATCTGTCTCCTGCTCTCTCTCTCTTTTCTCTCTCTCTCTCTCTCTCTCTCTCTCTCTCTCTTCTCTCTCTCTCTCTCTCTCTCTCTCTCTCTCTCTCTCTCTCTCTCTCTCTCTCTCTCTCTCTCTCTCTCTCTCTCTCTCTCTCTCTCTCTCTCTCTCTCTCTCTCTCTCTCTGTATCTTACTATCTATCCATCTATTTCGCTATCTATCTATTTTTCCTTCTTTCTTTCCTTCTCTCTCATTCTCTCTCTCTCTCTCTCTCTCTCTCTCTCTCTCTCTCTCTCTCTCTCTCTCTCTCTCTCCTCTCTCTCTCTCTCTCTCTCTCTCTCTCTGTATCTCACTACCTATCCATCTATTTCGCTATCTATCTATTTTTCCTTCTTTCTTTCCCTCTCCCTCTCTCTCTCTCTTTCCCCTCCCTCCCTCCATCCCTCCCCCTCCTGCCCTCTTCCCCATTCTCTCTTTCGCCTCTCTCTCTCTCTCTCTCTCTCTCTCTCTCTCTCTCTCTCTCTCTCTCTCTCTCCTCTCTCTCTCTCTCTCTCTCTCTCTCTCTCTCTTCTCTCTCTCTCTCTCTCTCTCTCTCTCTCTCTCTCTCTCTCTCTCTCTCTCTCTCTCTCTCTCTCTTCCCTCTCTCTCCCTCTCTCTCTCTCTTGGAAAACGAAACGGGAAGGAAAACCTGAAATGAGAAAATCGCTAATCCTCTTCCAGCCGGTCCCTTCAAGGTATGGCCGCTGCTTGGCTCCGGGCTACGCCAAGTGGCTCTCTCGGGCGGGGTAGGGGGAGTGCACAGGGGTGGGGGGTGTAGGGAGGTAGGGAGGGAAGTAAGGGGGGGTAGGGAGGGAAATAGGGGGGGGGGGATTACCGACGGCTGGCTGAGTTCCTGCTCTGGCTCTCCGTTCCCTCCCGCTCTCTGGTCGCAGGCACTCACGCGGAAGTCGAAGGGAGTTGGGAGGGAGGAAAAAGGGGGGGGGGTAAGGGGGGCATTGAAGGAGGGGGAAGGGTAAAGGGGCATTGAAAGAAGGAAAGGGGGAAGAGGCAAGGGGGCCTTTGAATGGGGGTAAGGGATAAGGGGAAGGGGCATGGAAGGGGGGGGAGAGGGTAAGGGGTAAGGGGCATTGAAGGAGGAAGGGGACATTGAAGGGAAGGGGGAAAGGAGAAGGGGGAAGGGGGACATTGAAGGGGGGGGTAAGGTAAGGAGGACATTGGAGGAAGGGGCGGGAGGGAAAGGGG
>NW_020869328.1:543866-548866 GCF_003789085.1 Penaeus vannamei | reverse complement strand
GTGATTCAACAGACGTGGTTTAATCATAATAATGAAGTGACCGCGATCGCCCTTGTGTTTTCCGGGGGCGATGTGCACATGACAGGCATACACGTCGCTGTCATGGTGTGAGGGTTTGCGTGCGTTCGAATTTTGAAATTTGGATAACTTGGGCGTGAGATGGGTGCGGGTGCGTTGAGAGGGCCAGGAGGGAGGGAGGGAGAGGTGGAGGGAAGGAGGGAAAGGTGGAGGGAGGGGAAGTGAGAGGGAAGGAGGGAGAGGGGGAGAGGAGGGAAAGGTGGAGGGATGGGAAGAGAGAAAAGGAGGGAGGGAAAAGGGAGATGGAAGAAGGAGAGAGAAGGGAGAGGAAGGAGGGAGGGAGAGGGGCAGAGAGAGAGAGAGAGAGGTTGAGAGAGATGGAGAGACGAGGGAGGAAAGGAGGGAGGAGGGAGGAGCATGAAATGAAGAGATGGGAGGGAGGGAGAGATAGGACATGAGATGGAAGGAGGGAGGGATGGAGCGAGAGATGTTAGGAGGGGGAGAGAGATAGAAGAAAGGGAGAGGTAAGGTAGGGAAAGGTGGGGTAAAAAGGAAAGGGGTAGGGATGGGTTAAAGAAGAAGGGAAGAAGATGAATATGATTGGAGAGGATGAGGTGAATTGAGAGATAGATAGATAGATAAATAGAGAGAGGGAGAGAGAGAGAGACAGACAGACAAACAGACAGCAGAGAGAGAAGAGAGAGAGAGAGAGAGAGAGAGAGAGAGAGAGAGAGAGAGAGAGAGAGAGAGAGAGAGAGAGAGAGAGAGAGAGAGAGAGAGAGAGAGAGAAAGCAGATATAAAAAGACAAAGCAACAACAAAGAAAGGAAAGGCACAAACAAATCCAAAATACAAAAAGGAGAAAAAGAAAAAATCAATTAAATGAAATAATAAGAAATAAGAAAAATAAAAATGTAACCACAAACAGAAAACACCACAATAAAAAAAAATAACGCACAACCACAAAGATTCAAAACAGAGCAAGACACACGACTTGCGGCGTCCCGCGTGCGAGGACCCGAAGCCTCCCGGAGTGAAAAGTTTTTGAAGAATCGGTCAATAGGATCCATGAGGGTGAGGGTGACACTTTGAGAAGGATTTACGAGGAGGAGTTATGAGGGTAAATGCTCAACTTCCTGTCGTTCATTTCGGTGACGCCCAAGAGATCACGTGATTCGTCAGCATTCATCATGGGAAATGTCCCGCCTCGCGGGAGATGCATTATCGGGTGGGTTTGTATGTGTGGGGCCTCGCTGGGTGTCGGTGGGTTCGTCTGCCTCTCTTCTTACTGTCTGTCTGTCTTTATCTGTCATATATATGTATATGTATATCTATATTTATCCATCTAACTCTCTCTCTGTCTCTGTCTCTGTCTCTGTCTCTCTGTCTCTGTCTCTGTCTCTGTCTCTCTCTCTCTCTCTCTCTCTCTCTCTCTCTCTCTCTCTCTCTCTCTCTCTCTCTCTCTCTCTCTCTCTCTCTCTCTCTCTCTCTCTCTCTCTCTCTCTCTCTCTTCTCTCTCTCTCTCTCTCTCTCTCTCTCTCTCTCTCTCCGTTTCTTCTCACCGACTCTGTATCTCTCTCCCTCCCTCCCTACCTTTCTCTCTCCGTCTACCATCCCTCCCTCTACCATATCTATCCATCTATATATCTATCCATATGTCTCTCTATACATATATACCACACTCACGCATATCAGTCTATCTGCATCTATTTAGCAAGCTAGTTTTCGATACAGGATACATATAATAACGCGGAATCCTGCTCCGCATGCTGTAGGCAGAAGCTAAGTTCTTTTCCAGTCAGGAATTCTCCTATTATTTTGTTAATACTTTTTTCATTCCATCCGCATCTCTCCTCCATTTCCATTCCCTTTCAGCCACGAGACTCAGACACAAACGCCGCAATACCCAAAGCTAAATTGGAGAAAAAAACTACACACATATATATCTACATATGTATTCTTTCATTCCAAGAATTCATATCGCCGAGGCTAGATCCCCCGGCGCAAGCGAGGAGACACACCTGTCAAAACTCTGAGGGAATTCAAGATATGAAATCGCGAGAGCATGAAATAGGCAGTTACGGGCTGACGGAGAGCCATGGCATTCTCAACAAAGAGCCGCGTAGAAAAAATGTATTGATATAAATGTAGTGGGAGCATCAATATATATATATATATATATATATATATATATATATATATATATATATATATATATATATATATATATATATATATATATATATATATATATATATATATATATATATATATATACATATAATATATATATATATATATATATATATATAATATATATATATATATATATATATATATATATATATATATATATATATATATATATATATATATATATATATATATAATATATATATATATATATATATATATATATATATATATATATATATATATATATATATTATATATATATATATATATATATATATATATATATATATATATATATATATATATATATATATATTTTTTTTTTTTTTTTTTTTTTTTTTTTTTTTTTTTTTTTTTTTTTAATCTAGATAGATATACATGTATGGAAAACATAGATATCTATATGCCTATACACAGTACTTGGCACCTAATGTCCCTAGTGCATCAAAAACCCACCCAATGTATAAGGAGATAAAAAATGATGAAAATGATAATATCCATATCGTTGGCATAAAAGGGAATAAGAGTTCATAAAAAAGGAGAGCGACAGTGGTGATGCGATAGTAATAATGATGATGATGGCATTGGTATTAAGCCCAATGTCATAACAGTAATGGTAGTAATGATAATAGCGATTATGAAACATCCTCATAATTGTCCCTTTTTAACTGAAACAAATTAGAAAATTAGAAAACGTGATCACTGACCTGATATCCAGTGATGACCCCGTGTTGGAGGTCAGCCTCGGGAGGTCGCCAGGTCACGGAGGCATGAGTTAGGTTGACCAGATGCACTGACACGTCCTGGGGAGGTCCTGCGGGGGCTGTAAAGATAAAAAAGGATGTGTGAGTGAATGAGTGAATGAGTGAGGGAGAGAGTAAGCGAATGAGTGAGAGTGTGAGGGAGGGAGAGAGTAAGCGAATAAATGAAGGAAGAAGCGAATGCGTGAGAGAGTAAGGGAGGGAGAGAGTAAGCGAATGAGTGAGTGAGTGAAGGAGGGATAGAGTAAGTGAATGAGTGCGGGAGGGAGAGAGTGAATGTGAGGGGGAGATAGATGTAGAGATAAACAGTCAGAGAAAGAAACAAACAAAGACAAATAAAAAGAAAGACAGACAGGCAAGGAAGAAAGACGGAGACAGAAATACCTACACGATTCAAGGGAGAAAAAATGTACAGCGAAAAAATACGAAAACAAGAAAATAAAGACACAAAAAGAGAAACAACACGAAAACGAGAAAAGAGGCAAAAACAAAAAAACAAAAAACTAAAATAGAATCACAAAATAAAAGAAACAACACAAAAACAAGCAAGAAAATAGAGGCACACAAACACAAAAACAAAACAAAAAAAAACATGGAAAAGACAAGCGACATAAGAGCAGTTGAAGCGACACTCCAAACGCTATATCTAAAGGAACATCTCTAGAGCAAGGGAAGGATGAAGGAAATGTGAAGGAGCGCGAATAAAAAAAGTAAAAGGTTAGAAGGGGAAAAAAGACGCGCGAGTGTAATAAAGTTTAGCCCAGAAAAACACGAATGCAGTAAGAGTATCATATATCTCTTCCTTTATATCAAATGTTTTCGTGTTGTTATTTATCGGGTGACATTAATTTCATCAGCTTTTTTCGGAAAATCCATATGATTTTATTCATTTATGCTGTTCTCCTAGACTGTATATTTTATTATGAAGGTCATGTGACATTCGCTAAGATATTATCATAACAACCTTTTTCTTACCGTTCGTTTTGGTGATCGCATAGAATAGACTCACTTTACTCGCCATTCCCTCCAATCTGCTATCATAACTAAGGAAAAACGGCTAGCGCACGAGCCTGCTTAAGTGTCTCAATCTGTCCGAATGACTCCGACCTCGGCATACCTATCCGTGTTGATTTCAAATGACTACGGGTCTTTTCAGGTTGTGACTTCTGCTTTAATCGTTAGGATCGGGACAAATGCCCAATGCCAGACAGAGGGAGTGTCATGTTAATTTCAGCCATTAGACGATGCTTGGCCCGGCTTCGTTCCCATAAGGCCCGAGACTCTTTAGACTCCACCCCCTTCTCCCTCACCCTTACCCCTCCCCCTCCCGCGTCTCCTCCCTCCTTCCACCCTCCCTCCTTTCTTCCTTCCCCTCTCCCACCTTCCTTCCTCTCTCCCATCCTATCCCTCCATCACCCTATCTCTCCCATTCCCCCTCCCCTCTCCATCCCCTCCTCTCCACACTCCCCCTCTCTCTCTCCTCCTCCCCCTCTACCCTTCACACCCTCCCCTCCGTCACTGACATGGCCTAACGGAGGGAAAATTACAGAACACGTCGCAAACACATAAAACGGCGCGTCCCACTTCATAAATCCCTCCCCCCCCTTCATCTTCCTCCCTTCCTCCCTCCTCCCGCCTCCTTCCTCTTCCTCACTTCTCCCTGCTTCCCCTTCCCTTACCCCAGCGCAATCCGCAAAATTCCCCCTCCCATCTCCCCCTTCAATTCCCCCCCCTCCCATCTCCCCCTTTTCACAATTCCCCCTCCCCTCTAATCCCCCTTTCAAATCTATCTCCCCTCTTTTTCCCCTCTCCTTTTTATCTCCCTTTCTTTTTTTTCCTTATCTCTCTATGGTCTCGCCTTCCCATTTTCCCCTCTTATATACATCACAGATGCTCCGCCTCTTTTGTCGCGTCTTCGATCCTTTCCCGTCTAACAACCTCTTTCTCTCTCTTATCTTCACTCCCCTTCCACACTCCAACTACTACAAAAGCGCTCCGTTTCGCTCCTTCTCCACAATAACGCACG
>NW_020869328.1:528866-533866 GCF_003789085.1 Penaeus vannamei | reverse complement strand
GAGAGAGAGAGAGAGACGGAAGGAGTGATGATGAATATTACATTCATTGATATCACAGTATACAAAACTATGGAATAATCACAACTATAATCATAATGATAATGGTGAGGATATCAGTTTGATAATAATAAAAGAAAATATAATATCATAAAACTGTATGATTATGAATTATATTTGTTATAATGATAATTAAAATAATGACAATAATAATTATAATTCTAGTACTAAAACTAATGTAAAACAAATTGATAATAATAACTAATAATAACCATGTTAGTAATAACAACAATAATGATGATAATAATAATAATTATAATAACAATAATGATAACAATAATAATATAAGTAATAATATAAATAATCACAACAACAATGATCATTTTAACAGTGATAACGATAATAAGACATCCAAGGAACTCACGCAATTTTCTGACACAATACCATTTCTCGTCTGAACATTTCCCTTTTATTTCTTGATGTCCTCACAATAGAGAAAAAAGGAGATTCTTTTCTTAACTCTTCTTATTGTATATTGAGCCGACTGCGGGCGAGAAGGCTGAGCGTCAGAACATCTAGATTCCGACATATTTCTGCTCTTGTTCACTGATTTGCATATCTCAAGATTTACATATCCGAGAACTGTATCTCTAAGCGAGTGCAGGATGGGAATTATTTCGTCGTGCGGTACTTTCAATGTGCCATTTTTTGCGTATTTTGGATTCTGTTTTTATTTTTGTTTATTTGTTTATCTGTTTTTTTTTGTTATTTTTTTTAAAATCTTTTTTGTTAGTACATGTGTATACTCTTATAGTCATGCTTATGATGTTATCAATGCTATTGTGTTAAGGTGTGTGTTTGTTTGTTTGTCTGTTTGTATGTAAGCGTAAGTGTGCGTGTACTTGTGTGCGTGTGTGCTATACATGCGTAAATACATCTGTATGCATATACACACACAAAAAAAGAAAGAACAAAAGAAAAAAATAGCCAAAAGAATATAGGAAAAAGGAAACCCAGAGATATGCATCACAAATATCTTTCCCTTTTTTCACACAAAGAGGATACGAAACGAAATGTTTTTTTCATCCCTTATTGACGCCAATACGCTAACGAAGTATGCCGATGAATAAAAGCACTTTGGTTATCCTGATGTTCCATTTTACATGTAAACTGAATAAAAGCATTCGTTTTGGAGAGGCCGCTACTAGAGTGTTTTTGCTGTGACAAACATCCGTACCGCCGGCCCCGAGTTCCGCGTACAGGCTGTCCGTTTTTGCTTCTGTTTTTGTCTGCGAGGGAGGGTCTTGCTGCATACTGTATTTCGATGTCTATTCCCAATGTTTTTTTTTTTTTGAGATAAAGAAATAAATACATTTTAAGGAAACGTCAGTGCCAGGAACGAGGGAAAACAACAGAACCAACAATGAAAGAAAATTAGCATTCCAACTAAATGCAGTTTTGCAAAATTACGAAAGATGTAAATTAATCCAAAAAGAAGAAAAAAAAGGAAGAGGAATTTGCACGCTGAAAAGTTGCAAGCGAAAATTGTCTGTCGTCTCGAGGTTTCGGCGTGCATTGCTTGAGGGAATGTTTTCATTACATAATAACGTTTAGGTGTTTATGATTCGCCTTTTTTTTGCGGTGTTTGTTATGAATTAAATTAATATTAATTAATCAACGTGTCAGTGAAAGATTGGGGATCATTTACAGATAAAAAAATATTGAAAATTGCGTATGTGTGTGTGTGTGTGTGTGTGTGTGTGTGTGTGTGTGTGTGTGTGTGTGTGTGTGTGTGTGTGTTGTGTGTGTGTGTGTGTGTTGTGTGTTGTGTGTGTGTGTGTGTGTTGTGTGTGCGGTGTGTGGGTGGTGTGTGTGAGTACTGTTTAATCTCTAAGACTGGGGATCATGTATAGAGAAAAATAAAAGGTATTGAAGACTGCGTGTGTGTGTTGTGTGTGTGTGTGTGTGTGTGTGTGTGTGTGTGTTGGTGTGTGTGTTGTATGTGTGTGTGTGTGAGAGTACTGTTTAATCTCTAAGAGTAGAACAAGGTGCACTTATATCTTTTCTTTTCTTGATTATACACTTTTTTCATTAGCATTACGAGCATTTCACAAAGGCTTCTCGGAGACAGAACGGAGGAAGAATGGGCGAGTGAGTGAAAGAGAGAAGATATGAGAGACAGACAGACACACACACACATACACAGAAGGATGGAAAATATATAGAGAGAGACACATACACAGACACACACACACACAGAAAGAAAAAGAGAAAGAGAGAGAAACAGTGGCAGAGACAGAGACCGACATACAGACACACAGACAGACAGACAGAGAGATATACAGAGATAAAAAAAAAAAAAAAAAAAAAAAAAACGGCAGGTGAAATACAATAGAAAGAAAGAGAGAGAGAGAGAGAAGAGAGAGAGAGAGAGAGAAGAAGAGAGAGAGAGAGAGAGAGAGAGAGAGAGAGAGAGAGAGAAGAGAGAGGAGAGAGAGAGAAGAGAAAAAAAAAAAAAAACAGAAAAAGGAATTATGAAGACAGGGCCTCCATCTGCATCCCGCGCCTGGAACAGCAGCGAAGGTAATATCCGGTCTACGTCCCAAAAATCTCGGTCAATTTTCCTTATTCAACCCTTTTTCCCCTTAACCCCTTCCCCTCCCTCTCCCCTTCCCCTCCTCTCCCCCTCCCCTCCCTCTCCCCCCTCCCCCCATCCCCTCCTTTCCTTTTAGTTCCCTTAACGACTACGCCTTCGATCTGAATAAAAAAAAAAGAAAATATTTTTTTTTTTTTTTTTTTTTTTTGTAAATGGAAACTCTTTTCACAAAAAAGAAAAAAAAAAAAAAAAAATAAAACGTACGGTAAGATTTTCTTTCTGTTTTTCTTCCTTCCTTTTCTCTCTTTTTCCCATTTTTACTGTTCCTCAACGTGCATAATGGACGTGCAATTTGCTGGCCCCGCCCCCTTTTTCATTGTTCATTTGGCAATCACCATGAATTTAATGCACCTCATTTGCATAAAGGTGAATGAAGGTGGGTTCGGTTTTGGCTTTGACATGCATACGTTTAATCTTAGTAATGCACAGTTGCAGTTCGTGTTGCCTTTCAATTTCCTTTTAATCGCATCAAGTCTTATTCGATCTATTTGCGGTGTTACTCTCCTCTTTGCATTATTTTTTTTATCATTTAGTGCCTTTCTTTGAATATTACCTATCGTAATTAGATACTGAATTCCTTTGTATCTTCTATGTAGAGATCTTATGATAATTTAAATATGTGTTTATGATGGAATTGATAAAACAACATATCCATTTTCGCTTTTTTTACGAATGTAATTGTAATAATTTGGCATTACCAGAATTCAGCGTATATTATAGCAGTGCTAATGGTGGTAATGACACTGGTAATAATAATGATAATACTACTACTACTAATGATGATAATAAGAAGAATGATACTACTGATGATAATTGAAATAATAATGATCAAAATAATTATAATGATAATGATGATGATGATAATAATAACATAAAAGTTAATAGCAAGAGAAGTGATATTGATAAGGATGGGAACAAAAATAGTAACATGGAAAACAATGACAAGGATAATTATCAACAAGTTAAACAAATTTCACAGCAACTTCCTCTTGAAAGTTTTCCAGTAAACAGAAAAGTGTAAAAGAGGACAGCGGTTAAAAGTTCTCTTCTACTTGCAGCGCAAAAATGTTCTTTTACTCTCTCTAGTGTCAGTTCATAGGGAACTGCCATGGGGAAGGCTGTTCATTGGGTTTCACTTGGACGTAATGCATTTTCCTTTTTTTCTTTTTATTTCTTTTTGAATTTTTTTTTGAGGTCTCTCTCTCTCTCTCTCTCTCTCTCTCTCTCTCTCTCTCTCTCTCTCTCTCTCTCCTCTCTCTCTCTCTCTCTCTCTCTCTCTCTGTCTCTCTGACGTCAATTTAATCGGGAAGCGCGATCGTAAATGGCCAAATGAACGCCGAGCGCAGATTGGGTGTTTCGTTCACGCTATGAACCAATTCCGCCTCGACCATTGCACCAACGACCCGGTCCCGTATGCCCACTTTGCCGTCCGTAACGCAAATGTGTCGCTGTACAGCTTTACGAGATGGACAAAACTACGGCCGTGGGTGTAGCTTCATTATCGAAACAATAAGTTTACATCATGCACGGCTTGTCTCCTCTCCTCACTGCGCATGCGCGGAGTCTGACACTGTATGAGGCTTATATTCATGCCGGGCAAACCCTTTTATTTATACTGTAAACATCACTCTGCTATGTTGCTGTGTGACGCCAGGATATCAGAGTCAGGATCCAGGACAACAATGGAAATGTGCTTGACCATGGAAAATGAAAGCTTGTGCAATTTCCATAGCAATGTGAATAAAATTAGTGTTTACTGAATCCCGGATTATCATCGTATTCATTGTTCATTCCCCGTCCTATCAAAAATGCTTTGTTATTTTTGAAGTTTATTATTTGGTCAGTTTATAAATTCAGGTTGATGTGGATATTTTTGTTGATTAAAAATGTATTTGATATATGCAATGATATGAAATATGTATAATAACAGTAATGATAATGATGATAATGATAATAACAAAAAGGTAATAGGTATAACAACAGTAATAGTAATAATGATAATGATAGTACAATATTAATGATAATAATAATAATAATGATAGGATAAAATAAATAAGAACATTAAGTAATATCATTAATGATAATGATATAATGATAATGATAATAGTAGTAGTAATAATATATAATAATAAAATAATATAAAAAAATAATAATAATAAAATAATAATAATAAATAATAATATAATAATAATAATAATAATTAAAATAATAATGATAATAATAATAATAATAATAATTAATAATAATAATAATAATAATAATAATAATAATAATAATAATAATATAATAATAATAATATAATAATAATAATGATAAAATAATAATAATAATATAATAATAATAATAA
>NW_020869328.1:522445-523866 GCF_003789085.1 Penaeus vannamei | reverse complement strand
AAGATAGTAGACGGAGAGAGAAAGGGAGGGATAGGGAGAGAGAGAGAGACAGTGGGGGATGAGACTCGAATCGAAGAGAGGCATAGATAGATAGATAGATAGATAATAGAGATAGACAGAGAGAGAGAGAGAGAGAGAGAGACGGGACGAGGAAAGAGAGAGAGTAAAGAAAGAGAGTACAATAACAGTAACCATAAACAACATATTTCCTTGCAACTCAGACTCTATTGCAGCAGCGCGTGATATTGCATCCCAAAACACATCTTTCAAAAGAATAAGGAATGAGAAGAAGACGAGAAGGAAACAAAAGAAATCACCTTTATCAGCAATAAAAATGGCAATCACCATCATCTTGAATTATTAACACTATAGTAAATCATTAAAACACAATCACGGCAGACCTTTTCAATCGTGAATTTATACGACCACATCTTTCACCATAGATGTATTAAAGATGACCAAACGCCCTAAGTTTCCAACTTGTCTTCTATCACACTTCATTCTACTGATCACGCACTAGTTTGCTGACGTCACACACTTAAGTCCATAACGTCATATGGGTGCAGTTTGTGTCATGGTATAAAATGTGCTGTGTGTCATGGTTAATGTTGGCGTGTGTGTTGGTTAGCTTTACATATGCAGGTGGCCTTTGGGAAGGCATGTGGCTGTTTTGCATGTCTGGTTTGTCTCGTAGGCACTTATTATATGTTTCTGTTTGTTACGTGTATGCATTGAAAGACACATACGCACGCACACACTTACAAACGCACATACACAAACACACTCACGCAAACACACCACAACACAAAACACATTCACACACAAACATGCACACACACGCAAACACACACACATAACACACTACGCAAACACCCATAAGTGAACACACAACACACAAAACACACTCAAACACACACCGAAAAACAAACAAACACACGCAGCTGCAGACATAAACCAACCAAGTGACTCCATTAATCAGAGGAATAGGGTATCCGCGCCTCTCCTTGCCCTTGGTGTATTCCCAGAGTTAAGACCACACCAGCGCTGCCTATATATATACATATATACCTTTAGGAATACTTGACGTCACTAAAACTGTGATAGGACGAGGACGTGATAGGTGAGAACGAAGGAGAGGAGGAAGGGGAAGAGGGGAGAACTAGATGAAGTGGGAAGGATGGAAAGGAGAGAGAAATTGTAGGAAGGGAGAAAGCGGCGTAGAAGGAGTATTGTAGAAAGAGAAGGGGAGGGGGTAGAAGAGATGAAAGGGGCGGGAGAAATATGAAGGAGAGGGAATAAAGCGATAAAGAACAAGACGAAAAGGAGGGGAGCAGACCCAGTAGAACAATAAGGATAGGTGGGAAGGAGAAATGAAGAGAAGAGAGAAGGGACTAAGAACGAATGTGAAGACCAACTGGTAC
>NW_020869328.1:512445-514945 GCF_003789085.1 Penaeus vannamei | reverse complement strand
TGGACCCCCAGCGCTGATGAATCCCCAATTGCAGGGAACACGACCACTCAATAGTACGACAGACTTAATCAAGGCGAAGGGCGGAGAAAGGGGAGAGGGAGGGCGAAGAAGGACGGAGGAAGAGCAGAAGGGAAGAGGGCAAGGGAAAGGAGAGATTGGGGGGGGGGGAGAGGCGAAGAAGGATTTTTTTTTTTTTTTTTTTTGATTCATTCGAAAAAAGGAAGTTAAGGACAGAGGTTGTCGAGGAAGCGGTTGTAAGCTAACTCGTTGCTCAGTGTAATATCTTGTCCTTATTCGCATTCCTTCCTTCCCTTTTCTTCCTTCGCTCCTTCTTCCTTTATGCTTTATGTCCCTTTCCTCCAACTCGCTTTCTGTTCATATTCATCCCCTATGCTTACTCAGCACTTACTCTTTCTTCTACGGTTATTCTCCATCACCCTTCTCATTTTACTCTCTTTCTCCTTCTCTCAATTCTCTCCCATTTCCCCTTTTACTTCGTTTCATATTCCCTTCTCTCCTACTCCCCTTTCTGCTTCTCCTGTGTCTGTCATCTCATTTTCACGTTTGCTACCTACAACTACTTTCTCCTTTTATCTGTTTCCCCTTTTCTTTCTGCATATTTTCTCGTTTTTTTTTTTTTTTAATTCTCCATTTGTTCCCTACCCCTTTTACTTTTACTCTTTTCTTCACACCCCTTTCTCTCCTCAATTCTTTCCCATCTCACGTCTGTCTCCTTTATTTTCCCATTTAAATTTTCCTTTTATATGATTCATCTTTCCTTCTCTCTTCTGCTTTGTATCCATATTATCTTCGTCTCCTCATTCCCCTTCCGTTGCTACTCCCCTTTCTTTTTCGTATCCTTATCCCCCTTTTATCTTTTATCTTCACTCTCCCTCCCTTTCTTTTCATACTTTCCCTCCCTTCCTACTCCTTTCCTCCTTCGTCTCCCTAACCCCCACCCCCTCCCCCTCAAAATCCCCATTTCCTCTCTTCCTTCCGCATCCCCCCTTTTCTTCTTCGTCTTCTACTATTTCTTTCACCTTCCTTTCTCCCTCTCTTCGATCGCTCCTTGACAGAGGGGATTGGCCAATACGTCGCCTGTGTACTATTCACCAGATTTTGTACTGCATTTATTTCGCTATTTGTTGACTTTGACATCCTTTATCGTTTTTTAATTATCCATTATTTCATTCAATATACCACCTATCTTATGTATTAACTTTTTTTCTTTTATTTATATTGTATTTTATCTTTTTTTTTTTTTTTTTTTGTAAAGGGGGCGGATTTACTTGTTTGTAAATGTGTTTTTGCTTTGTGGTCTTTAGTTAGAAAAAAAAACTCTACGTAGTTGTCTGGCCGCTTTTAACTAAGTCGCTCTGATTCGGGTCTATAGTCTCAGATGCCATGAAAAAATGTGATTATCTTTGTCATCCTTCTTTCTTCACTTCTTTGCTTCATTCCTGTGCAATGTTGCCTACTGTAATCTACTAGATTTCTCTTATTTCTATCTCTTTCTAGATCCCATTCTCTCTCTTCTCTCTCCTCTCTCTCTCTCCTCTTCTCTCTCTCTCTCTCTCTCTCTCTCTCTCTCTCTCTCTCTCTCTCTCTCTCTCTCTCTCTCTCTCTCTCTCTCTCTCTCTCTCTCTCTCTCTCTCTCTCTCTCTCTCTCACTCCTTTTGTACCGCACACCATTCTTTATCTCCTTTTCTCCTTCCCTAGGCCCCCCTTCCTCCTTCTGTCACTCCCTCTTTTTCCTTCTCCTTCTCCCTTTCCCCTTTTTGCTCTTCCTCTCCCCTTGTTCCCCCATTCATAACAATGTGCCTTCCATTACTCAGTCCCTTTTTGACGGACTTTAATTTATCATTTACCTGACACTGATGTCCCGTCTCCCCTTCTTAAGTACAGACACCAACTATATTTCTCTCTTTTATCCTTGATAATAACCTTTTTTTTTCTTCTTCTTAAAGTCTTACGATTTTTTTCTCCGGGTCTTTATGTCTTTTCGTCATATTGTGACTTTTTTCTTGTTTTTTTTCACTTTGCAGGGTCTAAGTCGGATTTTCTTTATTTTCTTTTTTTGTATGTGTTTTTAATTTTGTTTTAAATTTGTTTGAATTAGCATTTCTCTCCGAGTTGTAGTTTGTCATCACTCGTTTGGTTCAAGAAAGTCTTTTATCGTTATTATTACTATGTTTATGATTTTTATGTCGGGGGAAGGTTGTGGTGGTGGTTGGGGGGAGAGGAAGTTAGGTTTTTTTTTTTTGTTTCATTTAAATTATCCGCACGCATTCCTTCCATCTTCAAGTCTTCTTATCATTTTCCTTCCTCCACTTCTTTCTCTTTTCTTCCACTTCTCTCTTCTTCACCCCGCCCCCCCCTCGCCCGCAACCTTCGTCCCACACATCCTTCGACGCCTCCCTTCACCCCCCCCCCCATCTCCCCCTCCATACTCATCCCTCCTTTGCCCTTTTCCTTTCCGCCTCCTGCAGCACCCGTGGGA
>NW_020869328.1:504945-509945 GCF_003789085.1 Penaeus vannamei | reverse complement strand
CCCTGTGCTAGGAATAGGTCACGCTATTTCTCAGACTCGTTGTTGTCCGTGTCTCCCGGAACATAAGTGGACTTGTTGTTCCAGATTATTATCTCCTGGAATTGCACATGCATACATACATACTACCATGCATACGCTACATGCATATATACATATATACATGCACACTCACTTACACAACACACACACGCACACAACAACACATATAATATATACATATACAATATAAATATTCATACATATATATGCATATATATAATAATGTATATGTATATAATACATACATTCATACACACACACACACAGATATATATATATATATAATATATATATATATATATATATATATATATATATATATATTTATAGAGAGAGAGAAAGAGAGAGAGAGAGAGAGAGAGAGAGAGAGAGAGAGAGAGAGAAGAGAGAGAGAGGAGAGAGAGAGAGAAGAGAGAGAGAAAGAGAGAGAGAGAGAAGAAAAGAAGGAGCTTATGACTTAATCAAAATGTAGCTCGTATTAAATGACATGTCTTCTTTTTGCTTAGTAATCCATTCTTGGAATCAACAATATTTCGCATTTTCTTTCCCTCGTCTCCCTCGTACCTTCTTTCGAACCAATCGGGAAAATTATCTTAATGATTTTCCATTTTTCCTAGAATATAATTTATCGATCTGTTCTCCATTTCCTATTCCCTTTAACCCCTCCTTCATAACCCCATTTCGCTTTTGTTTCTTACCCTATTTCCACTCCTCTTATCTTCCAATCTTCTCTTCCGTCTTTTTCTTATTCTCTTATAGTGCCCTTTCTCTCCCTACTTTCATCATCCACTTCTATTCCTATTCCTCTTCCCTTTATTTCTCTCCACCCTATGTTCTTTATCTCCCTGCACCCCTTCTCTCCGTTCTCTATCCCTCTCTCCCTATATTCCTTATTCTTACTCGCATTTATTCATCTTTTTCAGTCTCATATCTGACCCCATAAATCCTTCCTCTTCCCTTTCACTTTCCTCTCCCTATTTGCCCCTTTTCATCTTCCTCTCCCGTCCCCCATTCGTCTTTCATCTATGCTTACTCTCTCCTTTTTCTTTTCTCTATCCATGGTCTTCTTTAACTTTATATGTCTTATCCTCCAATCCCATTCTTTACCCCCTTCTCCCTTTCCCCCCCTGTTTTCCTTCTTCGTCTCTCCTTTCTTCCCTCTATTTCGTTTTCTAATCCTCTTTACCCTCCCCCTTTCTCCCATTTCGCCATCCTCACCCTTCCTAACCTCTAATCCGGTGCCCTTCCTTCTCTATCCCCCGTATCTCCTCCCTTTTACCTTTCCCTCCCCATCCTCTCATCCCCTTTATCTTCCCCATACCTATCCCCTATCCCCCATCCTCCCATCCACCCCTTCTCCCCTCTAATCCGGAACCTTTTTTACAATCTCCTCTCCCCTCCCTCCCTTCCTCTCCATTCCCACCCCCTCCCATCCTTCTTAACCTCCTATCCCAAACTAATCCGGCTTCTGACCTTCCCAATTATCCGGCAGTTTGTACTTGGCTCCAACTTCTACCCTTGGAGCGTCGATGCTAGTTACGCCTCGGTGTGTTTGCTCAAGGATTATCCCCAATGCTTGATCGCTGGGATGTGTTGGGTGGATTTGCTTCTTTGTGCGTGGCAGGGGAATGCTGTGGTTGTTGTTTGGTTGTATAGTTTTGTTCGTAGGTTGTGTTTTGTGTGTGTGTGTGTGTGTAATTCTGAGTGTTTGTGTGTGTATTCCGTCTGAAGATGTATGTTTTTGTGCCTGTAACCATAGGAGCATATCTGCGTATGCCCCAAAAGGATTTATAATGTATATATAACCTATATTTACACATATACATACATACATACATACATATATATATATATATATATATATATATATATATATATATATATATATATATATATATATAATATATGATATAGATAGCCATAGATAGATATAGATAGATATAGATAGAATAGATATATAGATTGATAGATAGATAGATAGATAGGTAGATAGATAGATAGGTAGATGGATAAATATATACATATATATTCATATATATGTACATACATACATACATTTATATATATATATATATATATATATATATATATATATATATATATATATATATATATATATATATATATATATACCCACACACATACACATGTGTGTAATGTGTATATGTTTTTTGTGCGTGTGTATGTGTGTGTGTGTGTGTGTGTGTTGTGTGTGTGTGTGTGTGTGTGTGTGTGTGTGTGTGTGTGTGTGTATGTGTGTGTGTGTGTTTGTGTGTGTGTGTGTGTGCGTACGTGCGCGCGTACGTGTGTGTGCACGTGTATCAAAAATACCATAAATATTAAAAATATATATCCAAATCTAAAAAAAAAAAAAAAAAAAAAAGTCATCTCGTAGCTTAAAAGCTTCTTAATCCCGGGAAGGTTCCTCAGTCAGAACATACAATAAGAGTCACTTAAGCATGACAGGATGTGTCTCTTGCTAATTAGAACGGGTTTGTTCCTGCTGCTTGTTCTTTGTGCTTAATGAGGGCTTCGCTACGTAGGAGAAGTGGGGAAAATTGGGACAAGAAGAAGGGAGACACAAAGTAAAGTCGTGAAGAAAAGGAGGGAAGGGTGGAGGGATGAGAGAGGTAGTGCGAGGATGAAAGGAGGAAAGGTTGAGAGAAAGCGGAAGAGGGTGGGAGGGAAGGGAGGAAGGAGAGATGGAGAGAAGGAGGAGGAAGAATGGGTGAAAAGGAGGGAAGGAAGGAAGGGGAAGTAGGAGGGGAAGGAGAGAAAAAGAAAGAAAAAGAAAATGAATGAGTGAGAGAGAGAGAGAGACGATAGATAAATAGAACTAGAACGAGTGTACAGAAAATCGAACAGCTAGATGGGAAAAAAAGGAAACAGAAAAACAGAAAGAGCCAACAAAAACTAGAAAAAAAACATACAAAAGCTAAAAAAAAAAAAAAAAAAAAAAAAAAAAAAAAGTTACCGCAGTGAACTTATATAGACTATAGATTCTCCTCGCACATAAATTTGTACCCTGCGAAACTGCCCGCGTCTTTTTATCCACATTAAAGCGTATACCATCTGGACCGTTCCAAGGAGTTTTACTTTTAGATGTAGACGTTCATTTTGCGAGTCTGTTTCTCTCGCTTTTCGAAAGGGGAAAAAACTACGGAATTTATAGTGATTACAGTATGTGGGATTCTATGTACTGGCGTGTTTGTGTTTATATGTGTGCGTTTCTTTATTACTTAATATGTGTATGGGTATGTTTGTCATCAGTTTTTTTTTCTTATTTTCACTTGTTCGTGTATAAGTACTTTAGATTAGATCTTAAAGTGAATAAGAAAGCAATACGGAAATAGGGAATTCGTGTATAAGTACTATAGCTTAGATCTGAAAGTTAATAAAAATGCATAGAAAGCAATACGGAAATGGGAAACGAGGAAAGGTAGAGTACAAGTTGACAACTGCTCATGACCTGTGGATTCAACCTTTATAACAAACACTGAGAAGCGACGCCTTACTCGTGATGGTGAGGTCGCCCTCCCTGTCCACGGAGATCCTCTTCCCGTCGGTCCTCACGGGCGCCGCCCCTCGATACCAGGTAAGCGTGGGCGTGGGCGGACCCTGTACGCGGCAGTGCAGAGTGGCGTGCGTGCGGGCGGGGAGAGTCTGATTGGCGGGCGGGACGCTGATGATGGGCGGCGGGGTGTCTCGGGGGGACACCAGAGTGAGCCAGGCGCGGGCGTGGGCGGCTCCGGCCTCACTCACGAGAGAGCAGGTCCAAGAGCCTCCCTGGTCTTCGCTCGCGGGCGTGAGCACCAGCGTGCCATCCCTGGTGACGGAGGCGTGCTGGCCCGCCCACCCCGGGCTGAGGGGCTGCTGCGGCAGGGAGGAGTGAGTCCACACGGGCGTGGGCGGGGGAGTGCCGCGCCCGTAGCAGGGAAGGCGCACCGTCGTGTTCAGCACCACAGACACGTCCGCGGGCCCGGACACCAGGCGAGGCGAGTCTGCCGGAGGAAAAGAACAACATGAATAAGGGACTTGGACACTTGTGCAGGAGTCAGTCACGGAAACCCGGATGTGTCCTCAGGCACGAACCAGTTATGCACGATGAACGGCGCTTCGAAACCCTCCTAACCTAAACGACATCGTTTGCAGTATTTGACTTCGAAACAGAATTCGGGTCATGTTTCACAAGACTTTTGCTCGTTCTGTATTTACAGTTAGATTCAAGTAAAGAAAACTGACATTCTCAAAGACGCAATGTCCAGTAATTATTAGTTCTTGAAATGAACAAACAAAAATAAAGAATAGATCATTTTAACTATTCAAAAATATACAGTATTAACAAGCATTCCGAAATATTTTTATACTCATTAAAGCAAATCAAAAATTATAAAAAGATTAAATAAATACAATGAATAGATGAAATACAAAAAATATGCAAAAGTAACCCTAATAATAATATAATAATAATAATAAAAATAATAACAATAATGATAATTAGACGAGATGAATGAATACAAATAAACAACACAAATGCAAATTCAGAGTAAAAGAAGAAATATAATAGTAAAAAAAAAAATATAAAAAAAATATATAAATATATATATATATATATATATATATATATATATATATATATATATATATATATATATATATATTATATACATATATATACACAAGAACAACAATGAATAACACTAAGCAATAAAACCCCGATCCTCACCGTAGACAGTCAGCGTAGCGTTGGCCACCACGGTAGCGACGGCGTTCTCGGCCTGGCATATGTAGACCCCGGCGTCGTCCACGGTGAGTTCGGTGATCCTCAGAGTGTAGTCGGCATCGAGGCGCGCCCGACCGACCGGCATCCGACCGTCGTGCCTCCGCCAGAGCACGTGAGGGGGCGGCGACCCCCCAGCACGGCACCGCAGGATGGCCTCTCCTCCGGTCATCGCCGTGAC
>NW_020869328.1:484945-487445 GCF_003789085.1 Penaeus vannamei | reverse complement strand
GAGAGGGTAATAGTGATCATGTTCAAGCTGATGGTGATGATGATCTTGGCGCCGATACTAATGGTGATGTTGAGGATAATGGTAATGATGATGATGATAGGGATGATGACGATGGTGTAAGTAGATTTGTCCAGTGTTTTCCGTTTGTCACCCTTTCGTCACTGAAAACATATGCTCTCAATATATAATGGATGAAATACATACCCACCCATCCAACCACACAGACACACACACACACACACACACACACACACGAACCGCCACTCGCAATCCACACACCCCGCACACACACACACATACACACACGCAGGAAACAATTTCCCTTAACCTGCAACACCCAAAAACTTACTCTCTACATCCCCACTAACTTTCCTCGCAGATATTGCAAAGCTGCAACGTCTCAACGGCTTTAGCGCCTTTGCAACATCAACAGCAAAATCTTGCAAAGAGAAAAGAAAGCATTTCGCCTTTGCTCTCTATACTCTTGGTCCAGGCCACAGAAAGAGGGAGAGAAAGAGAAAGAGAGAAAAAGGAAGAGACAGTGATAAAGAGAGAGAAAGACAAAAGGGAGAAAGAATGAGAAAGAGAGAGAGAGAAGAGAGAGAGAGAGAGAGAGAGAGAGAGAGAGAGAGAGAGAGAGAGAGAGAGAGAGAGAGAGAGAGAGAGAGAGAGGAGAGAGAGAGAGAGAAGAAGAGAAGAAGGAGAAGACGAGAGAGTGAGAGATATATAGGATCAGAGAGAGAGAGAGAGAGAGAGAGAGAGAGAGAGAGAAGAGAGAGAGAGAGAGAGAGAGAAGAAGAGGAGAGAGAGAGAGAGAGAGAGAGAGAGAGAGAGAGAGAGAGAGAGAGGAGAGAGAGAGAGAGAGAGAGAGAGAGAGAGAGAGAGAGATAGAGAGAGAGAGAGAGAGAGAGAGAGAGAGAGAGAGAGAGAGAGAGAAGAGAGAGAGAGAGAGAGAGAGAGAGAGAGAGAGAGAGAGAGAGAGAGAGAGAGAAGAGAGAGAGAGAGAGAGAGAGAGAGAGAGAGAGAGAGAGAGAGAGAGAGAGAGGAGGAGGAGGAGTAAGTAAAGATGAAAAGGGAATTAAGAAAGAAAAAAGAATGCGAGAACTTTCTGCATTTCTTCCCCATTTATTTCGCCATTTGTCTCGCGGTTTCTCCTCCCCCCCATCCTTCCTCTTCCACCCTCCCCCCTACCAGCTTCCCTTCCCTATTTTTCATCCTCCCCCTCGCCTCCCTTCCCCCCCTCCTCTCTACTCCTTCCTCCCCTTCCACCTCCCTACTTCTAACTCCCTTCCCTCCCCCTCTCTCTCCTCTTCTCCCTTACCCCTGCACCTCCCTCCCTCCCCTTCCCTCCTCTTCCACCCTCCCCACTATCAACCCCTCCCCTCTTCCCCCACCACCCCCTCTCCCCATCTTCCCCCCCTCCCCCAACACCACCACCCATCCCCCTTCCCCTCCACACCTCCACTTCCTACTCCCCTCTCCTCTCCCTCCTCCACCCTCCCTTCTCCCCCACCTTCCCTCCCTACCACCACCTCCCTTCCCCCTTACCCCACAGGAACAACTTAAATCTAATCAAGTGGTCTGCGTCTTGCATCTTATACCAACTCGTGCAGGAAAGTCTGGGACCGATGACTAGCACTGGTGCCATGAGGGGGGGGGAGGTGAGTGGGGGATGAGGGGTAAGGGATAGGGGTGAAGGAGGGAAGAGGAGAGGGAGGGAGTGAGGGATGAAGATGGGGATAGAGGGGATGAGGGTTGAAGGTTGGGGTAGGGGTGAGGGTGGGGAAGAGGGGGGGTAAAGGGTGAAAATAAGGGATAAAGGGGCAAGGGAGTGGGGATAGGAGTGAGGTGGGGAAGAGGTAGAGGAAGGGGATGAGGGGTGAGGGTGAGGAAGAGGGAGAGGGAGGGGATGAGGGGTGAAGGTGGGGGGATTGGAGGTAGGGGTGAAGTGGGGAAGAGAGGGGTAAAGGGTGACAGTGAGGGAGAGGGGGACAAGGGCTTAGAGGGTGTACGGGTGAGGGGAAAGAGAGAGGAGATGAGATGAAGAGGCAGTGGGACTGAGGGAAAAGAGTAGGGGAGGGGAAGGGGAAGGGGAGTCAAGTGTTGGGAAAGATATAGGTGAGTCTTATGAGCAAGTGGAGGGAGAATAGAGGTGGAAGGATGGAAGGGGAAAAGGAAGATAGAGCGATTGGGTAGAAGGGGAAGTGTAAAAAGAAGTGCGGATTACAGACGGGAAGAGGGGAAAAGGAGGAGGAGCGGAAAGAGAAAGACGAGGAGGAGAGAGAGAAAGGGTGAGACATTAGCATTAACGAAGATGAGAAAAACGCAAATGAGGGAAAGGATAGGCAATTGAAGAAAGGGGAAGTGAAGAAGAAAAATGACTAGGAAGCAGAAGAGGAAAAGAGGCACTAAGGAAGACGAGGACAAGGTGAGTGAAGAGAAGAATAGGAGGAGAAAGAGGAAGACGTGGAGTAAGAAAATAAGGAGAAAGAACAAGATT
>NW_020869328.1:467445-469945 GCF_003789085.1 Penaeus vannamei | reverse complement strand
TTATTACGTTGTCTCTGTAAGGAGGAGATTTGAGTATGCATAGATGGTGTGGGTGGTATGTTATTGTTTGCTTATGGGTCGAAATTGCTTTTAGAATGCTTTCAATAATGACTTTTAATTGTTTTAGTTGCTGTCTTTATTTTTTACTTTTCTTTTTTACTTTTACTCTACTTGTACATTTCTGCTATTTGTATGCGTTTTGTTTATATGTCCATACAGTAATTTTACAGGTATGTATGTGTGTGTTAGTGGAGGGGGGGGGGGGGGGGGGGGGGCGCTTTGCGTGAGCACAGCGCGGGCAGCTATTGTCAACAGAGAATAAAACCTACGTTCAGAAGCCCCCAAAGCATCTTAAGCTCATAATGCTATTTTTATTTTCCCAAAGAGAGAAGAAGGAAAAAAGAAAGAAGAAAAAATCTAAAGCCCCTTCGCTACCTTTCAAAGGGGGCCTCCTTCCACACAACGTCAAATTATTAATGACAATATCCCCCCCCCCCCAAAAAAAAAAATCTCGCCGACCACTTTTTAGATCTGACTCTTGACTCTTGAACCCTACTCCTACTGCGCTCCTTCCCCTTTCTTAGCCCCCCACCTACCTATTTTCCCTCCCTTCCCTACCCTCCCCTACTTTTCACCTACCAATTTCCCAATCCCCTTCCTCTCCCCTCTCCCTACCTGTCTCCATCCCCTTCCCCACCTGCCCCTACCCACTTTCCTCATTCCTCCCCTCCCCTCCTTCCCCTACCGACCCCCTACCCCATCCCCAGTCCCCCAAGTAAGCTACAAACTTTAATAAGCTCACTTAATATGTGGTCTAAACAATTTCAACTTCAAAAGATATATTAGGTTTCCTGGCGAGTATGTGAGGTAGGGAGGAGAAGGGAGAGGGTAAGAGGGAAGGGAAGGAAGGGAGGGGGGGTGAAAGGAGGGGAAGGGAGGGATGTGAAAAGAGAGGACAGAGAAAGAAGGGGAAGTAGATGAAAGAAAAACGGTAGGTATAGACGGAGAGAGGAGGAGGAAAGAGAAGAAAATACTAACAAATCTAAAACATATGGAAGAGATCGAAAAATAATGATTATGATAATAGATATGATAAATAGAAGGGGAGGCGAATGATTTTTTTAAAACAAACATAATAAGATAAAGTTGCTTAAGAAACAACAATAATCATAATTACCATCATCATCATTATCATTACTAATATTACCATCATCATCTTCATATTACCATCATTATTATATGACCATTATCATCATCATTATCATCATAATCACCATCACTAACATTGTTATTATCAACATCTCAACAGTAGCAGTAAAAACGAAACACTAAAATAACAATCACAAACATGGAAAAAATACCAATAACAAAATCAATAACAAAACCAACAGCGAGAACTAATTCGCCGATATTCCAAGTCATAAAAAATAACAAGGAGGAAAAAAAAAAAAAACGAGCAAACATTGACAAAAGCGAATGTTAGAGGGAGAGGCAACAGGTTCGAACACTATGAAGAGAAACGGAAATTTATGTTTTTAGATGAAATAAAATAAACAGTACGAAAAAGAGTAGCAAAGGGGGAAAGACAATAAACAAACGATTAGATAAAACTAAGAATAAGAGAGAAAAGCTAGAATCTAGAGATGTATAATTAATAGTTCAATCATCAGTTGATCGAGAAATAAGTAAAAAAAAAATAGTGAAAGAGGAAAGAAAGAAAGAAAAGAGAGGAATAGAATAGAAAGAAAAGAGAGAACAAGGAGAAAAGACTAAGCCGGATAAAGTGTCAGGAAGAGAAATATAAAGGAATAGAGAGAATGAAAATGATAACACAGTTTATGGTTATATGCAATAAAACAAAAGCAAGACAAAGAAAAAAGTATAAGTAAGAAAGAAATGATCATATAGAAAAAAAAACAACAAAGGAGAGAGAGAAAAAAAAATGCTGAAAGAAAGGACAAAATAAAACAAAAATATGTTGTAAAAAAAAAAATCCTACTATAAGAAAGAAAAGTTAAAAAGGAGAAAAATCTTTGCTGAAAGAAAGAAAAACCGTAACGAAGGAACAGAAAAACATCCTGCTAAAAGAAAGAAAGAAAGAAAACGACCGACGGAAGAAAAAAAAAGAAAAAAAAACAAATCCTACCGAAAGAAAAAAGGACTTTCTCACACTCGTTTCACAGATCATATATTTCCCTAATGAAAAAGATCCAAAGCGGCCGTCCTCGACCCAGGAAGCATACTCTCGATCCTTCGCTGTAATTTCCTCACCCTGCTTTAAGACAAACACAGTGCTTAATACCCTCATCATCCCCTGCTAATGCAAACGAAGTGCCAATGATGCGCTAAGGTGTGTTATGTTATATAGGCACAAAGGGATGAAAGAGCCTAGCAATGGGAGGGGTTAAGGTTCATTTTCGCCCTCTGCACAACGGGAGTATGATCTCTATGCTTGCAACGCCTTGAGGGTTTCACTCACTTGATAGCATTCTATTACGAG
>NW_020869328.1:447445-449945 GCF_003789085.1 Penaeus vannamei | reverse complement strand
CAAGGACACGAGAAAGCTATATAAAGGCCTCGCAGACTTGTTTCTCTGTTATCTAAAAGACTTATTCTTTCTCTTGCTGTCTCCTGCCCGGCGTGAGTGAGTCATGTGAATGGACTATAGTGAGATTTACTTTCACGGACAAAATGCATTCATTTTTCAAGATAACGAAGTCCCCATTCAACTGGATTTCACGACTTTTGACTCTCTTATTTATGGTCGGAGATACCCCCAAGAGTCTCGGAAACTGAAAGTAAAAGTGAAAATACTATATAATGTTAATTTTCTTTTTATGTGTTTCCTCTCGACAAATGCTGTTGTGGTTAATGCTGTAAACAAACAAATATAAAAGTTATTGTAATAAAATATATTACGACTTAAAAGAAATAAGAAACATACTTTATTTTATTCTTGTAGATTTGCAACGGAGTGAATATAATTTGTACCCAACGTCAAAACGACAGTGTGAATGATCAATTTTAAAATAACGTGCTGTGATCTAGTGGATATATTGATTATGATAAAACACGTCTATTTATAACGTTATTGGCAATCACAGATATACGTTTACCCACGAAGTCGTCTGGAGGCTAAATTGACACTGCTTCTTTAACACAACCTACAGGTAACTAAATAGCTTACATTAGCAGTAAATAGACAGATATATATAGAGATAGATAGGGAGAGAGAGAGAGGAGGGGAGAGAGGGAGAGCGAGACAGAGAGACAGACAGACTGAGATAGATAGATAGATAGATAGATAGAAGAGAGAGATTGAGAGAGAGAGAGAGAAGAGAGAGACAAGAGAGAGGACGGAGAGAGAAGAGAGACAGAGAACAGAGACAGAGACAGAGACAAACAGACAGACGGACAGACAGACTGAGAGAACGAGAGACAGAGAGACAGTGAGAAACCATAAGGCAAGGACTGCAAAAGGTATTGAAGACCTCTCCCTGTTGCCTTGACAGGGCGTCCGTCAACCTCTCTTTGACAGTAATGTGTAATAGAATATGGACGCTTTCGTCAGGGAAAAGTATAAGAAGATTCAACATTTTACGCAGAATTTGGGATAACTTTTTTATTTCATTAAAGACGACAGGGAAAAGTTCCTGGACCTTAATGTATATGGAGATTATGATAAAAAAGGATTCAGTGTATATGATTCTTCTTTTTACTTTCCTTTTTGTTAACTGTATAACTGTATATTATATACATATTTCTTTTTTTCGGGTGCAATTTTTCTTATCTCCGGGAACTTTCTTTTCTCATCCATCTTTTTAGATTTACTTTTCGTTTTCATTTGAATCTGAATAATCATAATAAAAGAATAAATTGAAAAGTATTAACAAGAGTCTCGGAAACTTTAAGTCGTTGCGTTTTAGAAATCTAAATAAAAGGAATAGCAAAATGACTAAATTAAATTAAATCAAGTTGAAAAGTAAGAACGTAATGACATATGCATTCAAAATGAAGATAATTAATTAATACGATAATAAAAATCATGAAGTGTGTGACAGTAATAGCAGTGATGCAATTGATTATGATGATAATAACGATAATGATAATGATGATGATAATGATAAAATAGCAATGATATTGATGATAATTACAAAAATAATGATAAAGAAAATAATAATAAGAGTAACTGCTATTATCATTATTTTCGTTATTAGTAGTATTATCATCATTATCCTCATTATCATTACTATAATAACAATAATAGTAATTATAAAAGTAATAATAATGATAAAAAACAAAAATGATAATAATAATAATAATAATAATAACAACAACATCAGGAACAACAATGATGATAATAACAATATGAATATTAATGATTATAATAATGAAACACAAAAGTAATGATGTTGATCAAACAAAACAAAGAAGGGGAAAACCAATCCAGAAAACAAAACAAAACGAAGTTAAAACTCAAAAGAAAAGGGAAACCTATTCAGAAATCAAAAGCAAAAAAAAAAAAAAAAAAAAAAAAAAGAAAAAAAAAAAAGAAAACCTATTAAAAAAAAATCTTCAGAAAGAAAACGTATACAAAAAAGGGGGAAAATATCATACATAATAAAAAAAAAAACGAGAACATTCCACCAATGCAAAAAAAAAAAAAAAAAAAAACATAAAAGACACACACACACACACACACACACAGCGTTATGAGGAAAGCCGCAAGCCCGATCAATCTTGAGGCACTTACAACAAGATTGAATTTCCCGCCAAGCCCCTGCGTCTTCATTAACCACGGGGGGAAATATTGCTCGGTAGCGTGTACGGGCCTAAAACTAAACCCCCGTAACGACTGCTGGGGTGAATGTGGGGGAGGGAGGGAGGTGAGGGTGTTAAGGAGGGGGGGGTGTATGTGGGAGAGGTGGTGTTTAGGAATGGGGTGTAACAGGGGAGTGGGGGTGTAGGGGGAGGTGGGGTGATTGTTAAGAAGGGGGGTGTATGGAGAAAGGTGGGGTTGTATGGGGGGGGGGGTGTTCAGGAGGGGG
>NW_020869328.1:429945-432445 GCF_003789085.1 Penaeus vannamei | reverse complement strand
TCTCCTCCCTTCGTTCTCGCTCTCCTCTTTTTAAGTACTGCCTCTCTTCCTCCTCTCTCTTCGCGTCCCTTTCCAATCGTCCCATCCCATCATTTGTTCCAATCTTCCCCCTCCCTTCCGTTTCTCCCTCCGTGTCTCCCTTCCCTCCTTCCATCTCCCTTCGCCGAGGACACCAGCACGACCTCCTCCTCTCCAGCCACAACAACATTCCTCAATCACAGCTAAGCCTCTGCCGCTAATCCTTCGGCTGGTATTCTTGACTCGTCCCTCAGGAAGTCTTGTAGGGTTCACTGAGACCCTTAATGCGTCTCCCTCGAGTGTATTGACTTTATTGAAAGCATTCGTCAGACTCTATTTTCTTTTCTTTTTTCTTCTTTTCCTTTTTTTCTTTCTGTCTGTCTCTGTCTCTGTCTTTGCCTCCTTCCCTCCCTCTCTCTCTCTCTCTCTCTCTCTCTCTCTCTCCTCTCTCTCTCTCTCTCTCTCTCTCTCTCTCTCTCTCTCTCTCTCTCTCTCTCTCTCTCTCTCTCTCTCTCTCTCTCTCTCTATCCCTCTCTCTCTCTCTCTCTCTCTCTCTCTCTCTCTATCTCTCTATCTAGATCTCTCTCATATGCTCTACTACACCGAACAGCATAACTAGCTGCCAGCTTCTCGTTCTCGTTCCCTCTGCTGTCAGTGCATCTGCTCGCCGTACTTCCGTGCCTTCGAGTCATCACATCTAGTCCTCATCCATTCTCATCCATCTCGGACTCACCCATCTGCTGTGACACTTCATTCCTTCCTATTCACGTTGAGTCACCCCATCCATCTTCATCTAGACTGACTCATTCATTCATAGTGTGTGTTTGTGTCTCGCTTCTATTCATTCATAGGCAGATGCCATGGCCTGCATGTGTACGTGTATGAATGGAGGCAAGTGGAAATCTTCTGCAAGTGCAAATATAATTCTGCTGACTACTTCTCATGACAAACAAGATCTAAATGGAGGTCTATCACCTTTTAAATAGTGACGGCCATTGTGTCCCGTATTTGTCCGCTACGTTTAAGAAAACGGTATTTCACTGGTGACCTACAAAATGACGGGATCAAAAGGGTCTCAGACGTTTTTATCCAGCCTCCCTCCCTGGAGGTTCATGAAGCTGCTAATCCCCCACGCACTGTGACTATCTCAAGACAAAAACTTCATTGAAATACTCTTGAAAGACCCTAATCTAGCCGCCATTCTGCACCGGGTTCCCCCCGTCCTGGGCGGACTAGTTTACCTGGCGGAAGAGGGCGGGGAGGTGGCGGTGCCGCGGGACTTGGCGTCCTCAATGAACTGTTTACACTGGCTTAATAGTTTAGCAGCCGGGGGGTGAAGAGGCGGGCCAGGAGATTTGTAGCAGTGATGGAGGTTTTGTGTCACAGAAAGGAGAATCTCTCTTTCTCTCTTAGATCTCTCTCTCTCTCTCTCTCTCTCTCTCTCTCTCTCTCTCTCTCTCTTCTCTCTCTCTCTCTCTCTCTCTCTCTCTCTCTCTCTCTCTCTCTCTCTCTCTCTCTCCCTCTCTCCCTCTCTCTCCTCTGTGTGTGTGTGTGTGTGTGAGTATCTTCTCTGTCTCCCTGCCTATCTGCCCTTCTAACTGTCTGCTAGTATGACTGCTTCTTTCTCTCTCTCTCTCTTTGATAGATAGATAGATAGATAAATAGATAGATGTGTGTGTGTGTGTTCACGCCTTTTCTCCTCCTTCATTAACTCATTCTCTTCCTTCTACGCTCCTTCACTCTAACGCGCTCACACAATCCACACTCCTTTCCTTTCCTCTGTCCTTCACTCCCTTCTTCACTCTCTACCTCTCTTACTCCCTTGTATCTCCTCTTTTCTCTTTCCTTCTTTGCTCTCTCTCTTTCTCTCTATATCTATCTATCTATCTATCTGTCTATCTATATGTCTGTCTATCTGTCTATCTATCTATCTATCTTTGCCTCTTGTCGTAACCTTCGCTTCAAAACAGTTTAGTCTAGTGTCCTTGGGGACGCAGGAAAACTGGATTTTTTAGGAAAGTTCCAAAATGGATATATGAACCTGTATGGTGCTCTGGGAGGCTTAGAAATGAAGACGTGAAATTTTAATGGGATTTCAAATTCGCTGGCCTTTGCATTTTATGGGCGTGTTGGGTCAGGTCCTGCGGTTATAAGTTCCCTGGTGAAATATAGGTGTATAGAAGGGAAAAGAGAGAGGAAAGAGTGAGAGCGGAGTGAAAGGGAGAGAGAGAGAGAGAGAGAGAGAGAGAGAGAAAGAGAGAGAGAGAGAAAGAGAGGAAAAAAATCCTATTATTACGAATATTTTTTTACTTTTCACACCCCATTGCCCCCAACCACAAACACCACCAACCACGAGAACGACCTCGATACCCGTCCCCCCAATCCGCATTACCCCCACCCCCAAAAAGAGAGAGAGAGAGAAAAAAAATGAAGTGAGTCATAGGATTCTAATCCCAGTTGTCTCATCTTATCTTCGAGACGT
>NW_020869328.1:422445-424945 GCF_003789085.1 Penaeus vannamei | reverse complement strand
TCTAGAATAGATACAATGAAAAATGAAATGAGTTCAACGGAGCACGCCTCACACCACATACACAGCACGCCATCTGTACGTGTGACAAGAGCCCAGAATACAATCCCATGGGACGTCTATCTGACCTACGACCCTGCCCTCTCCCTCTTGACCCTTAGGAGGACGACCACAAGGGACTCGGGACAACCATAACAGTATTGTAGGATTTCATATGACGCTCGCAAGACTGTGTCTGTGTGTGTGTGCATTTTGATGGCTGCGTGTCATGGGTTTTTGGATTATTCCTCTTTTATTTCTTTGTGTGTGTGTGTGTGTGTGTGTGTGCGTGTGTATTTGTGTGTATGTGTGTGTGCGTATGTGTGCGTGTGTGTGTATTTGTTTTGTGTGTATGCATGGAGGTCTAATTGGGTTTTGGTTTATGTGATATATCTGTCTCTCTGCTTGCTTCTTTGTCAGCTTGTGTCTCTGTCTGTCTGTCTGTCTGTCTGTCTGTCTGTCTGTCTGTCTCTCTCTCTCTCTCTCTCTCTCTCCTCTCTCTCTCTCTCTCTCTCTCTCTCTCTCTTTCTCTCTCTCTCTCTCTCTCTCTCTCTCTCTCTCTCTCTCTCTCTCTCTCTCTCTCTCTCTCTCTCTCTCTCTCTCTCTCTCTCTCTCTCTCTCTCTCTCTCACGCATTCAGGCACTCATAAATGCATGTATCCCCCCATAGCTTTTCCACGTTTTCCATACACTCTTTTGCATTCATTACGAGGGATATTAGTGTCAGTGCAGGAGAGGCGGCTAAAATACACAAGTTGCAACTAAAAGGATTTTGGATTCTTCATTTGTAGTATAATGAATGGTCACAGCACTGCATTCAGGATTCACAAATTCTCTTTAGGAACGCCAAGGACTACATATGAAGGGGATTTACATACAAAACGTTTGCAAAGGACACAAATATCGTAGCTGGACACGTCTCTTGCCCTTTCTCTCTCTCTCTCTCTCTCTCTCTCTCTCTCTCTCTCTCTCTCTCTCTCTCTCTCTCTCTCTCTCTCTCTCTCTCTCTCTCTCTCTCTCTCTCTCTCTCCCTCTCTCTTTCTTTCACCTGTCTGCCTGTCTCTCCTTCTCTTTCTCTCTTTTCCTCTTTCTCTCTCCTATCCTCTCTACCGTTTTCCCTCATCCTCTTCCTCTTTTTCCTCCCGTTCTATTTCCTCTCTCTCCCGCTCCATCCCTCGCCTGCGTCTTGTAAATAATTTACGATCCAGCTTTATAAAGCCAGTGCCATTGTAGCTGAGCCCATGCTTGTTTTCATTGTGAACTCCATTCTTCTCTGTCGCCGTGTCCTCTTCGCAAAGTTCGTATAATTAAACTTGATGAACACAATTTTCTTCTATTATAAACCACTAATTGGTCTCACATAACGTACACACAAAGGCAACATATCAAATTTTCAGTAATGAAACTTGGTACTTCCCTACACTACGACAAGCTCATAAAATATTCATATAACTTTTCAGCAGAATGCTGCAGTAATCATACTGTCAAATTACTAGCAATATTAAAGCTATGTTTTATGTATCCTTCCGCAATTCCCGTCCTTTTAATAACACAAACGGGGAATTTAATCTCCTAAAACGAACCGCCATCTCGTTGCATAGAAGAATCAGTAACCTAGCAAGTTTTTATAACAAAAGAAATTCCCAGAGAAATATCTTTAAAACCACAAAGAGAAGCAACAATAAACATAACAAACAGGAATTCTATACCGGTCGAACTTATATGTATCCTGTGAAGAGAAATCAGGGGATATTGAAAGAACGTTGGACAAAAGAGAAAGAAAGAAATATGAGAGAGAGAGAGAAGAAGGTAGAAATAGATAGATAGATAGATAGATAAAGAGAGAGAGAGAGAGAGAGAGAGAGAGAGAGGAGAGAGAGAGAGAGAGAGAGAGAGAGAGAGAGAGAGAGAGAGAGAGAGAGAGAGAGAGAGAGATAAGGAGATAGAAATAGAAAGAGAAAAGGAAAGAAAAATAGAGAAAGAGACAAAGACAAAACAGAAATGGAGAAAAGAAATGGTACTTACAAGCAATCTGCAGCGAGGCGTTCTGCGACCTCGCGCTCCCGAGCCGGTTGGTCGAGACGCACCAGTAGATCCCCGCGTCGTTCTCCTTCTTGCTCTGCGTCACCTTCAGGAAGAACAGCGAGCCCGTCGGCAGGATGAAGCGGTGCGGCGAGGGCTTGACCGGGACGCCGTCCTTGTACCACGTGATCACGGGTTCGGGACGGCCCTCGGTGCCACAGTTGAGGGTCACGGGGTCATTGCGGGGCACGGTCCAGTTCGTCGGGTGTTCGGTGATCCGAGGCTCTCTGCCCTCGCCTGGCCAGCGGGAAGGGGAGAGGGGCGTTAGTGGAAAGGGCGGGAGGGCCTTGCAAGTAACAATATCACGGATCATAATAAAACACTTCGAAAATATGAAGAATTCGATATACATCAGTAAATAAATATATATGTGTGTGTGTGTG
>NW_020869328.1:417445-419945 GCF_003789085.1 Penaeus vannamei | reverse complement strand
GGCTGGTCATTTGTAAACACAAGAATGTAAACAGATGATTAACTAGGCGAAGGGGGAAGCGGATCAGATGCGGGTACTTAAAGGGAAGATCGTATTATCAAAGCCTGATGACTGGATATTGACGTTGGGGGAAATGCGTTGCAGAAAGATCAACTGCAAACGAAGAGGAAGAGACAGGAAAGTGATAAGAATAAAAGAAAAAGACATTCTAACTCGTGTATCGTTTATGTTTCTATAGATCTGCATAGATTTTAAAAGAATGTGATTAAATCGATCCCAAAACATTCTAATTTTGATATATTCTAACGGCTTTAGGGCAAATACACACCAATCTCCAAATGCACTGATGACTAACGACCAGAACGCGTCTTATCATCGATCGAACGTCCTAGAGATAAGGAAGCGACGCAAGATAAACAAACCATTACGTAAGGCGGCCCTATGAGGCTTCGTGAGGCTTCCGACGGGCGAAGGTGTTGTCTTAACGGGGAAAGCACCTTCAGAAGCGGCGTCTCGAAGAGGGTTTCGGGGTTATCTCATTATCATAATGAAGTTAGGGTACATCCGGCAGTTGAATACCTTTCACGGGGAGAATAGGGTGACAATTCGAGGAGGAACGAAGGCCTGAATATGAATAAATAGGTGTCGGGAGCGTGTGTGTGTGGGGAGGAGGGTATGTGCGTCTGTGTGTGTGATGGGAATGATATGATAATATGTAAGTGTTTGTGTACTCATATATAAGCAGGTGTTTGTAGGTAGCAAATACGTTGGTGCAGCCGCGTTTTTTTTTTTTTTTATGTATACTTAAGATACCTTTTATTCGGCCTTCGCACACACACACACACACACATATATATATATATATATATATATATATATATATATATATATATATATATATATATATATAGATATAGAGAGAGAGAGAGAGAAGAGAGAGAGAGAGAGAGAGAGAGAGAGAGGAGAGAGAGAGAGAGAGAGAGAGAGAGAGAGAGACAAAAAGGTCAGCTTTTCCGGCTGCATCCAAAGGGCATGTCGCGTACACAATGCGAAAGGGCCTGTCAGGTTGAATTCGCTCGGCTGCGACAAAAATTAGTGCATTTAACAATATTATCCATTACTGCATGACAATGAAACTGTAAATATACTTGTATCTCTTTCTGTTCCTCATTCATTTTTACACTGAACAATGAGCTGAGAGGGAGTGGCAGGGGGCGTAGGTAGAGGACGAAGGATGGGCGGAGAAAGAGAGGAGAGAGAGTGAGTGAGAGAGAGAGAGAGAGAGAGAAAGAGAGACAGAGACAGAGAGAGAGAGAGAGAGAGAGAGAGAGAGGGGGGGGGGAGGGGGGGGATGGGAGGGAGGGAGCGATAGAGAGAGAGATTGAGAGAGAGGTGGGGGGGGGGGAGTGAAGTCAACCACATCCATTCAAACATAAAAACAGAGAACCAAAAGAGTACAGGAACAACAACAACAAAAAATAATAATAAATAAATAATGAAAAAAAATAAAAATATAAAAAAATCCAACCATGCAAGTACCAAACAAGTACCAGGCAAGTACCACCCTATACACAAAGAAAAGGGCAGGAACGGGAGAAAGAGGGAGGGGCGAGGGGTCAGAGGGAAACAGAAATGAATAACAGCCCGTGTTATTGTGTTCGAAGCTTCAAATAAATAGAGCTGAAGCGGCGGCGGCCCGTGGCGCTGCCTTCCCTGCGCTCTCGGGGGCTAATTGCAACAGCTTCTATATTCAATTCCCAATCTATATGGAAATAAAACTACATTGTTGCAAAGTCTATTCAGAGTTGCCGACCATAAAGGGGATCACATTCCACTGTCCCCATTGATATGCGAATTAAAACCTGCCAACTGTTAGAAACAAAAACCTAAAAGAGCTTTATAATTAAACTTATATTGTTTTAGATCTAATGCCAATCGCGTGCATGTGAGCCTTTGTGGCTGGTTTTGAGCCTATGTAGCATGTTTGTGTGTGTATGTGATATGTATATATGAATATACTTACATACATATACAAACATACATACATACTTACATACATACATACATACATACAAACACACACACACACACACACACACACACACACACACACACACACACACACACACACACACACACACACACACACACACACACACACACACACACACACACCACACACACACACACACACACACACACACACACACACACACACACACACACACACACACACACACACACACACACACACACACACACACACACACACACACACACACACACACACACACACACACATACACACACACACACAAAATATATATATATATATATATATATATATATATATATATATATATATATATATATATATATATATATATATATATAAAGAAAGGAGAGCGTATCCCTTGCCTCCACTCCACTGTCCTCCTAACATATCAAAGTTATGAGTTTATTCGTATGTGTTTTAACCGTTTTATAAGGGCGGGTGAAC
>NW_020869328.1:402445-407445 GCF_003789085.1 Penaeus vannamei | reverse complement strand
ACAGCTTTTCCATCATTCTCTGCATTTCTCTCCTTTCCTTCCTTCTCTGCCTCCTCCTCCTTTCTCTCTCTCCATCCTTTTCACCCCCACCCCTTAACGTTCCTTTTCAGCTTTCTCCCCTTCCCTTTCCTCTCTTTTCCTTCGTCCTTTTTACATCCTTATCCCTTCCTTTCCCTCTTATCTTCCTTTTTCCCCTTATTCCTTCCTCCTTAGCGCTCCTTTTCCCTCTCTTTTTCGCCTCCACCCTTTAACCCTTTCCCATCTCTTCCCTTTACTTTCTCTTTCGTCCTTAACCTTCCCTTTTTCCTCTTTTTTCCTTAACCCTCCCCTTCCCCTTTCCTCCTTATCCCTCTCTCTCCCCTCTCCTCCTTAACTCTCCCCTTCCCCTCTTCTCCGTAACCCTCTCTTTCCCCTCTCCTCTTTATCCCTCTCTTTCCCTTCTCCTCTTTATCCTCTCTTTTTCCCTCCTTAACCCTCTCTTTCCCTCTCCTCCTTAACCCTCTCTATCCTCTCTCCTCCTTAACCCTCTCTTTCCCCTCTCCTCCTATTCCCCTTGAGTCGTTATCGCGCGCTGATAACAACTCCAGCAACTCCCCCTCCCCCTCCCCCTCTCCCGGTGGCTGAAGTGCAGACGACACAACCAGCGATAACTTCTTCCCGTCAGTCACTCGAACTTCTATCTCGTGTGTACAGATGTCTGCTTTCGTCTTGGCCGCTTGTTGATGCTGAAGAATAAGGGGGGGGGGGGGTCCTGATCGTCTCAATGGTAGGGTCTTTTTTTGCTATCTCTTTTTTATAGATTCTGGTACTTCGTATGCGGATTGCAGGGGAGGAAAATGTAATCATGATGACTTACTGGGGTGTTTTAGATCTCTTTTTAGGATATGCTAAGGCTTCTATGATAACCGGACTGATGATAATTATGTGCATGATTAAAATATTTCGTAACGCAAAAAAAAAAAAAATAATAATAAAAAATAAATAAATAAATAAAATGCATATCTAACACACAAAGAGTAGAAACCGCTCTACCGGAAATTACTCTGTTACTTAATCACAGCAGCCGGTTCGTATTTAACTCGGGAGTTACTAGGCTCGCTGTATTATGGTAATTATATAACCGTAACACCATTTGAATTTAACCAACTCTCCTGGATGTTAGGCTTTACTGCAAGTGGCTTTATGCATCTGTAGTTATATTACTTCTAATCTGCATAAATAGCTTTACCTCCCAGCCGGGAAGTAGTCAGTACCTGCAGAGGTATTAGCAAAGCGAGCACTTCAGCAGGAAGCGAAGATAATTTACAAGCGTTTATCAGGTGTGTGTGCACTTGAGTGGTATGAGTTGAGGATTTTGAACAAGCGGAGTTCTGTACTTCCAATAAAGTCATCTATATTCTCATCCTTGCTTTACTCGCTGTTTTTACCGTATGTTCTCTAAGCTACTTATAAATATTGACATGCATACTTTTCTGTTATGGTAAGAACATAGCTAATAGTAATAAGTAATTATACTAGTCAGTAAAGAACCAAAAATTTATGAGACAAAAGTAAATATGAAAAAGAAAACAGTTAAAAATACTATAACAACGAGAAAATATTACAATAAACCGTAAAGTTATTATCATACATCCATTTTTTTTTATTTATCATAAAGATCGTAAGTATCTAAGTTCATACTATCCCCTCTAAGTACTCTAGGTACGTGTGCTGTGTCCCCGACGGTATAAAGTTCATATCCATGTATCTCTCAATAAAGATAATATAAAAAGAAACCAGCCTTAAAATGTGAGAATGCTGTAAATGTTGTCCGGTACTTTATGGTGCTTGGGAGGCGTCCTTCCCACAGCTTGAAAGATCTCACAACTTTTCTAATGACTTGAAGTTACACTGGCTGTTGGAGGCACGATTCTCGACAAAGCTTGAGACACTATGCAGAGAGAGAGGTGGGGGTGGGGAGGGGTGTAATAAGAGGGAGGGAGGGAAAAAGGGAGAAAAGAGAAAGGGAGAGGGTGAGGGAAAGGAGGAAGAGGAGAAGGGGAGAAGGGAAGGGGAGAAAGGGAGAGGAAAAGGAGAGAAGGAGAGAGACAGAGACAGAGACATAGCATAGACAAAGACATAGACATTGACATAGACAGACAGACAGACAGACAGACAGACGGACAGACAGACAGACAGACGGACATACAAACAGAAACAGAAGCAGAGAAAATAAGAATAAGAAGAAAACCTAGGACATCATGAATGTATGTGCGCGTCTGAAGCTGAAGGTTTTGGCTGATTGTGTTCGTCAGATCACGTCGTCCGGTGCGATCCATAAGCTATTTAGTGACTTTATAACCCTCTATAACACGGCCCTTCCCTCTCTCCTGGCGCCCTCGATCATAATAAAGAGATAGTAAAGTCCCTGCTAAAACGCACCTCAATGTAAACTTTCACCCCATTACCTTCCCCACCCCTTCCTCCTTTCTCCTTCCTCCTCAAAAGCCTGTCACCCCCCCCCCTTAAATCACGTCCCCCATTAATGAAGCTCTTTCTCTAAACAAACCAGTCTCTCGCGGTCTAATGCATTGGTCTATATGCACAGACAGTACTTGTCTCTCCATTCGTCTGTTTATCTATTTATCTGTCTGTATATCTGTCTGTATATATAATTGTCTTTCTCTCTGTCTCTCTCTTTTCTGTCTCTATCTGTCATTCTTCATTCCTGTCTCTTTGTCTCTCTCACTCTCACACTTACTCTCAATCACCCTTTCATTTTCAGTGTCACTCTCACTCTCACTCACTCCTCGTTCACTTACTTTCAATTTCTCTAGCTCGCACACTTCATCCTCGCGTCTCAGTCTCTCACTCTCACTTTCATTTTCATCCTCTTGCTTTCACTCTCTTGCTCTCTCTCTCTCTCTCTCTCTCTCTCTAAATATAACTATCTAAAAACCTATATATCTTTATCTACATTTCTAATTCTATCTCTCTCTCTTTCTCTGACACATTAATACACACACACACACACACACACACACACACACACACACACACACACACACACACACACACACACACACACACACACACACACACACACACACACACACACACACACACACACACACACACACACACACACACACCAACACACACGCCCGCACACAGCCTCCCGTTCCACGTACACATGTTACTTTATCACCCTATTCTATACCCATTCAAACTCATAAATTCCTCTCCCTCCTAAATCAGGAGCCAGCGAGGGCGGCCTCACCAAGCCGCCCATCCATCACGGGCGTAGGCGAGCGAAGAGGCGCTAGGATATCTTTCCTATTGTCCTTCCCGGGCGGCGTTGTCATTAATCTGATATCACTAACTAGCGCAATCTTTTCCCCTCAAGATGTATTTACTTTATCTGGACGCCCTGATGCGCGAGATGGAGATGCTGACGAGACTGGAGATGCTGATGTTGGAGATGCTGATGTTGGGGGATAATGGTGGTGATGTTGGAGATGTTGGGGAGATGGTTGGTGATGTTGGAGATTTGATTGGGATGGTGGTGATGTTGGAGATGCTTGCTGAGATGAGAGCGATGAGTGCTGAGCTGTGTTGGTGGTGCTGATGTTGGGAGATGCTGAGGTTGGTGGATAATGGCGCTAGCGATATAAAAGTCGTGGATATTGATGACATTTATTCTGTGGACTTTGATGTTGGTGATACTGATGCATGTGGTATTGAAGTTGTTAATACTGATGCTGCTGATAACAGGTATATTGGCACCCGTGGTAATGATGCCGAGGATACTGATGCTGAGGATACTGATATTGATGTGCTGATGCTGAGGATACTGATGACATTGATGATGCTGGGTATTCTGATGATGATATGGATACTGAAGGGGCCCTAAAGCTGGGAGAAAGATACTGGTAATACTGATGCTGATGATCCTCGCCCGGACTTGCACAATCTAACACTTCCGAAACCAGAGCGAAAGACACCGATACTGCGAACACTGAAGAGCGAGAATTGTGCTGTTATTGATGGTGACGGGGCTGTGATGGTGCTGCTCCGCCCTGTGCTGCTTTAAGACGACGTCAGTTATGGTTGTTGTAATGGCGAGGGGGTTTTGTGGTGGGGATGGGATTATGGTGGAAATTATAGGTGCTATAAGGGTGATAATGGCAGTTGGAGCAGAGGAATTAGATGGCGGAATTTAATCGTAAACTTGGATGTGCATCATATGTAATATATATAATATTATATATATATATATATTATATATTATATATATATATATATATATTATATATATATATGTGTGTGTGTGTGTGTGTGTGTGGTGTGTGTGTGTGTGTGTGTGTGTGTGTGTGTGTGTGTGTGTGTGTGCGTGTGCATATACATACATACACACACACACACCACACACACACATATATATATATATTATATATATATATATATATATATATATATATATATATATATATATATATATATTATATATATATATATATATATAATATATATAGTTATCATTCATTTGTAAAAATATAGTATGAAATAGTAGAACCATGCCGGTGTATGGAGAGAAAAATGATATTGAAAAATTCATCCCAAAATGATATTACTAACAAACAAACATTAACATAACAATAGCAGCAACAACAACAACAACAATAATAATAACAATATAATATAATAGTAATAATAGCAATGAAATAATAATAATAATAATAATAATAATAATAATAATAATAAAGACCATTCACAAAACCAATGTCTTAACAAATTTCACTCAACCCAAAAGAGTGTAAACGCAATACAAGAATGAATATATAACACTTCTACGTTCTTTACCCAATCTTCTTTCTCTTCCTCTCTCTCCCTTTTGAGTGAACACCCTGAGGCATGAAGCGAATTCCTGACGCAAAATAGAATAATAAAAAAAAAGATAAATAAAAAATGCAAAGCTTCCAAAAGACATGCAATATTATAAGCCAAGAGAAAGAACGAAA
>NW_020869328.1:384945-389945 GCF_003789085.1 Penaeus vannamei | reverse complement strand
TCGATTCTCCTTATTCACCTAATTTTAGCGATAATAATGATTATAGAACAAAGCTAAATTTTCATCAGCATAACTTCACCATCAATGAAAGCAGAGCAAATGCCATAACGCTCGCTCATGCCACCATAGAGAAAAAGATATCCATCACTATACACACTTTTTAACTTTAGTCAACCAAACCTCTTTAAGCCTTGTGTCGTTTCCGAAATAATGCGCGGATTGCACTGCAACATTTCTTCGGGATTTGGGAGAGAGAGGGAAAGAGGGAGAAGAATAATGGGGGAGAAGAGGGGAGGAAGGAATGCAGGGAGGGAGATAGAATAGGAGGAGGAGGAGGAAGAGAGATAGGCGATTAGTTGAGGAGAAGTAAAGAGGAGGACGTGAGAAAGGGGAGAAGAGAAGGGGAGAGTAACAGAGGAAGAGGGAAGGGGAAGGAGAGAGGTGGAGAGTAATAAAAGGAAGAGAGGGAAGGGGGGAAAGCGATGGAAGAGAAGAGAGGATTTGGGGGAAAGGAAAGGTAAAAGAAATAGGGACGAGGGAAGAGAGAAGCAAGAATGAGAAGAAGGGAAGGGGGAGAGTAGGGGAAAAGGGGGGAAGGAAACGTTCAAGAATCCTCTTAGAGGGACAAAGAAAGGAAAGGAGGGAAGAGGAGAGAAAGGAAGAGAGGGAAGGCAGAAGAGAATTAAGCCCAGAGACAGCACATTCAGCTGTTTGTCATTCAGTTTAGTCTCGCCAAATACGCGGATTATTCTCTCGCTTCGATTAAATTCGCATCAAAATGCGTTTTTGCTTTGAGTCGCGGCAATCAGAAGCCGGAATGCGATTCGCGGTAATACAGTGAAACTCAATCGATGTTTGTGTAAGAGTTTAGCTTCATTAGTAATCAAATGTCTCTATCGTATTCAAATTTCCTCTTTTTTGTCATATTCAGTAGAGGACAGAAACAACATAGAATTAAATAAATCAAAAATATATATTTTTAAAAAGGTTTGAGGACAGGAAAAAGGACTTTAGAAAAAACAAAAGGAAAAAAATACTATTCAAAACACGAACGAACGAAAGAAAACAAAAAGTGTTCGATCCATAGCCAAAATACGATATAAGGTTTTGGAACCTGTTATGAAGCGATAAATAAATCCCTTGTGATTACTTATTAAAAGAGGGTTCCAAGCCGCTGAGTCGTATAAAGTTAGTCGAAATATGGCCCAGCAATCATTTTTAATGTTCATTTCGATGCGTGGGTTTTGACGTCCATTGTGTGTTGTTGGTTGGATGGATGAATGAATAGATGGAGGGATGGTTGTTCGGATGAATGGATGACTGGTTGGATGGATGGATAACTGAATGGGTCGTTAGATTGATGGAAGGATGGAAGGATGGATGAATGATTGGATGGATGGATAAATGAATGGATGGTTGGTTGGTTTGATGGATAGATGGTTGAATGAACGGTTGGATGTATGGCTGGATTACTGGATGGACTGATGGACAAAAGGATGGATGGATACAATATAGATGATGAATGAATGGATGGACGGTTGGTTGGAATGGATGGATTGTTAGTAAGTTGTTTGGTTTGTATGGTTTGTATGTATGTGTACACAGTCGCGCCCGCGAGAGGAGAGAGAGAGAGAGAGAGAGAGAGAGAGAGAGAGAGAGAGAGAGAGAGAGAGAGAGAGAGAGAGAGAGAGAGAGAGAGAGAGAACAAGACCCACTCATTCATACCATTTAAAATATTGAATAAGTGGGAAATCCACCCCATAATATACACACATCCAAGAACCAAATCTCTGATGGAAGCTCATCCACCCACGGACGCCCTATCCCAGTAATACGCCAAACTCCACATCATGAATTCCTCAGGAACCTTCCAGCCCAGAGAGAGGAGTCTTTGTATTTTCAACATAGAGTCCTCCGTCTTAAGAATATTTGCTTTTCATCTCAGAACTACAGAATATCCTGTTTTGCACCATAATAGTATCGAAAACTGTTCGAAAGATAGAGGGAGAAATACAATCGAGTTCAGCCCAAGTGAAGAATTTATATATCTTTTTGAGGGGCTGGGGAGCGCGGGGAGGGTGGGGTGGGGAGGGGGGATGGGGGGTGCAGGCCAGGAAAGGGGCGGAGTGTTTGAAAAAGGAAATTTCACGCACTATGAAAAGAACACAAGCACAGGATTCCCCGCCGCCCACAAAAAAAAAGAAAAAAAAGAAGAAAAATATATACATATATTGCTTTCTCGGGCCGTATAAAGTGGCACAAAGTTCCCAATTTCGAGGACTTTCCAACATTCAAAGGCCGGCAGAGACGTTACAATTTCCATGGCTTTTCATCCACAATAAAATTGTACGTCGCAAACTTGGTCTGAGCTACACCAATTTTCTTTTAACGTCCGCTGTAGCAGAAAGAATATAAGGAACTTCATATTTTCCGTTTGGGGAGAGAAAGGCGGGGGAGAGGAGCGAAAGACAGAGGAAAAGGGAGATTGAGAGAGATTGAGAGAAAGACGAGGGAGGTGGAACTGTAGGAGGAAGGGAGGGAGAGCGGTGGAGAAAGATAGGTGAAGGGCGTGATGGATGGATGGATGGATGGATTAATGGATGGAAGGATGGAATGGATGGAAGGGAGGATGGATGGACCGATGGATGGATTAAAGGATGGCTGGATGAATGGAAGGATGGATGGTTGGACGGATGAGTGGATGAATTGATGGAAAGATGGTTGGATGAGTGGATGGATGAATTAAAGGATGGAAGGATGGTTGGATGGAGGATGGATGGAGAATATGTGGAAGAATGGATGGAGGATGGATGGAAGGATGGTTGGATGAGTGGATGGATGAATTAAAGGATGGAAGGATGGTTGGATGGAGGATGGATGGATGGAAGGATGGATGGATTGATGGTTGGATGAAGGGATGGATGGATAGATGGGTGAGTGGAAAGAGGGAGGAGGGAGGAATAAGAGAGAGAGACAAAGAGAGAAGGGGGGTAGAGAAAGGAAAATGAGCGGTTGATAACATAATGATACACAGACAAACAGACTGACTTATTTAGTCGTTATAACAAGGAAAAGCATAAACAAGCTCGAGACAAGTTCATGTAAACTTCCTTTCTTACAATTTTGTTTATCACCTATGTAGTGTTTTCATCTGAATTTCCTAGTGTACCAGAGAGTCACTCTTCCATCTTTTTCTTTTTCTTTTCTTACCCTTTCTCCTCCCTTTTCTCCTCCTCCTCTTTTTCCTCTTCCTCCTTTCCCTCTCCTCTCCTCCTCCCCATTTTCCTCTTCTTCCTCCTCCTTTTTTTCTTCCTCTTCCTCCCCATTTCCCTTCCTCTCCTCCTCCTCCTATTTTCCTCCTCCTCTCCATTTTCCTCTTCCTCCTCCCATTTTTCCTCTCCCCCCCTCCTCTTTTCCCTCTTCCTCCTCTTCTTCCTCTTCCTTCACCTCCTCCTCCTCTGCCTCCCCGACCACCGCCACCACCAGAACCAGCTCCTCCCTCCCCCCTCCCCCCCTACGCCCCATTCCCTCGGCCACAAAAGTAGAATGAAAAACGAGAAAATGTTCCGCGGGAAGGAATCCTGGCACTAATTTATGAATGGAGTCTCGTCTGCGGAGATACAAGCGGTCTCGCGGCCGGGAAAAACCCGTCGGCATTTGTCACCTGACGTCAATCCCGGAGTAGCAAGAGCTTCCATTTCTCTGACGCTTACGTGCACACAAGTACCCACGCTTATACATACATGTGTGTGTGCATACATATACATATATATATATTATATATAATATATATATATATATATATATATATATATATATATATATATATAATATATATATATATATATATATATATATATAATATATATATATATATATATATATATATATATATATATAGTATATGTATATATATATATATATATATATATATATATATATTATATATATATATATATATATATATATATATGTGGTGTGTGTGTGTGTGTGTGTGTGTGTGTATATATATATATATATATAATATATATATATATATATATATATATATATATATATATATATATATATATATATATATATATATATATATATATATATATATATATATATATATATATATATATATATGTATATATATATATATATATATATATATATATATATATATATATATATATAATATATATATATATATATATATATATATATATATATATATATATATATATATACATGCGTGTGTGTGTCCATATCTATTCTCTATCTCTCTATTTATATATACAACAAGAGCGCACAATATATGTATATACCGCTGCTGAAAAGGCTGCATAGAAAAAAAAGTATACGGAAGAATAGGAGATAGGAAATAGGAGAGAAAATTGGAAGCTGAATTGTGCTGAGATTATTTCCCCGAATCAATGGGGCGTCGATGAGGAATTGGCTTCTGTTATTAGGGTTATAATAGAGATAAAAAATAAGGGATTAGGTTTCACTCCATCTCTCTCTTTCTCTCCATCTTTCTGTTTTTCTCTGTCTGTCTCTCTGTCTCTCTCTCTCTCTCTCTTTCGCTCTTTCATGATTTATTTCATATCTATCATTCTATATGTCTGTCTATCCATCTATCTATCTATCTGTCAATCTATATACACGTGTATACATATCTATCCAGTAATGTTCAAACAAAACAAACAAACAAACAAAACAAAAAAACACAAGGAACGAAAAAAAAAAAAAAAAAAAAAGTAAAGAAAAAAGAGAGATGAGAAAAAGGAAGAGACATTTGCCAGTGGAATTATCAGCCAGGTGTTACAGCGGATTCACTTAGCATGATATTGATGGCCAAATAGGTTTTCCCTCGGGGTAGTCGCGCGGGTTTTGCTTCAGGGAGTCGAATTGTATATATATACAATCTATAAGTAATATGGGCAAGAAGAAAGAGAGAGAGAGAGAGAGAGAGAGAGAGAGAGAGAGAGAGAGAGAGAGAGAGAGAGAGAGAG
>NW_020869328.1:352445-364945 GCF_003789085.1 Penaeus vannamei | reverse complement strand
AAATGAAAAAATGAAAAATCCTTGTCAGTAAATCCTACGGGAGTATCGTCTCTTGGATTCCCTCCTATTGTTGTGATTTCGTGATGGTCTTTTTGTGTTGCTCTGTTGGATTTCCGCTTTCATACGTCGTGCAAGTATATATGGAATGAATATCTGATTCCATGTGAAAGAATAACAAAATAAGATAAAAAGAAAAAAAAAAAAAACAAACTGATTGGTTTATTAGACGATTTTGATTTTTATCATTATTATTTACTTATTTTGTCTGTTTTGTGTTTCTCTTTTTTAGGTTTAACACTTGCTCTTTTCTGGTGTTTAGTCTTTTCCTAACGATGTGCATAAGTTGTCTGTCTTAGGTCATTCTCATTGATTTTCGGTATTCTCAGATTTTTATGAACACTGTATACTTGACTTCATTTTTATCCTCATATCCTACTTGCTCATTAATCTATTGCTTATCTATTCATCATTTGTCTATCTATCTGTCTCTCTCTTTCTATCGTCTTTTTTACTATTCATCTTATAACATCGCTATAGATCAATAGAATTCGTCCATAACAGTCTCAAAATCCCATTGCATGTTCCAAGAAAGGATTGAATCCCATAAAATTCACACTTAAAGGATACAATTGTATAAATTCGAAGCTGGAATTAAAAATAAACGGTCATAGGAAATCGATAGTGATTTGACCTCGTAATGACTTTTGCCTAAATTAGATGTTCCCAATAATGAGATAAAAAAAAAATACTTTATCGGCCAAATGTAGCACAGAATCTGGAATGGAGTTTGATCCTTTAATTCCTTGCATTAACTGAATCAAAGGCATCTTTTTTTTATTTAGTTTGGTTGTTGTTGTTGTTGTTGCGTGTAATAGATCGAGGTTTGTATGTAATAGTTGGGTGATCAAACTAGATGAAATGATGGACGCTATGATAAAAGAGTATGGTTAAATATGTGCTACTCATGGTACCTTCAGATACGAAAAGAGATCCGATTATATACTGTACATGCAAATATATATACGCGCAATATTAACACGATTGCACAAATGTACATCACACACACACATACAACACACACAACACACACACACACACACACACACACACACACACACACACACACCACACAAACACAACACACAAACACACAACAAAAAAAAAAAAAAAAAATAAACCAACAAGCAAACACCCACACAAACACACACAGACAACCAAACAAACGAAACCGAACCCCCAAATCCAATCAAAACAAACGCGTCCTCCCGATCCAAGACAAACAAACAAACAAACAACGAACTCAAGATCCAAAGTACCGTTCCCGCAGTCATAATAACCCTCTTTCTATTGATTATTTCGCCCGCCGTTGGCCTGGGTCTGAACCGCGCCCAAAACATTGCCTGTATTTGTCAACTGTCACCGAACACTTCCCGGGTTCCACTATCCGCGGATTTATTGTATTTTACTTATATTGTTGCCTGTCTGTCTTTCTGTGTGTCTGAGTGTTCGTCTCTCTGCCTGTCTGTCTATACGTTTGCCTGCCTTTCCGTTTATATGCATGTCTTCCCGTCTATTCATATGTTTGTCTGCCTGTCTGTCTATATTCCTGTTTGCCCGTCTAATCATATACTTGTCTGCCTGTCTGTCTGTCTGTGTGCGTATAAACTTACCTCTTCCATTGCCAATCTTTATGTCTATTTAATACAACCTTAATAAATCTGCCAATCTTAGTACATTATTTTCCATACTCATAACTACACAGTCACTTCGGCCTCTCCTAAATCATCCTGCGACTAGACAGAAAACCTTACGCAAAATGAAACTATAATATATCAAGCAATATATCTCTAAATAAAATCTAAAGCCGGGTTCAGCCAGCCGGAAAATTGAAGCTCGGATAGTTGGTAATATATTCATTATTTTGCCATAATTCCGACTCGAGTGCAGGCGGATGCAGACGGATTGCCTGCAAAAGCTTTCTCGTAGTGAGACACGCGGGCGGGCCTTGCATCAGTGTCCTCCAGGGCGTGGGTGGAAAGAGAGAGAATGGGGAGAGAAAGAGAGCTAGATAGAGAAAGGTAGAGAGCAAGAGAGAGAAAGGGGTGAGAGAGAGATAGACAGAGAAATGGAGAGAGAGCGAGAGAATGAGAGAGAAAGAGAGAGAGAGAGAGAGAGAGAGAGAGAGAGAGAGAGAGAGAGAGAGAGAGAGAGAGAGAGAGAGAGAGAGAGAGAGAGAGAGAGAGAGAGAGAGAGAAGAAGAAGACAGACAGACAGAGAAAGACAGACAGGCTGAAATTGAGAAAAAAAGAAAAAGAAAAAAAAATGACAGGCAACGTATGTATGGCGCTTGTGTACGAGGCTGTGAAATATTGTATCTATGTGGGTATAAACGATGAATATGATGATATTCATGCCATGTTGATGAGAGGGTTGACAGATGAGGCAGTGATGGAGATATATGATTATGCAATAACCCTAACCCTCGCCTCCAGCGCCAATGCACAAAGGGAATGAAATCAGAGGGAAAAGCAAAATAACTATTTGCTGATTTATACACAAGAGGAACACGTCAATATGGTATTGACAGTGGTAGGAGCCACTAATGTTATCAATAATAGTGATGGTGATGATGATGTTAATGATAATAACAGTAACAGTAATGATGATAATAATGATGATAATAATAATGATAATAATGATTATGATAATGATGATAATAACATAATAATAATGATGATAGTAATAATGATAAAGATAATAATAATAAATATGATAATGAAAACAAAGAAACATACATATAAACAAACAAATAAAACAGAAGTAAAACATCTCTCCCTGAAATTCTGAAAAGGAGAAGTCTTCCGGGAGAAAAAAAAAGAGTCGGCCGAGGTTTTAAAACTCCATTTCCCTTGCCGAGCCTCCTTCCCGATCTGGTCACGGGGCCAAACTGCCTAAGAACACGTATCCCCGGCCACATACACTCCTCAAATAGTCTTCAACCTCAGACACTCACGAGGCGATCGCTACGAGACATGCAAATCCCCCTTTTTCTCTTCTTTCTGCTTCTTTCCTCTCCTACGTGTCTTTTTTTTTTCTTTTCTTTTCTTTTCTTTTCTTCCTTTTTTCTTTTCTTTCTGGTGATGATGGATGAAGTAGAAGTGAAGTGTAATAACAGCAAAAGAAGATTAAAATAAGAAGAAAGAGGAAGAAAAAGAGAAGTACAAGAAGAAAAGATAACAAAAAGGAGCAGGAAAAAAGAAGAGGAAGATGATGATGACGAAGAAATAGAAGTGTAACAACAACAGCAAAACGGAGATTAAGAAAATAAGAAAAAGTCGAAAAACGAGAAAAGACAAAAAGGAACAAAAAAAAAAAGGAGAAGAAGAAAGAAGAAAGAAGAAGAAGAAGAATATCTCGCTAGGCCTGTGATCCCAGCATTCTTCTCCTCTTGTAACCCTAAACTTTGGCTCTGTGCTTTATCCTTGTCGTTTTATATTAGACGGATATTTTAACCAAAATGTGAAGTGAGGAGGATGGACGAGGTGGAAGAAAAGGGAGATTTGACGGAGAAAAGGAGGCTGGGAAGGAGGGAGGAAGGGAGGGGAGGGAGGAAAGGAGGCTGAGAAGGAGTGGGGGGGAGAGGAAGGGGAGGAGTGAAGGAGTGGAGGAGGAGGAAAGGTGGCTGGGAAAAGGATGGAAGAGGAAGAGAAGGAAAGGAGGCTGGGAAGAAGGGAGAAGGGGGGATGAAGGGATGCGGAAATGGAGAGAAGGAGTGAAGAAAGGAGGAAACGAGGCTGGGGAGGAGGAAAAGAAAGAGAAGGAGGGAGAAAAGGGAAGCTGGGGAGTTTGGAGGAAGGTGAGGAGGGAAAAAGACGCGAAGACGTAGGGACGGAGTGAGAAGAGGAAAGGAGACAGGGAAAAGGAAAGGGAGGAAGGGAGGAGAGGAGGCTGGAGAGGAAAAATGGGGAGAGGGAGTGAAGATGGAGAAGGGGAGGGACAGAGGGAGACAGTCGGAATTTAAAAGAAAAGAAGAGAGAGGAGAGACGGAGAGAGAAAAGAAGTAGAGGAAGGGAGAGAAGGAAATAAGGAAGGGATAGGAAATATGATATAAAATACCATAAGAAGTTAGACGAAACAACAAAGACATTTATACTTCTTGACTAATAGAAAGTTCAATCCACGCTTCCTATCGCTCTTGAACACTGCCTCTGCCATCTTAATGCTTACCTCTGGCTTTCTAGAAATTGTAGAATTTTTTTCTTCTTTTATCTTAAATTTTTTTTTCTTTTCTTTTTTTTTTGCTTTTTTTTCTACTTTTTTTTCCTTCCTTTATCGTTTTTTACTGCTTCATTCTCTTTTCTTTATTTTTTATTTTTTTTTTGCACAATGGATTATATATATATATTATATATATATATATATATATATATATATATATATATATATATATATATATATATATATATATATATATATATATATATGAAAATGAAACTAGCCACAAAGAGAATTTATAAAATTAAATATTTTCAATTCTCATTGTGGCGAGGTTCATTTTCATTTTTGTGTACACGTTATTGTGCTTTTGTTCATATATATATATATATATATATATATATATATATATATATATATATATATATATATATATATATATATATATATATATATAATATATATATATATATATAATATATATATATATATATATATATAATATATTGTATTTTTGTCTTACTTTATTTTTATTTAATTCTTTCATGGGAGTAATTCCTTCGATTAACATCCTTCTTACTCCTTCCTTTTTTTTTTTTTATTCTTTTTCTTCTTTTTCATCTTCTTCCTCCTCCTTATCCTCCTTCACCTCCTCCTCTTCTTCCTCTCCATCTTTCTTCTTCTTCTCCTTTTCCTCCCCATTCCCCCCCCTTTAATATTTTTCATCTTCTTCTTTTTTCTTCTCCTCCTTTTCTTCTCCATCATGACCCACTCCTCCATCTTCTTCTCTTCTCCTCCTTTTCCTCCATCATCACACTCCCTTTTCTTTTATGCTTTTGTACTAAATCGGATGTTTCGTTAAAGCAATTTTCATTAAACCAAATACGAGCAAGTAAGGGTTTAATGTTTTTATATTATAAACAGTTTCATAGTTTGGCAAATTTTACAAAATATAAGTTTACCAGAAAAAAAGACACAAATAAACGTCTAATCCATTAGAATAAAAGCTAAGAGGGGGAACTAATATTAGCCATAAAATAGTCATATTAAATAGAAAAGCATAACAAACCAGTGTAATCAATAAAAGACGACAACAATATTTTCCTCCTGGGTTAAGTTTTAGTTAGGGGCTGTTACCCTCAGCTTTAATAATTAATTCCCTCTTTTAGATACTAAGGAATGTGGCATTAAAAACGATGGCTGTTTTTTTTTTATATCACCTCCGTAAAGGTTTTATCGGGTATTTGATTATATTTTATTAAAGTTATCTCATTGGGGAAAGAGAAGGGGGAGGGGGTAGATAAAAATGGTAGATGAGGGATGGCGAGAGAGGTAGAGGGAGGTATGTGGAGAAGACGAGAAAGCGGAAGGGAGAGAGAGACAGGGAGAGGGAGGAGAGAGAGAGAGAGAGAGAGAGAGAGAGAGAGAGAGAGAGAGAGAGAGAGAGAGAGAGAGAGAGAGAGAGAGAGAGAGAGAGAGAGAGAGAGAGAGAGACAGACAGAGAAAGAGACAGAAAGAAAGAGTGAAGAGAGAAAGAAACAGATAGACAGACCTACAGGAAAAAGAAATAAACAAGGACAGAAAATAGTAAAAAGGGAATAAACTGGCAGTGCGTGAGGAAGCAAACATCAAACATAAAAGGGCAAGAAGAGTAAAGGAGAATCGTTTAAATGCGTTCTCTACACTCTGGACGAGGGGTATGGATCCTATAAAAACTCGTATATGTCTGCTTTAATGTATAGGAACCCTATTTATCCCTTACAAGGACCTCGGAGTTCCTTGGAGGCAACGAGAGTGCCTTTTTCAGAATGCAAGTATTTACACAGAATCTATTCATGTTTATAACATTCACAACCGTGTATCTCCTTTGCGAATGCATAGATTCCCGAAATATCCACCAAGTATAACATTACGGTATTGAATCGGAGGCATTTGAGACCAGAATCTGCTTCATACCAACACTTTCTGAATCTATATAAATATACATATGACCCACATAAACGTATTCGGATACAAGATGTGTATAGATTCCGTTAATATTCTTGGGCAATAACACGAGAGCATCGCGAGGGAGTTCGAGAGAGGGAGAGCGAAAGGGTCCTCTTCCTTATCAACCCTCGACGTTGCATTCAAAATAGAATATCCAGAGCCCTTTAAAGTTGCACATCTTTTCTGCGCTGGCAGGAGGTGGAGGGGGGGGGGGGGTGACGCGTCTGGGGGAGGGAAGGGAGAGGGAGGGGGCGATGGAGGGTTGAGAGCATTGGGGGTTCAGGGGGAAGATGTAAGTAAGAGAGAGAGAGAGAGAGAGAGAGAGAGAGAGAGAGAGAGAGAGAGAGAGAGAGAGAGAGAGAGAGAGAGAGAGAGAGAGAGAGAGACAGACAGACAGACAGACAGACAGACAGACAGATAGACAGAGACAGAGACAGAGACAGAGACAGAGACAGAGAGGATAAAAACAGAGGCAAGAAGAAATACATATAGCCAGACAGCCAGACTATGAAACTGAGTGACTGTGTGTGTGTGTGTCAGAGAGAGAGAGAGAGAGAGAGAGAGAGAGAGAGAGAGAGAGAGAGAGAGAGAGAGAGAGAGAGAGAGAGAGAGAGAGAGAGAGAGAGAGAGAGAGAGAGAGAGAGAGAGAGAGCAACACTTCAGCACTCAGATTTTATTGCTTTCCTTCCCTCCCCTCTCCATCTCTGTCTCATCCTCCATTTCGTGTCTAATGTGCGATCATTTCCTCACACTTGTTGAAAAGCTGTTTATGGATATTACCCATTAAAATTTATGAAGAATGACCCGTCTTTCAGCGTTATATTCTACTCTTTTATTACATCATATGATCTTAATGTGGAAGCCTCGTATATCTACTTAAGAAAAAAAGGAAAAAAAACGGTCATAAACACTTTTCATCATGCTATTCAAAATTTAATGGTTCGTCGCTGTTTCTGATAACTAATGACAAAATAATTGTGGTAGTGAATATGAATTAATATTGTGTTAAAACCAAGGAATAACAATAATAACGATGATGATGACGATTATGCTGATGACGATGACGATTACGATAATGATGATGGCGATGATGATGATGAGGATGATGAAGATGAGAATGATTATAATGACTATGACTATGACGATGACGATGGCGATGATGACAGAATAACAAAATACAGACAGTAAATAAAAATATGGATATCCCACGCCCTTCACAAATCTAGAGCACATATAGATCCACTTTCCTTTCTATTTCTGCATGGACGAACTGGAAAAGTCACCTTACGTATTCTCGACATTGGTCTCTCGTGCTGTTGTGTACATAGTTGAGTGGGTTTCGTTTGTGTGGAAAATGGGACATGCAACTGGCGTTTTAAAGTGCTTATGGCTTTTTAACCTTTCATTTTTTCCTTCTTTTGTGTGTGTGTGTGTTAGCATCGATCAGATATATAATGTAATGAATTTATTCTTTTTACATGTATCGCTTCAGCATTACTAATTATTGTAGTTGTTGATATACTGAGTATAAATATCTTTAATTTGTCTTATATTATTTGTGGATGTATTTGGGGCTACAAAGAATTTTGTGTGCGAATTGGTTAAAGGTCGAAGCACCACTTCGAAGGCATAGTGATGGTTTGGTTCGTCCGAATCGTGTGGTCGACTATTAAAAAGTGTTCGTATGTTCTGTACTCTCGACATGTGCTTGTAGGGACTCGAATCTGCTGTTGCTGTTGTTTTCTTTGTTATTTTTGTCTTTGTTGATCTCCTTGTTGTTTTGGTGGTGATGATTTTTTTCATTTTGTTTTTTGACACATATCTGATGTTCTTCAATCGTGGGAATGTCTTGAAGAGCAAAGGATGTGTCTTCCAATATTCAGGCCTATATGTATTTCTACTTTTATTTTTACCCGTTTTGTTAAATAATTCTCCTACGACGAAACGGTTTACTTTAACATCCCTGAAAATATTCACATATGGTAATATCACAGTGGATTCTTATGTCCATCACCTTTGAACACTGCTTAATGTTAGTCTATCGTGAGAACTGCCAATGTGTGAGTTGCGAAAAGAATGTGATAAAGACGAACTTGATGAGAGATGTTTTGTATCGTTTGTATTCAACGTTTATCTATTTTCCTTTTTTTCAGTTTGTTTACTTTGTATTAGTATTCATAACTCAATGAATATAAATACAGTTCCTTTTAGTGTCTGATGTCCCTTACACCTTGAACAATAACAGATAATAACGTGTAGATTCTTGTTTTATTCTTTACCATCATCTTTGTGTGTGTGTGTGTGTGTGTGTGTGTGTGTGTGTGTGTGTGTGTGTGTGTGTGTGTGTGTGTGTGTTATTTTTTGGAAAATAATTATCATAATAAAAGATTCTTTCCGCAATCAGAATCATTCCCACAATACAACTGCATCAACAGAAAAAACGGAGCCTTTTTTAACGAGGTACTTCTAGATTTTCCCTCAATTACAGTGAGGATTGGGTGGCAACACAGGTGCTCCTTCCTTCTAACTTCCTTTGTTTTCTTGGACTTCTAACACCTCTTGGTTATATTCCTTTATTTGTTTGTTTGTTTGTTGTTTTTCTTCTGTCGTGCTTCTTTTATGGTGTTCTATTTCATGCTTATTTTATGGTTTTCTGTTCTCGTATTTATCATTTAACTTTTTCTCCGTTTCTTCTTACGTTTCTTCCTTTCGCTCTCGCTTCTTCACTACCTATCTTTTCGTCCTCTATATTGATTTCTCTCCATCCACATTCCCTCTTTTATCTATCTTTTTCTCCTATCAACTTTCCTATGCATCTACCTTCGTAAATACCTTTTTTTGCCCTTCTCCCATTGTCCTTCTTTCCTTTTCCATGTACTATTTCTTATCCATCCCTTCCTCTACTTACCATTCTTGCCCTTTTCTTCCATCCTCTTATTTTCTCCTCTTCTTCCCATCCATTTCCATTTGTTTACTCTCTTTTTTCAATGCTATTTCCATCTTTCTCGGCTACTTCCATCCCCATCCCATTCCATCCTTCTCTCCTGTCTTTTACCAGTCTCTCTTTATCTTCCCGTTTATCCATCAATTGCTCTCCTCTCCTTCCTACCGAATTATCTTTTTTTCTTGATTCTCTTTTATCATACTTTCTCTCACATCTACTTCCGTCCGCTTCTCTTTCCATCCTCTTCTACTGTCTTGTATCCTCTTTTCTCCTTTACTGTCTTTTATTCTCTTCTCCCTCTCTTCCCGTTTATCCCTCTTTCCCTCTTATCTACTTCCGCCCGCTTCCCTTTCCATCCTTCTCTCCTTTATCTTCTACTGTCTTTTATTTTCTTCTCCCTCTTTTCCCATTTATCCCTCTCTCTCATCTACTTCCGCCCGCTTCCTTTCCATCCTTCTCTCCTTTCTCTTTACTGTTTTTATTTCTTCTCCCTCTCTTCCGTTTTCCCTCTTTCTCATCCCATCTCCTCTCTCCTCCTATCTTTATTCTCTTCTCCCCTTCCCGCCCGTTTATCCTCTTTTCTATCATCATGCTTTCCTCTCTTCCGCTCTCTCCTCTACTATCTTTTATTCTCTTCTCCCTCTCTTCCCGTTTACCCGTTATCCTCTTTTCTCATCATCCCCATCCTCCTCTCTCCTCTATCTTTTATTCTCTTCTCTCTTCCCGTTTATCCCTCTTTTCTCATCATCCCGCGAAAGGAGTCGATCGTAATACATATTCTATCGAGACTCTGCATTCTCCTCCTGAACAGACATTCGCTTCTAAATCAAGTTACCTCTTCCGCAAACGAAGAAATTGGATTTGTGCTCCTCTTCCTTCGTTCTCATCTCCTTATTTCTGTTCTCTCTCTTCCTTTTGGTGTTATTCGTTGCTGCTTTTGTTTGGGGGGTGTTTTTTTGGGGTACTCTTTCAGCCTGGGTTCTTACTTTTTTGTTGTTGTTGTTTTTGCTTTTTGGGTCTGTGTTGCTGTCTTATTCTCTTTTATTTTATTTCTATTTTTTTTTTACTTCCTTACTCTCCTTCACTCCCTTCTTTTCGCCTGTTCTCTTTCCTCTTGCTTTTTCTCTTACTCTTCCTCCCATCCTTGCTTTTTATTCTCCTTCGCCCTTCCTTTTCTTTGTCTCTTTTCCTTCCCTCTTAATATCCCTCCACACTTATTTTCCACCAATTTCACTTTCCCTCTCCTCTCCCTCTTCTCTTTGTCCAATCCTCTCTACTTCCCTCTGTTTTCTCCCTTCCATCCCTTTCTCTTCCTCCATTCTCTCGTCCCTCTTCCTCTTTTTTTGCCCCATTTCCCTTCCCCTTTCCCCCTTCCTCCCAAAGGAATTCAATGGAATAAACATTACCGCCATCTCTCGCTTGTATCACTCTGGGCTCGGTACCTCCTACTCGTTGTCTCTGTGTTATCTGGTGTTGGCGATGGTGTTGGGTTTTGGTATCTTTTCCTGATTACGTTTGGTAGTCGCATTTGTGGTTTGTGTTACTTTTTTTGTCTTTTTTATTTTTTTTCCTTGTTTCATTTATTCATTTTTTTTTCGTTTCCCTCTTTCGCAGTTTCTTTTGTATCCATTCTATCCTCTTCTTCTGTGCTCTCTTTCAGCTTCGTTACTCTTTTAGTCTTTTAGCCTATTTTTCCTTACTTCTTTCATTTTCTTCTTTCGACTCTTTTTCTTGAATCACCACTATCATCGTCCTCTTCCTCTCCTTCTTCCTTTTATTCCTTATCTTCATCCTCCTATTCGTATTCCTCTTCCTCCTCCTTTTTTCCTTCGCCTTCTCCTCCTCTCCTCCTCCTTCTTCTTCTTCTTCTTCTTCCTTCTTCTTCTTCTTCTTCTTCTTCTTCCTCTCCTCCTCCCTCCTCCTCCTCTCTCTCCTCCTCCTCCTCTCCTCTCCTCTCCTCTCCCTCTCCTCCCTCTCCTCCCCTCCTCTCCCTCTCCTCTTCTCTTCCTCTTTCTCTACCTCTTCCTCTTCCCCCTGGCTGAGAACAACACCTCTGCCACATACTCCAGCCGACACAGCTCCCCACTCTCGCCCACAAAACCCCCGGGCGAGTTTTTGACGGGCGGGAGGCCGGGTTGACGGGACTTGGGTGAAGGAGGTGGAGAGAAAGGGGGAGTGGAGAGGGAGAAGGGAAGGAGGTGGAGAGAGTTGAGCGGAGAGGGGAGGAAGAGGCGGGGAAAGGGGGAGGGAGAGGGGGAGGAGAGGAGGTGGAGAAGGGGGAGTGAGGAGGAAGAAGGAAAGGAGGTGGAGAGGGGGAGGATAGAAGGTGGGGAAGGGAATGGAGAGGGAGAAGGAAGAGGTGGAGAGGGGGAGGGAAAGGAGGTGGGGAGAGAGCGAGTGGAGAGGGAAAAGGAAAGGAGGTGGAGAGAGTGGAGCGGAGAATGGGAGGAGAGGAGGTGGGAGAGGGAGATGGAAAGGAGGTAGAGGGAGAAGGGAGGAGGTGGAGAGAGTGGAGTGGAGAGGGAGAAGGAGAGGAGGTGGAGAAAGAGGCGGAAGGAATTGGAGAGGGGGAGGAAAGGAGGTGTAGAGAGAGAGAGGGAGTATGTGAAGGAGGTATAGGAAAGAGGTGGGGAGAGGCGCAATTTATATGGAGGAGGAACAGAAGGTAAAGAGAGGAGCTGTGTGAAGGAGAAGAGGAAATGAGAAGGAAACGTGCAAATTTTGTGAAGGAGGTGAAGAAAGAGAGTGAGTAGGAGAGGAAAAGGGGAGAAAAAGCGCGAGTTTTGGTAAAGAAGGTGGAGAAAGGAGAAGGAGAGAGATGAAAGGGAGAGGAAAGGAATGAAGAAAGAGGAGTGGTAGAGAAAGGAAAGTGGAGCATAGAGGTGAAGAAGAAAGTGATAAGAAGGGAGTAAGGAGTTAGAGGAAAGATGGAGGAAATATGAAGATAAAATAACAGAAGAAGCAAGAACTAACGAAAGGTAGGGAAGGTAGAAGAAGAGGGTGATAGGAATGAAGAGACGGAGAAAAGTGGGACGTAGGCAAAGGAGGAGGAGCGGAGGGGATAAAGAGAAAGGAGAGAGAGAGATGAAATAGGATATGGAGAAAATTGAGAAGGAAATGAGAATATAAGCAGGAGTAATAAATTGGATCATTACTAAGTGGAAAAATGAGGAAAGAAAGAATAGATAAACAAAATAGGAGAAAGACAAGAAAGAAGAAATGGGTGGAAAAGTAGTACGAAACAGAAAGAGAGAGAAAGACGGAAAGGCGAGATGAAAGAAATACATTGGGAAAGGAATAGAGGAAGAAGAAAAAGCAGAGAGCAGAAACAAAACGAGTGGAAGCAGGAGAG
>NW_020869328.1:344945-347445 GCF_003789085.1 Penaeus vannamei | reverse complement strand
TATTACTACTATTCTTATCATTATTATCATTGTTGTTGTTGTTGCGGTCGTAAATATTATTGATATTATCAGCAGGCCTATTTATCATTATCATTATTGTTATTATTATTATATTATTATTATATTTATTATTATTATTATTATTATTATTATTATTATTATTATTATTATTATTATTATTATTATTATTATTATTATCATTATTATCATTATCATCATATACTACTATATTATCATTATTATCACCGTTATCGTTTATAGTGATACTATCATTTTTACAATATTAATTATCATCAATACTATTATTATTTTCATTATCAATATTCACCTTCCCAGTTTTTTCTTATTCACAATCATTAATATAACAACTTTCATTATCACTATGATTAGTATTCCTCTTATATTAGTGATATTACCTGCACTGTCACTATTCAGTATAATCGTATCGATTTTTATCATCAATATTATAATAATCATAGCCATCACCTCCACCAACGTCACCAGCATCCTTACCAATATCATTATCATATGAATCATTTTCATCACCATCATTATCATCGCAATCATAACCTTTCTTGTTCTTATTCTAATCATCATCATTATTTACAATCATACTATTATCTTCACTGTCACTATCACCGTTAACGATATCACTATCAAGACTATGATGCAACACCAAAGCAAAGGTCAGCTTTACTTCATTTCACAAATTCATTTCTGATGATATATGTTGCAGTCTTCTCTCCCCCCCCCCCCACTCACACACCTCCCCTCTCCCCCCTCCCCGCTATGCTTAAAGAGGTATGTTCTCATTTGCATATTCACACGAGACATATTTTGTTCTGTGAAAAGAGAAAGGAGAAGAGTTGTTGTTATGGTACAATTATTCTGGTGTTCTTCCAAGATACGTAAGGAAGAGGAATAGTTGTTGCTATAGAGTAATTGTTTGTTTTAGTTTACTATCTTGGATAAGATGTGGAGGTGGAGGAACTATTGTCTCGGGGGTTGGTGGGGTGTGGGGTAGAGGTGGGGGGGTCTTTTAAGTCTCTACTCGTACTTAGCCTTGAGGATGGTATGTTTCATCAAAAAAAAGTATTCATCTATTTTTGTTGCTGTTTGCAAAGTTGATATTTTTTATAGTTCCTCTATTGTTTATTCACTATACCGTTTAATAGTATGCTAAATATTTTGTTGCATATCATTACTATTACTCCAGTCATATGCACAAATACACACACACACACACACACACACACACACACACACACACACACACACACACACACACACACACACACACACACACACACACACACACACACACACACACACACACAAACACACACACACACACACACACAAACTCCTTATTCTCCTTTTCATATGATCCCTATGGAATCTGTGTATAAAAGCCAATATCCTTTCCTCACAAACTCAAATTTAGTCTTTCCATATTCACGAGTTGCACTGTCAACAAAAGTACAAAGGGATGAATATGTAAATCTGATACTAAACATGTATTATTCCAGCTCAGTAATATTTTTTCTTTTTTTTTAATGTTTAAGTAATTTGAGGATGAGGATGGGGGAAAAGACAATGATCATAAACAATAGACACTGATAATGAGAGTGCAGATGAAGATAGTGACTATATCTTAACACCAAAATATTACTATTATTCATAATACTAATCGTGCAAATCAGTAATACCATTCATCATAATGGGTATTGTTATAATTCCTATTAAAGAGTGAGAATACGATGATGTTAATGATGATGATGATTATGATGATGATGATGGTGATGATTATAATGATGGTGATGTCAATGATGATAACGATGATGATACTAAGAATATTAGAGTAAATAACAACGATGACGGTAAGGATCACATCTGATAAGAAATATAATAATATCAATGGTAAGTAAAATAAAGTAATAATGATAATGATAATGGTAATAACAATGATAATAACTACAACAGTAATGACAATAGCAATGGCAGTAGCGATTATAACAAAGATATCAATGACTATAACAATAAGAGTCATCCTAAGGATAACAATAATAATAATAATAACAAAAGTGGTGACAATACTTACAATAAAAAGAAATAAAACAACAAGAATACTAATAACGATGATATTGACAATGATAGTAGTAGTAGTAAGAGTAGTAGTAAGGATTACAACAACAACAACAACAGCAATAATAAAAATGATAATGATAATGACTACCACTAATTATGATAATATTATCATTTGTAGTAGTAATAATGATAGTAATGATAACATCATTATTACATATAGTAATTATAGTAGTAATAATGATAATTATAATAATAATAACAATAATAGTGATAATGATGATAATGTTAATTATGATAATAATACACAGTTCATTTTTGCCAAACCCTTAACAACATTCCCCATAGCAACTCTGAATGAACAGCTCATATACAAAATGAATCAACACTGAGACAAATAAGTCAGAGGCGATTG
>NW_020869328.1:329945-339945 GCF_003789085.1 Penaeus vannamei | reverse complement strand
GTAGAGATATAAGAAATGTATAGACGAGATATGTATAAACGATGTATAGACGCAGAGTATATACGTGATGAGGAAGGATGGAGATGGAAGAACAAGAGATGTATAAGAAAAGCTGAAGTGTAGATGAAGTGTGAAGGAGAGAAATGGGTATAGGTTCCGTATCCAAAGAGGAAATTGGGAAAATAAAGAAAGGAAGAGAGAGGAAAGACTGGAAGATAGTAGAATGAAAAAAAAATCGCTGCAAATGGAAGAGAATAGATAAAGAACAAAGAACATGAAGAACACAGGAACCTCCCCCGTTGTTCTCGCAATCTTACCACATCTACGCTTAATCAAGAACCTTCGCGAAAAATTGTTTTCTTAAAGAATAACGATAAACAAAGACGACGAAAATTTCTGAAGAATGAAGAAGAAAAAGGGAAAGACAGAAGATTACACCTTGTCCTTCAACTCTACCCCCCCCCCCCCAACTCCCTATCCCAATCTCTCCCGGCCGCGTTCCTTGTCACATCCAACTATGGATTATGAGGGCGTTAGTAAACAATGAAACACATACACACATATCCAAGCCATAACAGTTAAAACGAGACACGAGCCCTTGTATCCATGGGAGTCAACTACGAAGCCTTGTGATTTGCTTCAGCCGAAACGTCGACTGTACTTCCGTCTCTCTCTCTCTGTCTCGTTCTCTCGCTCTCGCTCTCTCTCTCCCTCTCTATCTATCTGTATGTCTGTCTGTCTGCTAATCTCTCTCTCTCTCTATCTATCTATCTGTCTGCCAAGCTCTCTATCTCTCCCTTCCTCTTTCTTCCCTTACCTCTTTCACACACTAGAACGTTTTATCAAGCACTTATCACCAACAGACTAATTGAGTCGTCTGACCTCTACTCTTAAGAGGTCAAAACCGAGACATATCCCAAGGCAATACATCCGTCCCCGGCGCGGCGAAATATCCACCTTACGGCGGGGTATTTTAAGGGTGACATTCATTTGCATGGGACGTGTTAGAGGGACGTTTGTTAGGACGAAAGCACCGCAGAGGCTTTGTTTGTGAGAGCCCCACGTCACGTCATGGGTTGTTAGCAGGGGCTTATGTGCGACGCGCTTGTTAACTTACGAGTAACTGTTCCCTGGGAATTTGTTGCTGACTGGTAATTTGAGAATGATTGCTGGGAATGTGCTGTTGTTGTTTTTGTCTCGTTCTTTCTTGTTCGTGATCGTGGACGGTTTGAATGGTTGGCTAGTTATAAAGATAATTTCACTTCATGACCATTTTTGTATCGTTATATTAATTCCACACGCGCTAAGGTTATATTGTATTTGATTTTCTTATACTTTCTCTTCAGAATAGAATCATCAATAGTCATTATTACCATTTTTACTATTCCATTATCATATATACTACCTATACAATCTCTGCTGATATGCCGCAAATGCTCAAACCAATAGCATACTTACGAACGGTGGAAAGTATGTGAATAGGCAATCGTCACTGACCTGAAAAAATAGAAATATAAACTAGATTAGACAGAGAATTCTATTAGAGGGAGTAGTTCAATTTTGCGATATCTGTTGTTCCCGTGATCATAACAGTGATATTCAGAAACGTTATTATTACACTTGTCTCTATGACGTTTGCAAGCACACACGTAAATACGAGGATGTTTGTGCATACACACACGCGAGCACACACACACACACACACACACACACAGTATATATATATATATATATATATATATATATATAATATATATATATATATATATATATATATATATATATATATATATATAATATATATATATATATATATATATATATATATATATATATATATATATATATATATTTATATATATATATACATATACATACCATTACTTATACATAAACACACACACGTACTTTTGCATATACTGATACATTAGAACTTTGTTATTTATGTTAATATTAATCTGTTTCATTGAAATGACAATATTACCATAAAAATAATAAATCATCTGATGAAATGAGCAAACGGGATTAATTAGAAGTATTTTTTCCATATAAATTAGTGCAATACATTATCATCTGATTAGTGAAAAAAACATTAGCATAATATCATTCAAAATGGAATCCGACAAAAATATTTTATTCGTCTCCTAAACCCAAAGCTTCCTTTCGAATCCGGAAAGGAAGACTTTTTTTGCTACTCTAATATAAATGATAATGGTAAAGATTATTGTATCATGGCGACTATTATGGGGAATATGGTGATGGTGGGTGTGATGATCGTAGCGGCGATGGTGGTTTCGGTGGTGGTGGTGGTTGTGGTAAACGAGGAGGAGGAGGAGGAGGAAGAAGAAGAGGAGGAGAGGAGGGGAGGAGGAGGAGGAGGAGGAGGAGGCAGAGGAGGAGGAGCCTGAGGAGGAGGAGGATGAAAAAGAAAAGAAAGAGAAAAGGAGGAGGGGGAGGAAGAGGGAGAAGGAGGAAGAAGAAAAAGAAGAGAAAGAGGAGGAGGAAGAAGAAGAAGAAGCGAAAGAGGAGAACGAGGACAAAGTAGAAGAAGAATGGAGGGAGAAGGAGGAGGAGGAGGTAGGTGAGAGGAGGTAGCTTTGTTTGACGATGATGATGATGCTGTTGATGATGATGGTGAGGTTAAGGACAAGGATGAGAATGGAGATGAGGATGAAGGAGAAATATAAAGTAGAAAAAAATAACAGCAACACCTGTGACAAATATGAAGAGGAAATAAATAAATGAAAAATAATAAATAAAAATAAAGATGGTAAATAACAATTATAATAATAATAATGAGAAGTAGTTTCTCCAACACCAGAGGCCATTTAATAACCTTATTGCCCATCATGTTTGTCTTTTCCTTTTTATCTCAATCTCCATCTCGAGTCAAGATTCGGGAGATCAATCTCTCCCCATCTCTTCACGGAAATAACAATATGATCAGACAGAAAATATGATAAATTGAATTCCTCAGTAAAGTATATTTCGCTCAGGGGCCGACTATAGACTGTTTGGGCGAAAGGGTGAGCGATAAAGGAGGGAGGAGAAAGGAGGTGGGGAAGGAAGGATGGAGAAGGAAGGGGGAGGAAGAAGGTGAGAGGGAGGGAAGGATGTAGAGGGAGAAAGAAGAGAAAGGAAGGGTAGGGAGGAGAAGGAGGGAGATAGGTGGGAAGGAGAGAGAGGGAGAGATAGATAGATAGATAAGAGAAGGTAGTGGAGGGGAAGAGGAAGCGAGAAGAGATAGAGAGGAAGACACAGAGAAAGAAGGAAGAAAAATAAAACTATTAAAAATGAATAAACAAATTCTCCCAGAGGTGAAAACAAGAGAAGAGAAACGAGTCCAAAAGGAAAAGAGAGGAGAGGAGAGAGAGAGCCCCTCCCCCCCCCCCAAGCCACCATAGGCACAACCAAAACAAAACCTTATTCAATTTCCACTCCCTCGGCCTCTTCAACAATAACTTTAAAGCAGAGATCGGAAAGTTGACATGGGGGCGGGCGAGGAAGGGGGGGGGGGGGGGAACCTCTGATCACCAAACCTTATCAGAACCTCTACTAAGACTCAGAGGGGTTCTCTTTTCTTCCTCGATTTCTTATATTTTTTACTTTCTTCTTCTTCTTCTTTATCCTTTTGGTTAATTTCCCCTCGTATGCCCCTTCCCCCCCATATTCGTTTAGTTTAATTCCCTCACTTTTACTATTTATATTTTCTGTTTTCCATTTTTATTTCCTTACGACGAACGATTTTATTTTTTCTTTTTTCTTTTTTTCTCCCTTTCCTTTTTCATTATTTTCCTTTCATTGTTTCATTCAATTCCTTTTCTTCTACTGTTTATATTTTCTGTAATTTTTCCATTCTACGTTATCTATTTTTTTTTTTTTTTACTTCCTTTCTCCTTTTCCTTTTAAAATTATAATTATTCTACTTTCTTCGTGTACTTCCTTCCCCTTCCTTTCATTCAAAGTCCACCCTCGCTCTCTTTCTTTTCCCTTCTCTTTTCCTAGTTCCTAATTACGTTTTCTCCCTTATCCTTCTATTCCCCGTTCTTCCCTTTTGCCACTTTCTTTACTTTGTTCTTTCCACTCTCCGAATTCCACTTTTTTCGTCTTTCTCATGTTCCCTATCCATTTTCTCTTCTCTCTTAACTTTTCTCTCCTCTCATTCTTTTTCCTTCCCTCCCTAACAGTTTGTTTTTATCATTTTTATCTCTTTTTTTATTTACCTTTTCTTTCTTTCTTTCTTTCTTTTTTTTTTTGGGGGGGCAATTTTCTGTTATGATTTCTTTTGTTATTTTCCTGCGAGTCTGGCCACTAGATGTCGATCTAAGATTTATTAAATGGCTTAGAAACTTTAAATTACGTTTGCAGAAGCATTTTTCTTCTATCTTTTTTTTTCGTTTTTTTTTTTTCTTTCTTTTTATGGGAGGGTGGGTTGCGTGGCCCATACATCTACTATATATGCATTAGATTAGGTGCCAAACTTTTAAAAACTTTGTAGAAATGGAATATCTGACCGGCAGCATTATAGAGGTTTTCTATAAAGGAGCCAGAAATTTGAAATTCCGATTTCGTAAGCACTTAACTTTTTCATGTGATGTTGCTGAAGGAAGAAGAAAAAAAAATGAAAAAACGTTTTAATTTCAATTTCCATTTCATCCCAGCGTGTATATACTTGTTTTATCAGTTATGATAGAAAATGATAAGGCTTCTCTAACCTTTTATTTTTAATTTTAATTAAACGCCCACATTTAATTGATTCTGCAAGTCATACAGAGTGCAATGAGAGTTCAGTTTTAAATTTACCTGCACAGGGAACGCGGAGCAAATATGATATGGTATGGCACCATATGACACACACACACACACACACACACACACACACACACACACACACACACACACACACACACACACACACACACACACACACACACACACACACACACACACACATGTATGTGTGTGTGTGTGTGTGTGTGTGTGTGTGTGTGTGTGTGTGTGTGTGTGTGTGTGTGTGTGTGTGTGTGTGTGTGTGCACCCGCTTAAGCATGAAAATTCAGAGAAAAAATAGTCCATGTGCTCGTTAACACACAAACACAATCACCAAGTAACACTCTGACACCCAAATGAAACCCAAAGACCGGACGCCCACGAAGCAAAGAGGAAAACGAAGCGAAACTGAGACAAACGCAGCGACGGACACAGAAAACGAGAAAGTGAGGGACGCTTTTCTTGGGCCACTCTTGCACGGCTTGATTGCAAGGGGAAAGTTGCAGACACGGGACGAACAGGCGAAGAAAGTGATGCAATTCAGCCCCTCGTTGCAAGAAAGGGCGGAGACGGTGTGGCTGAGTCGAATCACAGTGGTAAAAAGGAATTACAAAAATTGTCTAAAGTAGATATACACCTTTTTTTAGCATCTGATGCAGAGGGGATATATTAGAGATGAGGATGAGGATGAGGATGGTGATGATGATGATAAGAATGAGGATGGTGATGATGATGATGATGAAAATGAGGATGGTGATGATGCGATGATGATGATGATGATGATGATGATGATGATGATGATGATGGTAATGATGGTGCTGCCGATGAGGAGGAGGAGGAAGAGGAAGAGGAGGTGAATTCGAAATATGCCGCTGGTATTTCTGGTCAAAGATAAATAAACATAAAATTCCGTAATTTATAAAAGCCCTTTTTCCACTTTCTCCTAACTCTTTGCGTTTTTGTTACCTAGATAATTTTCTTACTTTCTCTCTCTCATCTTCTTTCCCTTATTTTCCCTCTCTTCTTCCTATACTTTCACATTTCCCCCCATCGTTTTGTTACAATCATTTTCATTTATACATCTAGTTGTCTCGCTATGTAATGTATTTAAAGCTTTTGATGTGAATGTATTTATCTTGTTTTTTATTTTTTCCCTCCTACTTCTTCCTTTTCTTCTCCTCCTCTTTCTCCTCCTTTCCCTTCTATGTCTTCTTCTTCTTCTTCTCCTCCTCCTCCTCTTTCTCCTCCTTTCCCTTCAATGTCTTCTTCTTCTTCTTCTTCTTCTTCTTCATCATCATCATCATCATCATCATCATCATCATCATCATCATCATCATCATCATCATCATCATCATCATCATCATCAACATCATCATCATCATCTTCTTCTCCTCCTCCTCCTCTTCCTTCTCTTCCACATCCTCTTCCACCTTCTCCACCTCCTCTTCCTCATCTACTTCTTCTCCCATTTTTCTCCGTCTCTTTATCTTTATCCTCATTCGTCTTCGCCTGTGCCTCACCCAAATTGCAGATCCATCTTCATTTTTTCTTCTTCTTCTTCTTCCTCTCTTTTTTTTATTACTGAAGCGGCCTTTGACAGCTTATTTTCGTGCGCCACTCTTTTGCAGGATTCGACCCAAAACTTCGACTCCTCAAATATTTTGCGAATAAAAATGAATGAAAATAAACAACTAAACAAATAAAAAATGAGTAAACAAGAAAAGACACGATGATTTTCATTCGTGTGCGTTTTATGAAATGTCTTATTGACAGCCGAAGTAGTGGTGTTTTTGCACTGAATCGAGAGAGAGAAAGATGGGAGGATTGGGTGGTGGTAGAGGGAGGGGGAGGGGACTGAACGAGAGGGAGGGGGTGGTGGAAGGAGGGGGGGATGGGGACTAACGAGAGGAAGAGGGAGGGTGGGTAAAGACTGAGAGATAGAGGCGAGGGAGAGGGAGAAACAGAGAGGCAAAGGGAGACAGGAGAGATGCAGCGAGAATGGGAAGAGAGAGAGGGAAAGAGAGACAGAGAGAGCGAGCGAAAAGAGAGAGAGAGAGAGCGAGAGAGAGAGAGAGAGAGAGAGAGAGAGAGAGAGAGAGAGAGAGAGAGAGAGAGAGAGAGAGAGAGAGAGAGAGAGAGAGAGAGAGAGAGAGAGAGAGAGAGAGAGAAGAGAAGAGAAAGAGAGACAGACAGACAGACAGAAGACAAAAGGAAAAAAATGAGATCAGAAATTAAAAAGAGAGAGAGAAAAAATAAAATCATAAATCCCGAGAATGAATAAAGAATAAGAAAAAAGGTACATATCCGCACAGCCCCATTATAATGCACGCCAAAGCACAATCCACGGCTTGTCTCCACGCTTCCCCTCGGCCTAGTGAAATCCAGTGCTACCCTTTGTGAGGATATTGGGAGTCAACGGTGTCCTGGGGGGATCGGGGGGGTAGGGTGGGGAGGGGGGTCTGTTCTGAACCCATTTTTGTCAGGATATTGGATCTTTTCTGGTAAATATTGTGTCTTTGGGGAATCCGCGCAGTGGCACAAGAAACCGCATTTCTCTTGAAAGTAAGAATTCGCCATTTTATTTGGTAGCACAAACAACCTTCGATTGGTTGCTTTGTTTTTTATTGTTATTTTTACTGTTGTTATTTTCAGGTTTCAACTGTTTTATCAACTGTTTCTATATTCTTTGTCGTCATTTTTTGTGGTTGTTTGTTAGTATTGTAATAGCAGGATATAGGAAGAAATGAAGAAAAAAAGAATTTTACCTTTCCTGGAAAAAAAAACACAATCTCTACCTACGCTACACCTGTACCTGGAAGCCCACAGCAGTGAGTTTCAATACAGATACTTGAAGCCCCATTCGCTTTCTCCTTTATTGTCGTTTATTGTTCCTATTCTGCCCGTGAACCCCAACCCTTTTCGCATTACACCTCTACAGTAATTATAACCCACGCAATCTCCCTAACAATAGCACACCTGCATAAAAAGTAAAAAATCTAATCCTTTTAGAAAGTAAAAATAAAATCTTGTTCCTTGTCCCACTCACTCCCTTCATTTCTCTGCCACTCCTGTGCAGGTGTTGACATCGAGAGGAAAACCAAGAGAGGAAAAGATCGATATAGTATCTGACCTTTATCTCTACCCCCCCCCCTCTCCTCCGTCTCCTTCCCCCACCCACCTTCTGCCCATCCACTGTAAATCCTTAATTCCGTGATTAATTGATTTCTGCCTCACATGTCTTCGTCTTACACTCTTTCCTCTTCGTGTCTTCTATATTTTCGTTCTTTTCTATCTTTTTATCTGTCCATCTTTATGTCTGTCTGTTTGTCTGCTTGTCTATCTGTTTGCTTGCCCGCCTGCCTGTCTGTCTCTCCTCACTTCCGTCTCTCCCTTTTAACTCTATCCCTCTTTCCCTTCCTCTTTCTTCTCCAATTAACTCTCCCTCCCTCCCTCCCTTTTCCTTTCCCTCCCTCTTCTCCCTTCCTCGTTCCCTCTCCCTTGCTCTCCCTTGCTCCCTCCCTCTCCCCTTCCTCTCTCCCTCCTTCCTCTTTCCTCCCTCCCTCCTTCCCTCTTTCCTCCCTCTCTCCGTCTTTTCCTCCCTCCCTCGCTCTCCCCCCTTTCCTCCCTCGACCCTCAAGCAATGGAAGCTAACACGGGCCCTTTTATCTCTTTTGTTTGCGGTTTCTGTCTACTTTCTCTCTGGTTACTAATTTTCCTCTTGCTGCTAATCCCTTCTGTGAGTTTTGCTATTTTATTAAATTACTTATCTTCTAGTTCATTTTTTATTCGCGTAATAATGTATTCAGTCATTCGTTCATTTTATTGTTTTGTGAGAATAATGATAATTATCATTATTATCAGTGGTACCGCCATTTATATGTAATTTTCTGTTTTGACATCTGAAATTAATACTATTAGTGTTATTTTTCATCTTTTCATAATATATTTTTTCACCTCATATCCCCCTTTTTCTTGGAAATACACCCGTTTGTTTACACTTCCTTCTCCCTACCCTATTTTCTCCCCCCTCTCGCTCTCTCCTCAACCCATCACCTCATCCCTCTCCTCCCCATCCCTCCTCCCATCCCTTCCCTCCTCAACCTTCTTCTTCTTTCTCTTCCTCTCCTTTTCTCTCATCCTTATCCTCATTTTCCCAGCCATCCATTCTTAAACTCTCTCCCTATCCCATCCCTATCTATCACTCCTTTTCTCCTTCTCCATCGTTATCTGTTTCTTCTCCTCTGTTCCCTCTCCTTTCTCCACTCCAACTTCTCGTATAACCCCTCTTCTTTCTCTACCTTTTTCTACCCCTTTGCGTCCCCTCTTCTATCCCTTCTACTTTTCTCCTTCCTCATCATTTGCCTTTCACCCCATACATTCCTCTCACGCCTTACCCCCCCCCTCTTTCTGTCCTCCTCCCTTCCTCTCCCTCTCTCCCTACTCCTTCCACTTTTCTCCTTCTCCCTAATCATTACCCTTCTCAACCCAGACAACCCTCTTACCCCTTTTCCCTCCTCCCATCATCCCACATCCCTTCCTTCCCTCTCTTCCCATTCCTCTCTCCTCCCGTACATTCCTCTTACCCTTTTCCTCCCTTCCCCTATACCCACCCCACCCCTCCTCTCTTCCCTCCCCTTCCTTCCCCCTTCCCACTTCCCTTCCCCTTCCCCCTTTTTCCTACTCTTCCCATCCCTTTCCCCTTCCTTCTACCCCCCCTTCCCTTTCCTCCCTTCCCTCTTCCCACCCATTCCCTTTCCCCTCTTCCAAACCTTCCCCTTCCCGTTCTTCCCAATCACTTCCCTTACCCTTCTTCACACTCCTTCACCTTCCTACCTTTTTCCCCTTCCTACCCACCCCTTCCCCTTCCTACCCCACCCCAACCCTTCCCCTGCCTTAGCCCATCTGTGCATAATACACAAACAGACGACAAAAGGGAACAAACGCCCTCCTCTGTTGAATAAGATCGTGTATAAGGTCAGACTACCATACGGCGTCCCACGGTTATTTTCCATCCTGGTAAACTTCCTTGGGTCTCTCCTGACGAATTACGCACATCGCTTGCTCCCACTAATTAAGACTTCTTCTTCTTCTTCTTCTTCTTCCTCTTCGTCTTCTTCCTCTTCGTCTTCTTTCTTGTTCTTCTTTCTTTCATTTCTTCTTTTTTTCTTGTTCTTCTTTATTTTTGATCTTGTTATTATATTGCTTCTGCTTCTTCTTTCGTCTTCGTCTT
>NW_020869328.1:317861-319231 GCF_003789085.1 Penaeus vannamei | reverse complement strand
TGAAAGAGAGGGGAAGAAGAGAGAAAGAAAATGGACAAGAAAGAAAAAGCGATTGGGTGAGGGTGAGAAGAAGAAGAGAGAGAGAAGTTGAATAAGGAAGAAAAAGCGATTGATTGAGGGAGAGGGGAAGAAGAGAGAAGGAGATGGGTAAGGAAGAAAAGGCGACTGGGTGAGGGAGAGCGAAAGAAGAGAGAGAGATAAAAAAAAGATTAATAAGGAAGAAAAAGCTATTGGGTGAGGAGAGGGAAAAAAGAGAGAAAGAAAGAGACTGATAAGCGAGACAAGAAAAAAGAGGACTGGGTGGAGGAAGTGAAAGGAGAAAGAAGATAGATAAGTGAAGCAATAAGGAAAAAAAAAGTTAGACAGAAGAAAATAAGTCGAGCGATCGAGAAATACAGAGGATATTGACGTCAGAAAGAGAAAATTAGAAGAAATGTGCTTATATTTTTGTTTCAGCTATGAACTGCAATGTCAACGCAGTATCATACATAAAAGTATATTTATATACGTATATATATATGTATACATACACACACACACACACACACACACACGTGGCCTTCGGCATATTCGCGTGTTTTCTTGTTCTTCCCTTCGTTGTCCTTGTTGCACACACACAGACGCACACACACACACACACACACACACACACACACACACACACACACACACACACACACACACACACACACACACACACAGACACATACATTACATACACTGCATACTTATCTTGAGTGTGTATAAGTATAAAGTATCTATACCTGAATCACATACATATATAGAGAACCTGTACTAGAAAAGAAAGAAAGGAAGAAAAGCATATCTCAAATTATTTACCTTTTCCTAACCTGATATCCTCTCAGCATCTATCCTCTTTCTTGAGCGACATCTTACTCCATGCTACAAGGCCCTAATTCCGTCTCGTCTTCACAAGCCAAGGCACTTAGACGTCTTTAAATCATTCCATCTTACTTCCAGAAGTTTCCTTCCTTCTTCTCCGTGCCTGTTCCTCCTCCACTGTTTTTGCTTCTCTTCTTTCTCTCTCTCTCTATCTTTATCTCTCCCTCTCTCTTTCTATCTCACTCACTCACTTTCTCTCTTTCTCTCTCTCTCTCTCTCTCTTCTCTCTCACTCTCTCTCTCTCTCTCTCTCTCTCTCTCTCTCTCTCTCTCTCTCTCTCTCTCTCTCTCTCTCTCTCTCTCTCTCTCTCTCTCTCTCTCTCTCTCTCTCTCTCTCTCTCTCTCTCTCTCTCTCTCTCTCTCTCTCTCTCTCTCTCTCTCTCTCTCTCTATATATATATATATATATATATATATATATATATATATATATATATATATCACTCACTCACTAACTCACTTCTCTCTC
>NW_020869328.1:300361-312861 GCF_003789085.1 Penaeus vannamei | reverse complement strand
TTTCTAAATTTCGTTGAATTATATTTTCGTTAGATTATGCTATGTAATAATAGATTTGTAATTTGTATCGAAATAGCTGAAGAGGTTTTTAAATATGTATCAAGACGGATTTTATTTATACACACAAACACTCAGACACACACACACACACACACACACACACACACACACACACACACACACACACACACACACACACAACACAAACACACACCATCACACACAAAAACGCTCGTACACACACGCACTCTCACACACACAAACGCACACACACATACATTGACACACACACGCACTCTCACACACACAAACACACAAACGCACATACACACACACCCTCTCTCTCACACACACAATGACACACACACGTATTGACACACACACACACACACACACACACACACAAACACACAGTCCCACACACACACACACAAACACACAGTCCCACACACACATTGACACACACACAAACACACAGTCCCACAACACACACATACAAAACACACAGTCCCACACACTTAAACATACACGCACAGGCTCGCACACAACACACACACACGCACACACCACACACACACACAAAACCCCACTCCCCTCCCCCCTTCCCCCAATCTCTTCAACAACCAACAAATTAGCGCCAACCCACGAACCCATCCTTACGGGCATCTTCCTTTATGAATCATTACTCAGCTTCTTAATTATCGGCACTGCCTCATACCTCATTATTCTTCGTTTAGTTAATATTCTTCTCCCTCATTAATACTCAAATCCCCCCTCTCGTGGAGAAATGGCTCCTCATCTGCGCTTTAATGTGCCTATCGTGACTTTCCTTTCACCCCTTTTCTATCTCCTTTATGCTCTCTCTTGCTCTATGTTCCTGTCTGTCTGTCTATATGTCTATATGTCTATTTGGCTGGTTGTATGTCTGGTTGGTTGGCTGTCTCTGTCTCTGCCTCTCTCTTTCTTCTTTTTTCCATCCCATTCCCTTCCTTTTTCCTTTCTTCAGTCTCTCTCTCTCTCTCTCTCTCTCTCTCTCTCTCTCTCTCTCTCTCTCTCTCTCTCTCTCTCTCTCTCTCTCCCTCTCTCTTCCTCTCACCCTTCGCTACCACCTTCCCCCTCATTGGACGTCGTTCAATCCGCGGTCATTACTCCTCGCATCCCTCCTCTCTCCCTTTTATGTGTTGCGTCTCTCCCCTTCTTAACGATTTCCTCTTCTCACGCCCACCATTAGAGTTCCTGCTTTTATTGCTTCTCAATTGTAGGTAACCAAAATTTCAACGTTTTTTTATATTTCTTTCTGTTTTTCTTTATTTTTCTTCTTTCGTTCATCCTGGGGTTTTGGTCCCCCTGTACGTTTTTGTGTTTTGTTTATTTATTCATCCTTATAACGCAAATTCTCCGTTCTTTATCTTAGTTCGGTTTCTCTCTGTCTATCTATCTATCTGTCTATGTACTTATCTATCAAAATCTCTACATACATATATACATACAACAGACATGTTTATAGATAGATAGATAGATAGATAGATAGATAGATAGATAGATAGATAGATAGATAGATAGATAGATAGATAGATAGATGGATAGATAGACAGATAGATAGATAGATAGATAGATAGACAGATAGATAGATAGATAGTTTGATAAAGATAGATAGACAGATTGTATATAATTGTGTAGAGAAGAATGAAAAAAGTGATGAACTGCGTCGAAAGAATAATAACATCAAGACCAGGAGAAAATCGTATAAGACGAAAGAAAGAATGAAAGAAAGAAAGAAGAAGAAGAAAGAAAACAAGAAAGAAAGAAAGAAAGAAGAAGAGAGAGAGAAAAAGGAGACAAAAGGAGACACACAGAGGAGGAAGCGCGCAGTGACACAGGGAACAACCCCACCTCGGAACATACACCCTAATACCGTCCCGACCTCACACAAATCTGCAACTACCTTATTGGCAACAAAGTGCGCATGTATCGGTAGTAATGTCGTTCGTAACAACTTTCTGATTCTCATTGCAGGTCCCGAACATTGCAATCAGCGTCTGGTGTGGCGGCGGCAGCGATAATGTTGGGGAGCCTTGTCGTTGCAATCAAAAGGGGAGACCCGTAATCGAGAAAGAGGTTGGTGGGCCATGTTTGGACGGGTAGGAGGGCGGGGCTTAGGGATGGGGTGGGGCTTCAGGGGATGGGGTGGAGCTCCAGGGGATGGGGTGGGGCTTCAGGGATTGGGGTGGGCTTCAGTGGAGGGGTGGGGCTTCAGGGATGGGGTGGGCTTCAGGAATTGGGGGGGCGTCATGATGGAGCTTCAGGGGATGAGGTGGAGCTTCAGGAGATGGGCTGGAGCTGCAGGGGACAGGGTGGGGGTTGGGGCTCAATCGCAATTTTGTGCAGTGTACGGTTTAGGGGCAGGGTTTGGGATGGGCTGCTAAGCAAAATAACAGTTGCTTGAGAGGATTTTTTGTTTGCACTGATTGTTTTAGCTATATATTAGTGTTTGAGGGTGTAGGGATGCGTGCGCCTCTCTCTCCTCTTTGTTTCTCTTCCCATCTTTCTTTCTCTCTCTCTCTCTCTCTCTCTCTCTTCTCTCTCTCTCTCTCTCTCTCTCTCTCTCTCTCTCCTCTCTCTCTCTCTCTCTCTCTCTCTCTCTCTCTCTCTCTCTCTCCTTCTATCTATCTATCTCTCTATATATACACATATCAGCTATCTGTCTACCTATCTACCTATCTACTCAGAAATTATTCATTCCCCCCTTTATTCTTTTCCCTCTTTCCATTCATATTTTTATTCATTATCCTCCGAAAAATTTATCATCCACCATAGCTTCCCTCCCATTCCACTCCTTACAATTACCTTCATCATCTCTGGAAATATATGAATACTTCTCCTCAGGAATTTTTCAAAGCCGCATGTCCGTCACCCTTTCCTGAATAGGCCCTTGACGTCTACTGCTTTCTGGAAGTCATTCAGATACGCTATAGTTAACGACTTCCCATAACACTATGAGAGCATAAAGCGGGCTCTGAGTTAAGGTCTGAGAACGTTCCCGAATTTCGAATTTCGAGAATATCATCGCCAGAGGGCCAGGATTACGTTTTCTGTGTTCGTTTTTTTTTTTTTCTTTATTTCTCTTTTTCATTTCGTTCTTTTTCTGATTTTCTGCCTCTCTCTATCTTTGTTTCTCTTTCTAATCTCTCTCTCTCTTCTCTCTCTCTCTCTCTCTCTCTCTCTCTCTCTCTCTCTCTCTCTCTCTCTCTCTCTCTCTCTCTCTCTCTCTCTCTCTCTCTCTCTCTCTCTCTCACTCTCTCTCTCACTCTCTCTCTCTCACACACTCTCTCTCTCCCTCCTTCTCGTTTTCTATTCTGTTTTATCATGGTAATGTGAAATTATGAGTGACCGTTTCTATTATCGCTCTTAGGTAGTGATGTTATAGGGGTGGAAATGGGGACCGTCCGTCACGTTTAATGCCCTCCACTAGCATACCCACCCGTCTCCTGCCCCCCCCCCGAGATCCCAATCAAGTAGGTATATTACACGATTATGAATGCGTGTGTTAATCTACGCTATCGGTTGTTTTAATTACGGGAGTTTGGAAGCGGAGGAGTGGAGGGAGTTCGGAGGCCAGAGAGAGGAGCTTGGAGGCGTAGTGGAGGGAGCGGAGGGAGCGGAGGGAGTTTGGAGGCGGAAGTGGAGGGAGCGGAGGAGCGGAGGGAGTTTTGGAGGCGTAGTGGAGGGAGCGGGAGCGGAGGAGTTTGGAGGGAGTTGGTTTGGAGGCGTAGTGGAGGGAGCGGAGGGAGCGGAAGGGAGTTTGGAGGAGCGGAGTTTGGAGGGAGTGGAGGGCGGGAGCGGAGGGAGTTTGGAGGCGGAGTGGAGGGAGTGGAGGGAGTTTGGAGGCCGGAGGGAGCGGAGGGAGTTGGAGGCAGAGTAAGTAGGGAGCTTTGGAGGCGTAGTGGAGGGAGCGGAGGGAGTTTGGAGGCGTAGTGGAGGGAGTGGGAGGGAGCGGAGGGAGCGGAGGCGAGTGGAGGGAGGGAGGGAGTTTGGAGGCGAGTGGAGGAGTGGAGGGAGCGAGGGAGCTTTGGAGGCGTAGTGGAGGGAAGGGAGTTTGGAGGCGGAGTGGAGGGAGCGAGGGAGCGGAGGGAAGTTGGAGGCGGAGGGCGGAGTGGAGGGAGCGGAGGGAGTTTGGAGGCGTAGTGGAGGGAGCGGAGGGAGTTTGGAGGCGTAGTGGAGGGAGCGGAGGGAGCGGAGGGAGTTTGGAGGCGGAGTGGAGGAGTGGAGGGGCGGAGTGGGAGGCGGGGCGGAGCGGAGGAGTTTGGAGGCGGGTGGAGGCGGAGTGGAGAGTGAGGAGCGAGGGAGCGGAGGGAGTTTGGGAGGCGGAGTGGAGGGAGTGGAGGGGAGCGGAGGGAGTTTGGAGCGCTAGTGGAGGGAGCGGAGGGAGTTTTGGAGGCGTAGTGGAGTGGAGCAGAGGAGTTTTGAGGCGGTTGGAGGAGCGGAGGGAGTTTGGAGGGAGTAAGTGGAATGAGGGAGCAGAGGGAAGTTGGGAGGCGTAGTGGAGGAGCAGAGGGAGTTTGGAGGCGTAGTGGAGGAGCAGAGGAGGGAGGCGGTGGGAGGCGGAGGGAGTTTGAAGGCGAGTGAGGAGCGGAGGGAGTTTGAGGCGGAGTGGAGGAGCGGAGGGAGTTAGTGGAGGGAGTGGAGGGAGCGGAGGGAGCGGAGGGAGTTTGGAGGCGGAGTGGAGGGAGTGAGGGAGCGGAGGGAAGGGGAGTGGAGGGAGTGGAAGGAGCGGAGGGAGAGTTTGGAGGCGAGTGGAGGGAGGCGGAGGGAGTTTGAGGGCGGAAGTGGAGGGAGCGGAGGGAGCGAGGGAGTTTGAGGCGGAGTGGAGGGAGGAGGGAGCGGAGGGAGTTTGGAGGCGGAAGAGTGGAGGGAGTGGAGGGAGCGGAGGGAGTTTGGAGGCGGAGTGGAGGAGGGAGGGAGTTTGGAGGCGGAGTGGAGGGAGCGGGAGGAGATTTTGGAGGGTAGTGGAGGGAGCGGAGGGAGTTTGGAGGAGGCGGAAGTGGAGGGCAGCGGAGGGAGTTATTGGAAGGCGGATAGGAGGGAGCGGAGGGAGCGGAGGGAGTTTGGAGGCGAGAGTGGAGGGAGTGGAGGGAGGGAGGCGGAGGGAGTTTGGAGGGACGGAGGAGAGGGAGCGAGGGAGTTTGGAGGCGGAGTGGAGGGAGCGGAGGGAGTTTATGGAGGCCGGAGTGGAGGAGCGAGGGAGCGGAGGGAGTTTGGAGGCGTAGTGGAGGGAGCGAGGAGGAGGAGGCGGAGTGGAGGGAGCGGAGGAGAGTTTGGAGGCGGAGTGAGGATCGGAAGGGAGGCGGAGGGAGTTTGGAGGCGAGTGGAGGGAGCGGAGGGAGTTTGGAAGGGGCTCGGCGTGGAGGGAGCGGAGGGAGTTGGAGGCGGAGTGGAGGGGCGGAGGGAGTTTGGAGGCGGAGTGGAGGGAGAGGAGGGAGCCGGAAGAGTTTGGAGGGAGTGGGGAGCGGAGGAGTTTGGAGACTAGTGGAGGGGAGAAGGAGGGAGAATTTGAGCGAGTGGAGGGAGCGGAGGGAGTTTTGGAGGCGGAGTGGAGGAGTGGAGGGAGTTTAGTGGAGGGAGAGGAGGGACGGGAGGGAGTTGGAGGGAGTTTGGAGGCGAGTGGGGGGAGCGGAGGGAGCGGAGGGAGTTTGGAGCGGAGTGGAGGGAGCGGAAGGGAGTTTGGAGGCGGAGTGGAGGGGAGCGAGGGAGCGGAGGGAGTTTGGAGGCGGAGTGGAGCGGAGTTGGAGGGAGTCGGAGGGAGTTTGGAGGCGGAGGGCGGAAGGGAGCGGAGGGAAGTTTGGAGGCGGAGTGGAGGGGTGAGGGAGCGGAAGGAGTATTGGAGGGGAAGGAGGAGAGCGGAGGGAGTTTGGAAGGCGGAGTGGAGGGAGCGGAGGAGCGGAGGGAGTTTGAGCGGGTGGAGGGAGTGGAGGAGTTTGGAGGCGAATGGAGGGAGCGGAGGGAGGGGAGGGAGTTTGGAGGCGGAGGGAGTGGAGGGAGCAGAGGAGGGAGCGGAGAATTTGGAGGCGGAGTGGAGGGAGTGAGAGAGGAGCGGAGGGAGTTTTGGAGGCGAGTGGAGCGGAGGGAGCGGAGGGAGCGGAGGGAGAGGAGGGAGCGGAGTTTGGAGGGAGTGGAGGAGCGGAGGGAGCGGAGGGAGTATGGCAGCGGAGCGAGAGGGAGTGATGGAGGGAGTGGAGGGAAGTGGAGGACGAGCGAGTTTGGAGGCGGAGTGGAAGGGAGCGGAGGGAGCGGAGGGAGTTTGGAGGCGAGTGAAGGAGAGGAGCGGAGGGAGTTTGGAGGCGGAGATGGAGGGAGGGATGAGGAGAGTTTGGAGCGTAAGTGGAGGGAGCGGAGGAGTTTGGAGGCGGAGTGAGAGGGAGGGAGGGAGCGGAGGGAGTTTGGAGGCGAGTGGAGGAGGGAGGGAGTTTTTGGAGGCTGGAGTGGAGGCGAGTGGAGGGAGCGGAGGGAGTTTGGAGGCGGAGTGGAGGGAGTGGAGGGAGCGGAGGGAGTTTGGAGGCGGAGTGGGGAAGGAGGGGAGAGGAGTTTGGAGGCGGGTGGAAAGGGAGTTTTAGTGGAGGGAGCGGAGGGAGGGAGGACGTAGTGGAGGGAGCGGAGGGAGGGAGGATTTGGAGGCGTAGAGGAGAGGAGCGGAGGGAGCGGAGGGAGTTTGGAGCGGAAGGAGTGGAGGGAGTTCGGAGACGAGAAGGAGGGAGTTTGGAGGCGTAGTGGAGGGAGCGGAGGGAGTTCGGAGGCGGAGTGGAGGTTCATTGCGTTGCGTGTGTGGCAGGGAAGGGGGTTTAAACTAGTGTTAGAAAACAGAAATGGTTGTCAAGTGGTTTCTTACAGGGGGAGTTTTCTTTATTCTATTTTTTTCTTCTTCTTCTTCTTCTCTTTCTTATGGATGGCCCTTAGGTTGTGTTTCATCTCCTTACAATTATGTTCATACATACATAAGCTAAACTACACATACAGATATACACACACACACACACACACACAACACACATACACGCACAAACATATACACTCAGAAACATATAAATACACAAACACTCACCTCTACCCACATACAAATAATACGACACACAAGTTCCTCCATTTTTTTTCCTACCCCTCTCTCACTCACCATTCACAATCTGTTTCTTTCATTCCCCCTCTTCCCCTCTTTCTCTCTCTCTCTCCCACAAGTACAGGGATCAAGCATATTTAATAGGAGGAGAGACCAATTAAAGTTTCATCAAGGAATGGAGGGCGGAAGGAAAAGAATTTCGCCGCGGGCTATTGGCTGTCGAAAAGTAAACAAGAAGGGAAAAACACGGAGGAAAGGGAGTGTTTTTTAGTATTTGAGAGAGAAGAGAGAGAGAGAGAGAGAGAGAGAGAGAGAGGGAGAGAGAGAGGAGAGCACTGCGAGAGAGAGGTAGCAGAGGGAGAGAGAGAGAGAGAGAGATGCGTTCGAGGAGAGGAGAGATCCAGACGAGAGAGGAGAAGGAGAGGGCAGGTTCTCGAGAATCAATGGAGCAGAGAGAGAGAGAGAGAGACAGAGAGAGAGAGGAGATTTCGAAAGAGAGAATCCGCGAGATGAGAACCGAGTAGAAGAGGAGAGGTAGCGAGAGCAACGAGCAAGAAGAGGATCGCTGAGAGAGAGAGAGAGGGGGGGGGAGTTCAAAGGTGTGAAGTTAGCCAGAGTACGGATAATGAGGATACTCGTCAGGAAATAAGAAGAGAAAGCAAGGGAAGGGAAACTTAAATTGAGATTCAGACAGGTGCTATAGAGGAACGAGAAACAGAAGAGAGAAGAGGAATAATCAAATTAAACAATCAAACAGGACACAGAGAAAAAAAAAGATCATTGCATCACACAAATTCTCAGAGCACTTCACGCAAAAAAGGCACAAAGCGAATATAGACTCAGGAAAAGGGGAAGAAAAAAGAATGAATCTAGGGACCCCATTAGCTCTGCCATCTATGCTTCGCGATCCGGGAAGTGTGCCGTGTCCTAAACTTCTACAGCGATCATATACTTTTTTTTTCTCTTCTTCTTTTTTCTCCAAAAAGTGGAACTCCAACTTTTCCGGATCATCAGATCCCAACCTTTTCCCCACGTCAGCTCACGCAGCTCTCTCGCGCAAGAGGTTCACACGTGTTGCGGTACAAGAGTGACGCTTTACAGATTAATACATGCCTTACTTTTTGGGAAATTCCGCGTTCCTTTCATTCCTTCTCCTCTTCTCTCTTCATCTTATCTCTATCGTGGCATTCTCTGGGTCATCGGTCTCCTCTCTCTCTTCCTCGTCCTTCTTCCTCTCCTGTCACTCCTCTCGTCTGCTGTCTCTCCTCCTCCTACTCTCCTCTCAATCTCCCTCTCACTCTCTCTCCCTTCACTCCGTCATCCTCTCGTCTGCTCCTCTTCCCTTTCTTTCTCTTCATCTTTCTTGAATTTGCGTTTTGTCTGCATCTTCTTCCTCCGCTCACTCGGCCCTCTTCGTCTTCTTTGTCCTCTCTCTCCGTTTCTTCTTTTTCGTCGCATCCGTCCCTCGTCATATCTCTCGTTCTTCTCTCCTTCACGAGTTGGTTCCGTACTTCATCTGCTATTCTTCGTTCTCTCGTGCTTCACCTGCATTCGGTTAGTCTCCATGTTCGCTCCTGCATCTCTGCTGTTAGCAATGGCGCCTCGTCGCACTCCGTTTCACCCCGCTCATGGCCCTGCACTTTCCAGCAGCGACCTGAACAGTGACGCAAGGAATCGATCTTCAAGCTATCCCGCTGCCGGTATCGATATCGATCGCTTCGCCGTACTACCCTGCTCGCGCCTCGATGATCAAGATCAGTCGACCACACATGGAATCCTCCGGCGGGCTTTAGTGGGTACGTCAGTCGTCTCGTCCCCTATCTCCCGAGACTTCGCGTTCTCAGCGCCCATAGGCATATTCCTCAGACCCAGGCCGGTCTCTACCCTCTCCTCTGTGTCCTCGTTGACATCGCGTCAGTCTCTCTCACAATTGTCTCAATCTGATATCTGTGCTCTTCCAGTGATTCCAGTAATCATACCGATCAGAGTACGGTCTTCGCCTCCCGTATGCATCCACAATTCTCACTGGTCGGGTGCGAGCCGTTCTTTTCGGTCGGGCCCTTCCATAGAAGCGTCATTCCTTGTCTTAGGTCATGCGCTCCTCGTCTTCCATACATATGTTCCAGTCTCTAGATTTCTCTCTGGCTTGCTTCGGGTGCACGTTCACGCGTATGGGTACTGGTCTGGTAGGCTGCCATGCCTCTCTCGCTCTCTCTTTGTTACTCTTTTCTCTTTGTCTCTCTCTCGAGCATGTCTTGCTCTCCCTCACTCTTCCTCCGAAGGAGCGTCAGCAACGGATCTGCCGTCTACCCCTTTCCTCTGCGTTTCTTCTCAGTACTGGAAGTTCAGCCTTTTCTCGAAAGGGAGGAATTCGACAGTCATGTTACGGTAGATAGACGGTCAAGAACTATTCACTCCTGAACAGCCCCATCTCGGAATCTTGAATTCTACAGTCTGCCAAGTCCGGCCGACACGCCCCGCATGACTTCTCTCCGTCTTCTCATCTCCGCTTGCTATGCCTCTTCTCACTCGTGATGGCATCTTCGATCACCTTGACTCGCGAATTCGTCAACAGATGATAAGGACGCTTCAGCAGTCCCTATCACACTCTCGCTCTCTGACTCTCTCTTTTAAAAACAACACCAGAGATATACTATATCAGTGGTGATGTCATCACACAATACGAGGCTAGGAAAGCTATCAACTACTCACTCTTTGTCTCTCTATCAGTCTAATCATTTATCTGTTTTATAAAAAACATTCATCTAATTGTTCTTTTAATCCACACGCAAAGCACTCTATCTATCATTTATCTATCTATCTCTTTTAATAAAATCAATTATATAAATTCAAATTCATATATTAATATTTATTATTAAAAAAAAACCAAAAAATTAATATATTTCAAATAATTTCGCCTTATTAAATTTATTATTAATATAAATAAAATTTAATTATATATCTTATCATAAAAAATAATTTTAATATAATGATCTTTTTATTTCCTATTGGTGCCTGTCTATCTACGCATCTCCATCTCTCTCCCTCCTCGTCCTCAGCCTCTCTCCTCCTTCTCTCTTCGTCCTCATCTAATCTTCTATCATTCTTAATCCTATCTATCTTCTATCTATCACATATCTCTATGCTCTGCGCTATCTATTCTATCTATCTATCTATCTACCAAAACAATCAATCTGTCTATCTGTTATATAGATATATACCATAGGATAGATAGATATACATACATACATGCATACACATACACCACACACACATCAGACCAGAGGAGAGAGAGAGAGAGGAGAGAGAGAGAGAGAGAGAGAGAGAGAGAGAGAGAGAGAGGAGAGAGAGAGAAGAGAGAGAGAGAGAGAAAGCAGAGAGAAAGAAGAGAGAGAGGGAGATCGAAAGAGAGAGCGAGAGAGAATGAATCAGGCAAAAGAGAAAAGGGACAGATGGGGAGACCCAACGAAACGAAGAAAGACAAACAAGCAGGAAACGGACAAAGAACGAAAAGGGAGGAAGGAAAGAGGTGAAGACAAAGGAGACAATAGAAAGCGAAGAAAGACGAAAATCTGCAGAATCCACGACAATAACCCCGTTAAAAGGAACGATCGCAGAAGAGGAAATGAATGTGAAATATCCAACAGCTTCAGCTCACGGCCGTCAAAATGAGATTGTCTTTCTCATTTCCTCATTTATTCTCATTACAGGTCGCCATTGTGCAGGGTCGCGCCGGTGGTGAGGGGGAGATAGGGGAAAGATGGGGAGAGGGGGGAGGGAGGAGGAAGGAAAGAAAGAGAGTGGGGAGGGAGGGAGGGAGGGAGAAGAGAGAGAGAGGAGAGAGAGAGAGAGAGAGAGAGAGAGAGGGAGAGAGAGAGAGAGAAAGAGAGAGGAGAGAGAGAGAGAAGAGGAGAGAGAGAGAGAGAGAGAGAGGAGAGAGAGAGAGAGAGAGAGAGGAGAGAGAGAGAGAGAGAGAGGAGGGGGGGGGATGGGAGGGAGGGAGAGAGGAGAAAGAGAGAGAGGGGGAGGGGAGGAGGGAGGGGGAGAGAGATAGAGAAAGAGAGATGTAGATGGAATGTCTCGTCCAGTTTCGTGGGTTGGTGAGGGCGGGTAGGGGTTAGAGGGGATAGGAGGAGGACAGGGAGTGGAGGCGGAAGGGAGAAGAGGGAACGAAGCAGGAGGAGGGGGAGTCGGAGGAGGGAGGGAGGTTAAAGAGAGAGAACAGGAGAGGAGAGACCAGAGAAGATGAGGGGAGGGGTCCTACCACTTGGGAAGGGGAGGCGGGTATTAGGCAGGGGGTGGGGAGAGGAAGGGCAGGTGGGGGAAGCCAGCAGGGGTTCTTCAGGAGGAGGAGGTGGTGGGGTGGTGGGGGGGGGGGGTAGCCTAGCAAAGGGGACGGACAGGAAAAATGTGAGGCCGAGTGTAAGTGGCAAAGGCGAGAGAATAAACGAGTGCTTGAGGTCGAGTGAAGGTGGACCTTGGAACGAGAGGCAGGAGAGAAAAGAAGGGGCGGGTGGGGGAGGGCTGGTGGGGGGGAGGATTAGTAATGTGGCGCGGAATGCAAGGACGGTGGAGAACCAGTGGACAATTGAGAGAGAGAGAGAGAGAAAGGGAGAAAAGAGGGAGAACAGAGAGTGGGGGAGAGGGAAGTGAAGAGGAGAGCGAGAAAATGAGAAAGAGAGAGAGAGAGAGAGGAGAGGAGGAGAGAGAGAGAGAGAGAGAGAGAGGAGAGAGAGAGAGAGAGAGAGAGAGAGAGAGAGAGAAATAGAGAGATAGATAGAGAGAGAGAGAGAGAGAGAGAGAGAGAGAGAGAGAGAGAGAGAGAGAGAAGAGAAGAGAGAGAGAGCGAGAGAGCGAGAGAGAGAGAGAGAATTATCATTCATATTTCTGTTGTTCTTCGTATTTCTCTACGGTAGCGTATTAAGGGTGAAAGTCCCATCATCTGAACGAGTCATTATCACCCTTATCGCTGCCACAATAATTATCATGTTATTGAGTTATCATTATCACCATGGTCATCGTGATTACTACTATCTTTTCATTTTAGTGATAACTATTAAAACCCTTATCCTTATTACTTAATGAATAAGAAATTACTTAAAGAAGAATAAAAAGAAATCAAAGAAAAAAAGAAAATACTTCAAAAATTATAATATAAAAGAAGAAAATACTTTTTAAAAAGAAGAATGAAATTCCGAAGAAAAAGAAAACACCAAAAAATAGGAAAAAAAATATTATCATTATTAAAGCAAAAGAAAACACTTCAATAAAAGAAGACAAAACTCCCCCAAAATCCCCGCTCCGCCCCGTCCTTCTCCGGCGCCGCCCCCACCCCGTCCTTCTCCGGCGCCGCCTCCACCCCTTCTCGGCTTCCTCCACTAAAGCGCGAGTT